>CM040911.1:24932940-25405440 GCA_023029165.1 Gobiocypris rarus
GATTGGATAGTGAAAAGAAGGCAGCGGCTATTTGCATTAAGTGAAAATAGTGATATATTCTATTTACACTAAGTGATATGTGATGGGAAAAGGGAGAATACCAAGCTCTGTAAAAGACGGATTCGAACGTTGATCAAGTCAAAACCTAGCTTTGTCACAGAGTCAGTTACATAACAATTAGTCTCTTCTGTTGCCTGACAAGTTTCATGAACCTTACGCTCCAGTGACTATGCCACTGAATACAGTATAATACGTTCGTCTTTTTTAATCTTGTGTGGCCCAGCCAGGAATTGTTAGGCGAAGCTAGTGTAAACAGCGCTTGCCAACAAAGCTCACTATTTGCACTTAGTGTAAGTAGACACTCCGTAAAAGGCAATAATTCATACAATACAACAAAAAATATATATATTGGTGTAACACAGTGAATTGGTTACTATTAGCCCAGGAGCATGTATTATGAAATTAAATCACTTGTAATAATGTAATAATATGTCATTTTGATTTCCTGTTGAATGGGTTTTTCGGTTTAACCATTTCCTCTGGTTCTCAAAACAGCAATAACAGAGACGACTTCACCTTTAAATTTTACGATTGTTTTAACAAAATGATTTCCATGACTCCTTTTTTTACTTGCATATGTGTTTTAGGGACTACCTGGGTTAAAAGGTGTCAAAGGAGACCCCTCTTATAGGATAACTTACACTTCTGGAACACCTGTACGTATAATGCCATATATTCATGTCTTCATATTTTAGTACTATTGAATATATTGAAAGTGAGCAGTGCCAAAATGATTTATGTGAAACTTTTGCAGCATAAAAGCAAACGCATTAGATTTCTTAAACAGTGAATTAATTACAATATAATAGAAATACTAATAAAGGATGTGTCTAGTTGATGCTTTTATAGATGTTTTATTTTATTTTGCCTGTATGTATATTTATCTTTTTATGTGTAACAAAACTTTAAACGTGTTACCCTCATTCACAGGGTGTTGATGGATCACCAGGAATACGCGGACCACAAGTATGTACTAAGAGCAAAAAAAGCTGATTTTACATGAGCATATCATATATTACATTGGTGTAATGTAGGTCTATGTTATTGCAGTTTTATTTATTAGTTAGGTTTGCTTTGTTTGTCTGTGTTTGCATGTTCACAAAGGGACTTAGAGGGGTCTTTGGCCCACAAGGTCCACCAGGACAAGTAGGACGGGATGGATCTATGGTGAGGGAAGCATTTTCTACAAGCACTACATCTGTAAAATTATGTAGAATTATTTGAGCTTTTAAAAATAACATCACAATTTATCACAATTTAACATGACAATGCAAGACTCAAGCACTCTGTAAAGTCTACTCCAGCACATCGCAAAGACTTTCAATGAATTTAAGGTGCTGATTGATTCATGAAAATGATTCTCCATGCTCCGTCCCAGCCATTCTTTCACAGTTTGAGCCTGATCAATCTTGACATTGTCATCCTGGAAAATGGCCATGATGTGTCTTCCTACTTGGTTGTTTAAGAAATGAAAAGCTACACACTCCATAAATTAGGGTTAGAAGAACTGTTGCCAAACAAATAACATAAAACACTGCAGTAATGATATAATCTAGATTTTTAAACATTTGCCTGTTTAAACCCAAACAGCGACTTATTTTTTTTTTGCTGGGCAGTGTCTTCATTTTATATTTTTTATCAACAACATGAAATGCATTAAACATTAGAATACGGCAGGGTTTTCCAAACTGGGGTTCGTGAAGGAACTGCAGAGGGTTTGTGAGTTTCATGAAAAGCTAATAATTAAATAAATAATAAACATTTTAAATTAAAATAAATAATTTGAAAATAAATGATAATAACAAAAAATATAACTATATAATTATAATAAAATTGTGTTTGAAAGACATAGAAACACATGGTTAAATGACTTACTAAGTGTTACTTCAAATATTAATTGTTTAAAAAATGAAAAAGAATTAGGGAAAATAACTATATTATGAATGATTTACTGCCATTGTGTGAATAATATATAGTCATGCTATCAATTTTTAAAAAAAGTAACTGTGGTGAAAAAATGTAATATAATCTAATTACAACTATCTGATCCAGATTACATGTAATCAGTTACTAACCAGCACTGTGTGTGTATATCTATATATTATATATACAGTGGGTATGGAAATTATTCAGACCCCCTTACATTTTTCACTCTTTGTTATATTGCAGTCATTTGCTAAAATCATTTAAGTTCATTTTTTTCTCATTAATGTACACACAGCACCCCATATTGACTGAAAAACAGAATTGTTGACATTTTTGCAGATTTATTAAAAAAGAAAAACTGGAATATCACATAGTACTATTCAGACCTATAAGTATTCAGACCCTTTGCTCAGTATTTAGCAGAAGCACCCTTTTGATCTAATACAGCCATGAGTCTTTTTGGGAAAGATTTTTCACACCTGGATTTGGGGATCCTCTGCCATTCCTCCTTGCAGATCCTCTCCAGTTCTGTCAGGTTGGATGGTAATTTTGGTGGACAGCCATTTTCAGGTCTCTCCAGAGATGCTCAATTGGGTTTAAGTCAGGGCTCTGGCTGGGCCATTCAAGAACAGTCACGGAGTTGTTGTGAAGCCACTCCTTCGTTATTTTAGCTGTGTGCTTAGAGTCATTGTCTTGTTGGAAGGTGAACCTTCGGCCCAGTCTGAGGTCTTGAGCACTCTGGAGAAGGTTTTAGTCCAGGATATCCCTGTACTTGGCCGCATTAATTTTTCCCTTGATTGCAACCAGTCGTCCTGTCCCTGCAGCTGAAAACACCCCCACAGCATGATGCTGCCACCACCATGCTTCACTGTTGGGACTGTATTGGACAGGTGATGAGCAGTGCCTGGTTTTCTCCCACAGACTGCTTAAAAATTAAGGCCAAAAAGTTCTATCTTGGTCTCATCAGACCAGAGAATCTTATTTCTCACCATCTTAGGAGTCCTTCAGGCTTTTTAGCTAACTCCATGCAGGCTTGCACTAAGGAAAGGCTTCCGTCGGGCCACTCTGCCATAAAGCCCCGACTGGTGGAGGGCTGCAGTGATGGTTGACTTTCTACAACTTTCTTCCATCTCCCGACTGCATCTCTGGAGCTCAGCCACAGTGACCTTTGGGTTCTTCTTTACCTCTCTCACCAAGGCTCTTCTCCACTGATAGCTCAGTTTGGCCTGATGGCCAGCTCTAGGAAGGATTCTGGTCGTCCCAAACGTCTTCCATTTAATGATTATGGAGGCCACTGTGCTATTGAGGAAGTGCAGCAGAATTTTTGTAACCTTGGCCAGATCTGTGCCTTGCCACAATTCTGTCTCTGAGCTCTTCAGGCAGTTCCTTTGACCTCATGATTCTCATTTGCTCTGACATGCACTGTGAGTTGTAAGGTCTTATATAGACAGGTGTGTGGCTTTCCTAATCAAGTCCAATCAGTATAATCAAACACAGCTGGACTCTAATGAAGGTGTATAAATGGACAGCACCTGAGTTAAATATATGAGTGTCACAGCAAAGGGCCTGAATACTTAGGACCATGTGATATTTCAGTTTTTCTTTTTTAATAAATCTGCAAAAATGTCAAAAATTCTGTGTTTTTCTGTCAATGTGGGGTGCTGTGTGTACATTAATGAGAAAAAAATTGTTTAAATGATTTTAGCAAATGGCTACAATATAACAAAGAGTGAAAAATGTAAGGGGTCTGAATACTTTCCGTACCCACTGTACATATATACTAAAAAATGTTTTACAAACTTAAGCTCACCTGCTTGATCTCTTTTAACTAAATGTGTCTAAATTATTTTATTTGATTTCTTGTTTTGTTTTTGTTTATTCTAGGGCTTGCAGGGTTTACCAGGTCCGAGAGGCCCACCGGTGAGTTTTGCATGTGCATGTACATACCTATAAGAATGAACATTATCTGAGACGACTGAAGTTTATAGTTTATTATCTCTGATTTGAAAACTTAAAGATCTTTGTTTAAATTAGACTTTATAATAAGATTATTGAGTGCAGTATCCCCAGACTGCTACATTAATTAATGTAAAGGTACACTATGTAACTGTTGGCCCTCTAGCAGTTAAAAAAAACAAACTTTGTGGAAAAACATTGTTTTGGTCTTGCTTTGGCTCTGCGTGACAGTGCGAATGAATAAGGTTATCCTATACTGCTCATAAAACATTCACTACTAGGCTTAAGAAATATAACCAGTTTAGATGGAAAGGATCTCAATCTGATTTGCTGATGACGTTACTGTTTTACCAAATAATAGACATGGTACTTCTTTGAAAATAAATTCCAGCACGGCGATACAACAACCATAATGAAATGAGCCTTCACAATAGATCATGCTTTACAGTTAACTCTGTTAGAGAGTTATACGGCAATACATCTGTTTATTAAAATAACATACTCACCTGTTGAGCAACAAAAACATATCTCTACATTGCTTTTACAACATTTCAAATCCCTCAGTTCTTACCATGTCTAAAAAGCCAAGCCAATGTCGCATTCTCTTTTTGACAGCAGACTCTCCTCTGCAACTTTTCTCTATTTACGAATATGACGAGACATGCACAAGCGTAGTTTCCCACAAAACCATCCTGTCCACTTATTAAAGTAGGTTTACCATAGTGAATCAGGGTAAGACAAAAACATGTTTTGGAAGAAAATTGATTATGTATTGAATAATACATACAGTACATACAACAACAAGTTACATAGTGTCCCTTTAATTTGACATGAACATCTGCTTGTTCTCTGACTGACATCTGTGAGTAATATGAAACCATTTAGAGCAAAATCTCATGAAAGAAAATGTAAAATAATATGTTTCCCTGTAGGGAGACCCTGGAAAATCACTGCCTGGACCAAAAGGAGATGAGGTAAATAACACACATAGTAGTTCTGAATTGACAAAATACATGAAGGTGTGTTTAATCATGTCATCTTGATTCTCTTACAGGGCGAACAAGGTCCTCAGGGGAATCCAGGTCCATTTGAATATGTGGAGCCCAAACCAGAAGACTACGTAAAAGGCGATAAGGTAAAACTTCCACATGTTAAACATGTTTTCAATTGTTAAGGTTTTATAAGGATGCCAGGTAGTAAATGATGTCCGATTTAAAAAATATATATTATAAAACTTTGTTCGTAGGGAAAAAAGGGACAAAAAGGATTTTGTGGAGTTCCTGGCCCGGAGGTGAGTATTGTATATTTAACCTAAATTCTGAGCATAGCATGCCCTAGCGTGAGATTTATCAAGCATTTATGTGGAATTACATTAATTTTTGTGTTTCTCAGGGCCTTGAAGGGCCTCCAGCAGAAAAAGGAGAAAAAGGCATAATTGGGTTCTCTGGACCCAGAGTAAGACTATTCACCTGTTTCCCTATAAATTAATCCAAAACAAATCAACAATACAATAATTCCGATCATAACACCTTAGATTAACCATTCTAGCACTCAAACCAACTAATAAGAACACAAACCATCTATTAACAAAACAAAAAGAAATTCAAGCAAACAAACAATCATAACTCCAAACCAACCATTCAAAACACGGACAATTAACCAATGAATACATACAATTTTACACATTCAATTGACATTTAAGAAATTTAACTCAACTTTGTATTTTTTTAATAGGGCCCGTCTGGATTTCCGGGCCGAAGAGGGCTTCAAGGACCCAAGGTACATGTATTAATAATTATTTATTATTATTAATATTTTTTCCTTTATATTAACATATATAGTTTATGTTAATAATATGTTTTTTTTTTTACATTTACAGGGGAGACTTGGGGAAAACGGTCTTCCTGGTCTATTTGGCAATCCAGGACCAAAGGTCAGACACATATTTTTCATCTGCATTTTAAATATTGCTTAGTTTCATTGTGTGAACTTTGAAAGTAAGAGATAATAAAACCTGTGGTGTATGGTAATTTGTTCACTGCTGCTGTGAATGTGTGACAGGGCTTCCCAGGTGACCCAGGACCTAAAGGAAAGCCACAGTATTATTTAAACTATGTGACAGGTAATAATGTTTACTTTAGTACACAACCACATTGTAAACATGTAAAAACTGTACACTGTAAATGGTGTTTCACTTTATGGCTTGCTTAAATTTATAGTGCAAACTATAATTAATGCTTCAGTGAAGTTAAAGGTACACTACCTAATTTTGAAAACTTTTTTTGTTCAAAATTTCTTATTTTTAAATGAACAAAATAAAAGTCAATACATCATCAATCCTTCTTCCAAAATGTGTTTTTGTCTTACCCTGATTCACTATGGTAAGTTTATATTTTAGAATGGTTATATTTTAGAACTGTCAGAATGGTTTTCGCAGGAAATTACGAGCATACCACACTCACCTGTGTGTGTCACGTAAATAGAGAAAAGACAGAGGGTGCTTCTCAAACGAAAGGCTACGTCCTAGTAAGGCTGCATATCTCAGCTGCCACGTCATCAAGGTCCTTGGAATGCAACTTTAATTTTGAAGGATGCGTCAAGTGTATCCTTCGTGTTGTTCAATCACCCACAATCCTTTGCACACAGTTCAATTCACAAAAAAAGAATCGACACTGAGCTTCATTATGAAATGTAAGACAAAAATAATGTTTGCAGAGATTAAGACATACATGTTATCTTTTGTTTTGGTGTAATTGAATCACTTAACACTAAACTGCCAATAATGTAAACCACTGGGAGAACACAGATGGTTGTCACTGTATTGCATTAATTAAAAAGACAGTTAATATAAAGAATTTTAATACAAAATATTTTTCCAAAATTAAGTTTTAATAGTCTTATCGTGCCATGACCGTGAGGGCGGGAACATGTAGCCATGCGCACTTACTGGACCGTCTCATTCTAGCGTTTAAAGCTGAGGACTCTAGTCTACACACCTCTGAAGGACTGGACTAGGAAGGACACGCTCACTAGACACAGCCTTCCATTTGAGAAGCACCCAGAGATGGTCTGCAACTGATGCATGCAGTTGTGTGTTTTACCCACTATAGGGCCAAACTTTACATAGTGTACCTTTATTTTTTTTTTTAAATGAATATAATTATATCACTTTAATAAATATATACGTATGTGTAAATATTCAATTCAGTTCAATTCAAATATATTTGTATAGCGCTTTTCACAATACACATTGTTTCAAAGCAGCTTTACAGAAAGTGCATTTCATAAATGTACATTGAAAAATGTTAGAAAAAGTTAATCAATCATGTATTAATTTAGGCCGTAACAGCGCTGGCGTTGAGTCGTCTGTTCACAGGCGTCGAGTCGTCTCTTCACAGGTGTTGGGGCATCTGAAGTCTCCATGAGAGGCTGGATACAAACTGGAGCTGACGAACTATTTACCTCGGGACTAGTGTCCCGAGATAATAACAGAAAAGCAGATGGGAAATAATTAGCATAGCTGCTGTTCAGAATATTAATGCTTTTGATCTGATTTAACTGTAGTATAAAAGGTAATTATAATGTGAATGCTTGGCTAAAGAGATGCGTCTTTAATCTAGTTTTAAACTGGGACAGCGAGTCTGAACCTCGAACCATATCAGGAAGACTATTCCAGAGTTTAGGAGCTAAATGTGAAAATGCCCTCCCTCCTTTAGTGGACTTTAATATCCTAGGAACGACCAGAAGCCTCGAGTTTAGTGATCTTAAAGAGCGTGATGGATTGTAGGGCGATAGAAGATCCGTTAAATACACTGGAGCTAAACCATTTAGGGCTTTATAGGTCAGTAGCAATACTTTGTAAATGATACGGAACTTAATAGGTAACCAGTGTAGAGATGATAAAATTGGTGTTATATGATCATATTTTCTTGACCTAGTAAGAACTGCGTTTTGGACTAACTGTAGCTTGTTTATTGAGCATGCAGGACAACCAGCTAATAAAGCATTACAGTAATCTAGTCTCGAGGTCATGAATGCATGAACTAACTTTTCTGCATCAGAAATAGATAGCATGTTACGTAGCTTAGCAATGTTTCTAAGGTGGAAAAATGCTGTTCTTGTAACATATGAAATATGATTTTCGAAAGACAAGTTGCGGTCTAATATAACACCCAGGTCTTTTACTGTAGTGGATAAAGTGACAGGACGTCCTTCCAAGTTAAATTTGTATTGTGAGAGGTTTTGTGGGCAGTTTTTTGGACCAATAAGTAACACCTCTGTTTTATCTGAATTTTATAGCAAAAATTACATGTCATCCAGTATTTAATATCTTCAACACACGCTGTCAGTTTAGATAATTTAGCATTTTCATCTGGTCGTGATGAAATATATAATTGAGTGTCATCAGCATAACAGTGGAAATTAATTCCATGTTTTCTTATAATATTACCAAGTGGCAGCATATTTATAGATATTTAAATATCTATAAATATAAATGTATGATATGCTGTAGGACCACCTGGAGATCCTGGGCTCCCTGGTGCCGCTGGGCCGCCTGGGGATAGAGGGATGATGGGTATACCTGGTCTCCTTGGTGATTCAGGACCATCTGTACCAGGTGTGAATAATCTTAAATATCATCTTTTTATGGCATTTATATATTGTAAATCGTAGTTATGGTCTTGGAATCAAACCTTCTGTCTGTTTCTCTTTTAATTCTCAATTCTCTTTCAAACTCTGCTCTTAGGGGCAATGGGTGAATCTGGTCTCCAGGGTCTCAATGGACCCAAAGGAGAAAAGGGTCAACCAGGAAAAATATATGGGTCACTCTTGAGCTATGGTAATATTTCAGAATTTCTTCTCATATTTTAGCTTACCACAGTAAGTATTTTATTAGACATTATAATAATTTTAAGAATATTATGTATATGACTGACATGTTAGGGGCCAACATAGTTTTTGTTCTTGTTCTGAACTGAAGGCATTTTTATTTATTTTTTTGCTTTAAGATGAGAAATTACATGTATTTTATATTTGTAGTTATTAATAGGGTTTGAGGGACACCAATGCTGTAGGCTTATTCATATCCTAATCAGATAACTGCAGTTTCTCTCTTTTGCTGAACACAAAAGAAGATATTTTGAAGGATGTCCGTAACCAAACAGTTGATGGTCCCCATTGAATTTCATAGTATGTTTTGTTTGATATGTGCACAATGTTCTAGAGCAGGGTTTTTTAAAGACAGCGGACCTCCCTTTTGACACAATGGCACCTCCATACCCCCAGTTTTTACTAATCGCAATCAGAGTGCGCAGAGAGCACTGCACTTTGTTTTGTTTGTGCATCAATTTGTTTTCTTTTGTACATGAATAATAACAAGACTCTCGTCTTGTGTACCTAATGTATGACTTCTGTATGTCACTGTATTTCCTTCCCTGTTAGAAAAAAAACAGCATATGCTGGTTAGATATGTTTTGAAGCATGGCAGCTGGTTTGAGCTAGTCCTTATTCGGTCATGAGCTGGTTTCAGCTGGTCCTAGACTAGCACTTGACCAGCTTAAACCAACTCATGACCAGCAAAGGACCAGTTTAAACCAACTGCCGTGCTTTTTTTTTCAACAGGGTTTACCTTGATTACAAAAAAAATCTTTACTGACCTCAGATATGGTAGTGTATTGGTTTCCCCCTCTTTTCATTTAAATGCCACATAAGAGAGAGAAGTAGAGAATTTTTTTTTGTTTACACTTTTGTAATATGAATTAGTAACATCATGACTCTTCCTCTAGGGGAACCTGGAAAACGGGGCCCTTCTGGAAGTAAAGGACAACAAGGAAATCCTGGCATTCCTGGTGAGTGGATAAGTTTTTTCCCTCGAATTCTTCCATTTTCCATTGTCTGTCTTAACCAGCCCTGATGAGATTGTGATTCAGTCACATCAAACTATCTGCACAGACCTGCATGAATTAAATGTTAGAGGGAGACTCAAAGCCATTAGTCTTTACAATTAAACTTTAGAGAGCATGTAAGTGTTTACCTAGTTCCCTTAGTGCCTACTTTTGTGATTGTATTTTCAACTGCAAAAAGTATTTTTAAACTTTGACAAATTTTCATTTGATTTGTAAGGTATAGTAAAACATTTAGCATGTTTAGTGTAGACACATTAACATATGTCATTTTGTTGACATTATTGATAATGTACATGTGTGTGCATCATCGATGAACTTATTGTATGTCCTTCAAAGCATGTCATCGTTCTTTGTGTGCCTGCTTGCATGTTGTTTTTGTCTGCATGTCCATCCTGTCATGATGTCAACATTTGTCTTGCCATGTGTTTTGACTGAACAGTTTGCGGTGAGCACAACATTTTAACTGTCACATGCTACATCCAATACATTTATGCAAGTAACATTATACCTAAATAAATAAGACGTTACACTATGGATCAAAAGAAGTACAACTGATGAGAGTATCTGTCTGTGATATAGGTTACTACTGCCTTCCTGGCGAACGTGGAGAATCTGGACAGGTTGGACAGAGAGGGCCTGTCGGATTACCAGGTGTCCAGGGGACAAAAGGTAAGTTTTAAGACCTTGACATATAGGGCCCTATTTTAACAATCTAAGTACATGATCTAAAGCTCATGGCGCAGATGAATCTACTTTTGCTAGTTTAACAACGGGAAAAACGGTCGGCGCATGGTCTAAAAGGGTTGTACCTAGTCTCTTAATGAGTCATGGGTGTTTGGACCGTAACGTGCAATAAACCAACCAGAGTCTCCTCTCACATTCCCTTTAAAAGCCAGTTGCACTTGCACCATGGCAGATTGCTATTTATATGGCGGAATATTGACACCCTCAACCTGACGAGTCAGTTTAAATACATGTGTGTATTGCCACGATTGGTTAAATAATTAGCCAATTTCATTCTTCATTATTGCATCATTAGTCATCATGCAATGACCATCCATTATGACATGTAGGCATTTTTAGCTTTATGTACACAATAATAATCTTTTACATTACAATTTTTCATGTTTAAAAATGTTTGTGTGCTGCTGCACGTGTGTGTAATAACCAGAGTGTTAAAAGCGTTAAAATTACATTTTTTAAATATATATTCAAATAGAATATTTTTAATATTACACAATATTTTACTTAAGTTTTAATCAAATAAATGCAGCCTTGTTAAGCTTTTTGAACTTCTTTTGAAAAATGTTTTGTAAAATTGCCCCACAACTCAGTAGTATAAAAAAAGTAGTGTAAAGTCAGTTTTGAACAGTATGTTTTGTTTTGTTTTATTTTGTGTTTTTTTAAACCAAACAGACTTGCGTAAAATGTTTATATTGTACATTTTTTAATTTTTATGTATATTCTTTTTAAATCATTTTAATCATAATTTAAGTGTCCAAATACTTTTGGTGATGCCATTATAGTGAACAGGCTATACTATACTATATACTATAATCTATGATTTATCTCATGAATAGGTCCATATCTGAATATGTGCACTTATATCTGTCTGAATGATTCATATAAATGTGCAGAACCTTCTCATAAGTATAAGAGCATGTTATCTGGTGCTGTCCATGGTGCTGATAGTTTTTCTTTTTTTGGTTCTTTCGTCAACGCTGTAAAGTTGTGTGTAGTGTGTATCAGTGTCCATTAGGGGGTGGCAAAGCATATATTCTAACCCAAGTATGAGCACCTGTGCTTATTATTTTTTGGTGTTCCCTTTGAGGTCCTGATGGGGGATGTGCATGTGATCCACCTGGTGATCTACCTGGCGATCCTGGTCCTCCAGGCACTCCGGGTGATCCTGGTGATCCTGGGCAAAAAGGGTACCGGGGTCCCAGTGGTGATATCGGACTCATCGGAGAGAGGGGTGTGGGAGGTGTTACTGTATGTAAACCTGGTTAAGATTCAAAATAAGTTTGTATAGTGCTTGTTTATTGTGAATTTTTATGTATCTAAGGATTTCTTTTTTTTGTGTCTGTTTCTCAGGGTCCCAGAGGCTTCACAGGTGTCAGAGGGAATAAAGGAGAGAAAGGAGGTGTTATGGTGTCGTGCACAAAGGGTGAAGCATATTTACAATTGATAGATTATTGTTAGATATTTTAAACATTTTAAGGGTAATCCAAAATGGTCTAACATCTAAGGATATTTTCTGTAGTATAATAAAGCATGGTTTGATGTTAAATGTTTGCTTAATAAAATAGCAAAAAAATTAGGGCTGGACGATTAATCGAAAAGTAATCGGAACCGAAATTCAGAACCTCTAAACAACATTATTTCGTTTTTTTAATCCTGTTAATACTTTCCCGTGTGTAGTTAGCTTATATATTTCTTCTGATGTTTTCTGATCAAGTTATCCATCAAATCCTTCATCTTAATTTTATGTGTGAACTGATGTGCAATTATCATAAATTGTAATATAATTTTTGCATTGTTAAAGGGGTGAAAGGTGACTCAGGGTCTATTGGATCATATGGAAAGCCAGGGTATAATGGGAAGAATGGGGCTGATGGGAAGTGTGGTGCTCCTGGAGATCCTGGACCTCTGGTACGTCATATATATATATATATATATATATATATATATATATATATATATATATATATATATATATATATATATATATATATATATATATATATATATATATATATATATATATATATATATATATATATATATATATATATATATATATATATATATATATATATATATATATATATATATATATATATATATATATATATATATAATATATATATACACATACTCACTGGCCACTTTATTAGGTAGGTTGAACCCCATTTTGCCTTCAGAAGTGCCTTAATTCTCCATAGCATAGGTTCAACAATGTGCTGGAAACATTCCTCAGAGATTTTTGTCCATTTTGTCATGATAGCATGAAGCAGTTTCTGTAGATTTGTTGGCTGCGTATCCATGATGCAAGTCTCCCGTTCTACCACATCCCAAAGGTGCTTTAATGGATGGAGATCTGGTGACTGTGGAGGCCATTTGAGTATAGAGAACTCATTATTAAGAAACCAGTTTGTGATGAATTGAGTTTTGTGACATGGCGTGTTATCCTGCTGGAAGTAGCCATCAGAAGATGGGTAGACTGTGGTCATAAAGAGATGGACATGATCAGCAACATTAGGCAGTGGCATTTAAACAATGCTCGTTTTTTTACTAAGGTACCCAAAGTGTGCCATAAAAATATCCCCCACACCATTACACCACCAGCAGTCTGAATCATTGATAAAAGGCAGGATGGATCCATGCTTTCATGTTGTTTACGCCAAATTCTGACCCAGAAATTGAGAATTATCGGACCAGTTTTTCCAATCTTCTATTGAGCCTGTGCAAATATGGTGTAGCCTCAGTTTCCTTTTCTTAGCTGACAAGAGTGGCACTCGGTGTGGTCTGCTGCTGTATCCCATCTGCTTGAAGGATGAACGTGCTTACATTCAGAGATGCTCTTCTACAGACCTCGGTTGTAACGAGTGGTATTTGAGTTACCGTTGCCTTTCTATTAGCCTGAACCAGTCTGGCGTCAACAAGGCATTTTCTGCCACTGAAGCACTGTCACTGGATCTTTTCTCTGTAAACCCAAGAGATGGTTGTGCGTGAAAACCGCAGGTCGTAGATCTTAGATCAGCAGCTTCTAAAATACTCAGACCAGCTCGCCTGGGACCAACAACCATGCCATGTTCAAAGTCACTTAAATCACCTTTCCTCCCCATTCTGATGCTCAGTTTGAACTTCAGCAGATCATCTTGACCACGACTAAATGCATTGAGTTGATGCCATGTGATTGGCTAATTCGATTTTTGCGATAACAAGCAGTTGAACAGGTGCCTAATAAAGTGACTAGTGAATGTATAATTACCATTTGTAATGAGCAATTAATATGTAGCTTAGTATTAGTATTAACGTTAACACAGAGGGACCTATGGTACCATCTAGTGAATGACCTGTGTATTGGTCAACATTAAAACCCTATAACACATACTGTCATGAAATTGGAGAGTTCATTACTGAACCTTTTCTTCATATGAATTTTGGATGATTTTTATGTGCAGACATCAATTATTAAAAAAAAAAAAAATTTCTTCCCAGGGAGATACTCTTGTTGGAATGCCAGGTGACAGGGGATGTCAAGGAGCTGTTGGTGTGAAAGGCTTCAGAGGTCCAACTGGTCCCCCTGGACCATATATGATGGGGTCAATTGGGCGACGAGGGCAACAAGGGGACCCAGGACCTCAAGGCCTAAGAGGGCCTCCCGGTTCTAAAGGGGTTCAAGGTAAGAGTCACAGTGCTGATGGTTTATGTTGCATGTGACAAATTGGCATCCAGCCACTATTCCAGCTGTGTATAGTAAATACAATTTGTTGGTTCACCCAAAAATTCTGTCATGAATTTCTCACCCTCATGATGTTCCAAACCCGTAAGACCTTCGTTCATCTTCAGAACACAAATTCTGAGAGCTCTCTGACCCCACATAGACTGCAACGTTACTGCAACTTTCAAGAACCAGAAAGGTAGGAAAGACATCGTTAAAATAGTCCATGTGTCTACAGTGGTTCAACCCTAATTTTATGAAGTGATGATGAGCATTCTTTTTGTATGCAAAAAAACAAACAAAAAACACGACTTTATCAAACAATCTCTGTGCCAGTCTCCTACGCTGTTGACGTGGTAAATACAGTGCAATGCTTCCGAGTTCTACGTCAGAACGGCAGCTCACCATTGTCTAGCTCCTGTGTCTGCATCACACACATGCGTCATGGTGCTCACGTAAACACAGCGTCAGCCAATGGTAAGCCGCCGTTCTGACGTAGCGCTTTGAAAGTGCTGCACTGTATTTACTACGTCAATAGCATAGGAGACTGGCACAGACGAGAAGAGATTGTTGAATAAAGTCGTTATTTTGGGGGAGTTTTGTGCACAACTATTTTAACAATGTCTTTCCTACTTTTCTGGGTCTTGAAAGTGGTAATTAAATTGCTGTCTATGGAGGGGTCAGAAAGGTCTCAGATTTCATTAAAAATTTGGAAGGACATGAAGGTGAGAAATTAATGACAGAATTTTCATTTTTGGTAAAATAAAACCTATAACTTCCATAATCTTAGTATGGAGGAAGTTTTTAAAAAAACGTATGAGTAATGTAGACTACCGTTGGCATCAGAAGAGGTTTTTTTTTTTTTTTTAGAAATAAATTTTTTAATTGCATTAAATTAATCGAGCATGGCAGTCAAGACTTTTACATTTCTATTTCTAATAAATGCTGTTCTCTTTCAATTGCTCAAGAAATCCTGAAATAAAGTGTTGCCATTTCCACAAAATATTAAACTGTTTTAACATTGATGTAATAATATTTATTCCTTGAGCACCAAATCATCATCAGAATATTAAAATGATTTCTGAAGGATCATGTGACACTGAAGACTGGAGTAATTATGCTGAAAATTCAGCTTTCCCATCACATGAATAAACCACATTTTAAACAGTTATTTTAAATTGTAATAACATTTCACAATATTACTATATACAATATAGTAATATTTATATTGTATTTTTAATCAAATAAATCCATCCTTGGTGTACCTTAAGACGTGTGCTTTTCAAATGACCATACACTAAACTAACAATAGTGTAAGTAAGGTAGCGTATGGTCATTTGTAAAGCACACGTCTTGATTGTGTTGATTTTCTTGGTAGGTGATACACTGCCCTGTGGTCCTGGCATACCTGGAGCCCCTGGTTGTAAAGGAATGCCTGGATTTAAAGGTAATGCAACATATTGAAATATTTTCTGGATAAAAGTATGAGAGAATATTATAAGATTATGCAAGAAGGAATAACAAGAATGTACCTTAAAGTGTAGAGTTTCCTCAAAGGCTTCCCTGTAGGTCTTTGTTAAATATGTTAATTATATTATAAATTATATTTTGTATTTTACATATTCACTTTTCCTCATTATTTGGTGCCAGCTGACATTCAGACAATGACTCAGACTTAGTGACATCGTTATTGATGTTTTGTTGTAAAATTTTTGGACTAATGAAGTTATTCTGTTATGTGACTGTGTTGAATGTCTTCAAATTGCAGTAGAATTGCATTGCAAACATATGAATTGAAAGAGGCTCATAAATTGTACATTCTGTGGCACAGATGACTGTGATTTACTGATCAGATACAACATTTAAACCTTAACATTTCCTTCCAGGTGAGAAAGGTACACTTGGAAATCCAGGATGCATAGGACAGACTGGACCAGGTGGTCCCAAGGGAGAGAACGGAGTCCCTGGCGATTTGGGGTGTATCGGATTGAAAGGTAGAGATTATAACCATTTGAGAGCTTAAGTCACATGTTTGAGGTTTTGGTGCATTTTAATTTCTGTTCAACTGTATGCATATTTGTAAAACCTTGAATAAACCCTTGTTGATTCTATTCAACAATAATTAATCTTTATCTGCATTATATATCCACAGGCTCTTGGCTCTTGATTGGAACGCTTCTATTAGAAAAGTATTATACAGTCAATCGATCTCTGCCATATCATCCGCAGGTCCAGATGGGTATTTAGGAGATCCAGGTGACACTGGCCCTGATGGCAACTGTATTAACGGCTCACCTGGCATAACTGGATGTCGTGGACCCCAGGGACTGAAGGGATCTTTTGGAGACTGTGTTATCGGGGCTCCAGGACCAATGGGGCCCTTTGGGGTTCAAGGATCTCAGGGCCCTAAAGGTATACCAGGACCTCCCGGACCAATTGGATTGCAAGGTACTGCAAAAACATTGAGGTTTAAATCATATCTAGCAAACAACTATATGATATAAAAAAATATATTTTATGGTCAAGATACAAGATGTATTCAGAATAGCCAAGTCCATTAACTAATAATATAGTCAGTATTAAATAACTTTCTGCAGGTATTTCTGGTATTCCTGGACTTCCTGGAAGAAAAGGGGAAAAAGGAGTGGATGGTAAACCAGGAGCACCTGGTTTCCCAGGTGGGAGACCAGAACAATGTGACAAAGGACAAGCTGGTCCACCTGGCAAGATAGGACCACAAGGCTTTATTGGACAGAGAGGTGAGTGGAGACCACTGTATCAACGGAAGATTGTTAAGATTGTTCTGGTAATAATGTAACTTTTCTGTGTTAGGCACCCCTGGAGAGAAAGGATCGCTTGGGGAGCTGGGACCTTCATGCCCTGGACCTAAAGGAGACCGTGGTAAGCCTGGTGTCCCGGGCATTCAAGGATGCACAGGCCTTCAGGGACCTTCAGGACTCAACGGAGACAGTGGAAATTCTGGATCTACTGGACCGAAGGGTAAAGAAGAGTCCCCGCAGTTCTCGATGTGCTTTGGGGAGTTTATTCAACAAATTTTCCTTGTTATGTGACATTATTTTAACAACTGCCTAACTGTGGTTTGCAACATTTTGTTAGACTGAAACTATATAACTATAAATGCTAGTTTTATATATACTACCATACTGAAGTTTTAAGTTGTTTTTATGTCCAGCACGGTTGCATTTATTTGATCAAAAATACAGTAATATTGTGAAATATTATTACAATTTTAAATATCTGTTACTTTTGTCTTGCTGACCTCAAACTTTTGAATGGTAGTGTATTACGTTTATGTTGATATTAGCTGAAATGTTTTATTAATTTCTTAGAATACGTCAAATTTCCTTTTAAAAGTGTTTGCTTTAGAGCTGTTGATTTAAAAAACAAAGCAGCTGTCAGTTGGACACATGAATCTCACCTGTCATATTGCATCTCAGGTTTGCCTGGATTTCCTGGTCAAAATGGCTGTCGTGGCAACACAGGGCAGACGGGCAATTTAGGGGCTCCTGGACCCAAAGGCCTTAAAGGTCTCAATGGATATCCAGGATTCCCAGGGAGAAATGGATCCAAGGGTCAGAAAGGTACTTCAAAACGTTGTGAAATATCGTTTTATCATGCTTTAGGTTGGGTCTAATGTGATATTGGCAGTTAAAGGTACCACATTATTTTACAGGATGCATTGGGCCACCTGGACCTGCAGGAGACCTGATTTCAGTGCCAGTCAAAGGCCGGGTTGGACCACCTGGACCTCATGGGGAGAATGGTTTCTGTGGAGAAAGGGGTAAGTCTTACACTTACACATGGTATTAAGATGTGTTTTGGTCAATTGGATCAAAGTGGTCAAGTGGACGAGGTAGACACATTCCCACTTACACCTGGTGTTTTAATCTGTCTCTTTTGTCCAATTTCAACCACTTCTGTCCTGATTTCTTTGAGGGGAGAGTCTATGGGTCGGGGGAGGGCCAGCGGGCTTCCCATAATGTTTACGCATTATGTCAGTAGGCAGAGAGTACATGGACTTTTGTGCCGGTTCAAACACATTCGACCACATGAGCATCTGCACTACTACGAAAGCAATCCGGTTGAATGCGTTTTCAACAACCTCTTTAAGTGGTCAAAAGTGGACAAGCTCAAACTGTTTAGACCCCCTTTACACCTGTATTTAGCGTCATCCACTTGTGATCCGATCAACCAATATGCATCTTAATACCAGGTGTAAACAAGACCTCTGATCTTATGTGGGTTTTTTAACTTTGATAGAAAAAACCTTCAGCAGATCATCTGGTTTCTATTTCTTAATTCTCAGGTAACAAGGGTGACCCAGGTCCGCCTGGACCACCAGGGTATCCGGGAATTAATGGACCTCCGGGATTTGAAAGTGGCTGTCGTGGACCCCCAGGTGTTCCTGGGCTGCCCGGTGAGCCTGGCACATGTGGCCGACCTGGACCAAAGGGAATTGTGGGATTCCCAGGGGAATGTGGTGATCCAGTGAGTTGATGGTCTTTTTTATATGAATTTTATTGTTTAATTCTTGCCAAATGATTTGAGTTTTGTTGTTGGTTTAATTGTCTTCACATTTTTTGCAGACACAGATATTGTACATAAACAGAACCAGATATAGATCATGTAGATAAACTGACTGTGACCATATAGGAATTAGTCATTAACACGTTTCTTCATAGGGTGATCCTGGATTGACTGGTATGGCAGGAACCCCTGGTTTCCCTGGGTTTGATGGTCCTAAAGGTAAAATACAATGTTTGAAACCTTGCATACTCAAACCAACACTACCCTCCAAAAGTTGCATATATTTGAATATATTGTGTGTGTAATGTGTGTGTAATGTGTGTGTGTGTATATATATATATATATGTTAGCAAAGCTAAATGTTTAGCATCATTACCCCAGTCTTCAATGTCACACAATCCTTCAGAAATCATTCTAACAGGATGATTTGCTGCTCAAGAAACATTTTACATTACTATCAATGTTGAAAACAGTTGTGCTGCTTAATAGTAGAAACTGGAGAACATTGATTCAGGATTCTTTGATTAGAAAGTTAAAAGAACAGCATTTATTTAAAATATAATTATTTTGTTACAAAGTATAAGCGTTTACTCTCAGTTTTGATCAAATAAATGCATTTTTAGTGAATTAAAGTATCAGTTTCTTTAACAAAAACTTAAACTTACTGACCCCAAACCTTAGAACAGTAATGTGTGTATTCAAACCTGCAACCATTACAAACACTACACAGTCATTATATTTTCAAACTGCACATTTTAAGTGAAATGAGATCTATTGTAAAACCTCCTTATACTGTAATGAATAGGTGACAAGGGTGAATCTATTGGTGAGCCAGGGCGAACAGGTGAGAGAGGGCCATGTGGAGAGGAAGGCGTGTCAGGTATGGCTTTCTTAGCGTTTGCTTAATTAACCTTTCTTGTAATATAATATACAGTGTATTTATATAATATAGAAATACATTGAAAAAAAAATATTCTGAGCTAGAAACATCTCTTTTCTCCACAAAAGGTCCTTTCGGTGACAAAGGAGACTGTGGTGACCCTGGTCCACAAGGGCCAAATGGAATCTGCGGTCCACCTGGACCAACTGGGATCACTGGCCATTGTGGACCTCCTGGTAAAATACCCAACTATTGTTAAACGGATAGATCTGGCTCTAAAATAGTGGATACATGGATGTCACACTGAGGAAATTTTCATACTGCTAAATAAACTTGTGACGAGAAAGTTACAGGGGTTGAGGGTTTGCAGTGACCAAATCCTCTGCCATCATCTTCTCAGTCATCTCTCCTTACTTTCATCACATTATAAGTGAAATCTGACACTGGGTGACTGTGCTGTGACTCTGCAGGTAGTGCTGTCTGGGGCTGAGCAGACACTTTAGAGTTTTTAATTGTGTATAACACTGACTACCGCAGCAAGCCTATTTGTGACCGCACTTCATCTCAGTTCCATAGTAATGCACCATGTTAAGTTTTGCCGTGTTCTCAAATAGTGTCCTTTCTGCTTTACAGGAGTGGTTGGGCCCCCAGGTCCGTGTGGAAGACATGGTCCAGAGGGTCCTCCAGGGCCTCCTGGTCCGCCAGGCCCTAATGGAAACATAGGATGCCTTGGACTTAGAGGTTTGAAAACTTGTGTTATTGACAAACAAACTGATGCTGCCATTCATTTTAAAATGAGAGCAATTATGTATACATTTTATGACTTTTTTGATCATTTATTTATCACTTGCAGGACCTCCAGGGCCCCCAGGTCTCCATGGACTAGATGGTCTAAAGGGTGTCAAGGGTGAGATCGGATCTCGAGGTGAGATACATGTGCAATCTTTTGTGCTGTCAGAAGTTTTTTTCTTTTGACCTGCTTGACATCCCTCTAACTCACTCTCTCTTTTGTTGTGCATTAGGGCTGGGTTTAGAAGGTAATAGAGGCAATCCAGGTCAGACTGGAGACAAGGGTGATCCAGGAGACCCAGGGTTGTTTGGGAAATCCCAAAATGGCGTTAAAGGTCCAAAAGGACAGCCGGGTTGCCAAGGTACATGATTCATAATCCTATACAACCTGTTAACCGTGACAAGTTTCCACAAAAATATTAAACAGCAAATCCATTTTCAACACTGATAGTAATAAGAAATATTTCTTGAGCAGCAAATCTTCATTTTAGAATGATTTCTGAAGATCATGTGACATTGAAGACTCGAGTAATAATGTTAAAAATTCAGCTTTAACATTACAGGAATAGGTGACATTTTAAAATACATTCCAATAGAACACTGTTACGTTAATTTGTAATACTTCTCAAAATGAATGGCAAATATGTTTCTCCAATGGCTGGACAATTTACCGGCAAAATGTATAAATATTTTTCACTAGCCATGAAACATTTTTGAAAGATGAAGCAGCCAACTGTATTGGATCTGACAGCAGCTACATCACAAACCATAAGTAAATGATTTCATAATGCTTTGTCTGTAAATTACGGTTTTATATGGATAATGTTTTCAAAACACTTTCGTGCAATAGCAAGTGGGCGTTGATACTGTTTCCTATGCAGTGACGTTAGCCAATCATAACTGTGGCCATTTACTGACAAGCCTTAAACTGGCCTCAGACTAGTGGACTTTTTAAATCCTAACCGATTATGATATCTGGTGGCATTACTCGCCTAAGGAGAATCTTCAGATTTTTTCATTCAAGTCTCAAACATGCACACACTACAAGATTTTAACATTTTTGCACATAACACACTGCAATATATTTTTAAGAATATAGCTGCTAGCAGCAATTGCAGGGCCAAGCCCAATATGGCCATTTTTGGCATGTTTGGACATTGGATTTTATTAGAAAACTTTTGAAGATTGCACAATTCACTTGGTTATACACATGCTACACATGGAATTTGATCAAACAATCTTCAAAACTATAGCCTGTTGCTTTCAACAGCATGCCACTCATACAACGGTTTGTTTAATTTTACAGAGACTTTGAGTTTTTAAAGGCAGAACCACAGCTATTGGCTCTAAATGACATTACATTACACACAATTTTATAAAGTCGTCCCACACAGGACTCTGTCCCACTATCTCTGGGTCAGGTGCCTGTCGCTCATCATCTTGCACCACCACTGGGCAGACATGCATTCGCACAGCTGCCAAAGTTCCATAGTTATCAACTCAAAGTGAAGATTTTGTATATAAATTAACAATTTTTTAAACAGACTTGCTAAAATCTTGAAGGCCTAAACCAAGCCCCCAGTGGATTAGAGCAAATCGGGTAACGTGTTGGACAACGCCCCACTGATTGGGAAACACCCACTAGTGTTCTGCAGAGAGACACACCTTCATGATCTTGTGCTCATCATCTACAAATTTCAATGTCACTGTATCCACCCATGTGTGCTCGACTTTCATCAAAATTTCAATGCTGATCCAACATACTTGTCAATGTCATTTTTAACCAAAATGATGGTTTGGTTCAAAGCTCAACATTGTATCAATAGGTGTGTTTACATGGAGCACTGTAATTGGTTTAAAATTCCAATCCGAATGAAAATGCTCAAAACGAATTGAATTATAATCTTGTGACGCGATATATAGTGCGCGCTTCCACAATTTAAGAGTGCACAACGAGCTCACACTAGGCTATATAATGTTTCGAAGAGGAAAAGAGGAAAGTACATTTTTCTGAGGTGTTAAACTTTTTATTTCGTTGCAAGTTATGAAGATAATGTTGGAATAATGACACACACATCTCATCTTGACAGCGTTTGTTCCAGGCACTTTACTTTTTTTAACCTTTTTCTGAGATGATGATTCTTACAAACAAATAGCTTTTATAAAAACGTATGAGTCCTGATGCGGCAGACAAACTGTGCACGCATGTCACACAATGATTCCAAAATTGAAAGCGTCAACACATGTAAACACCAGATCGATTTAGATAACGTCTCATGTAAACAGTTCACTGAATCTTTTAATCGGAATAATTTTAATCAGAATGACAAAAAAGCGTGCATGTAAACGTGGCTAATGTCACCAAGCTATCTGGGACATCATTGGAATCAGCATAAACCAAGGAACATAATGACATTAAATAAAAAGTTATAAGCCTTTTTGCAAAAAAAACCTTATATCTCTGGAACACTAAGTGGTGTTGTCTTCAAACTTCTCAAGAACCTTCAGGACAGGCAGTTGATTATACCTACCACATTTTGTGTAGATATGTCTCTTTTATGTTTTAAAAGAGATTGCAATTTATGACAAAATTCTAAATGGCAGTCACAGTGTTTTGCCCGATCTTGGCAAAACCGGTATCCAAGGATTCGGCATGACATGAGGCTGTTCAAAAGTTATTCGCAGAAATAGGCATTTTTCAGATCTCATGACCTGTAGGTGGCGCTTTCCCAAATTTGGTATGGACCCTCGGATCATTGTTCCGATGAAGCGTATCAATTTTCATTTCGATTGATCAAAGTTTGGCCGAGATACAGCCTTTGAACCAATTTTTGGTCGACCTCTTTCGTGACATCATGATTTTTTTTTTACCAGTTGGTAAACAAATTATATTCAGTCATTTCTGTGCGGTCCAAATATCATCTCTGTCAAGTTTCATAAGAATTGGACAAACTCTGAAGGAGTAGTAGTGAAAAAGCGGTACACTGTACTTTTCAAAATGGTCACTACACCTTCACGTGCTATCGGAAATGTCCTACTTCCCGCTTTAGAAGTCGTGATTACGGGCTTGTTGCATTCGAGTGCTTTGTTGTCGGAATGAACAGGAATCATGGAGGACACCGGGTTTATTCTTGCCTATTTATTGGGAATTTATAGTGTCACATGCACTGACAACCGATTCGAATTTTGGTCAAATGCAGGCTATTTTCGCTGTGTATAAAACATACAATACGCTTCAAATGATTACTCGTATATGTAAATATGCACTATATTAATGACAAGACAATAAAAAAACCTAATAAATCATACCTGTCACAGTAGTAGTTCTCCCCGCCACCATGTTAAAAGTTTATGGCGCGCCCATATCAGGAATTTGGGTATCAAAATTATTTCTGAACTTCTCAGTGGTAAACATGACATCAGAGGGCGTTCATGTGCAATTTTTTTTATTAGGAAACTTGTATTTACGAAAATTCAGATAGCATGTGAAGGCAGTTTTATTTTTCTAGATCAAATGGTTCAAAAGTTATAACCATTTCATTGTTATACAAATAAACGTGTTGTTGCAACACTCCACATGCCGTTCCGTCATCTCAACGGACCCGCACACGGCAGCTTGTTTTGCGGTCGCAATTTCAAAAGTGCTCTCATTCACTTCTCTCATTGGCTACTGTGAAAGAACTGACGTAATCACTCCCCGATTTAAAATCCTAAATATCAAACATGTTTGATATGAGGGGGGTGGCCCCGATTTGTGTGAGAGCAGATCAGGAGGTGCAAGATACGATCTGTGAACGTCTCACATTACCAGATCATTTGTGCCGAACATCGTAACCGATTGAGGTCCTCGACAAGGTTTTTCCTCAGATTCTCGGGTAGGGAAAATCAGGGATAAATCGGCCTTACACTCACGTAGTGTGATCCCCCATCTTTAAAAGAGGATAATTTCAGACAGAGGATCAGAATGAAGGTTGAAAATAATCCTTATTAAAAATCCAGCTGTTCATGGTTTGTTCATGTTAGTTCACAGTGCATTAACTAATGTTAATAATGTTAACAAGATTTTAAAGTGTTGTAAAGTGTTACCACTTAGTTCTAACATTAGTTAACAGCTTACAATGAAAAATGCATCCAAAGCATTTATTAATCTTAGTTGATGTTCATTTCAACCTTTACTACTTCATAATTCAAATCAAAAGTTTAGTATCTGTTAATATTTAATAGACTAGATAACAAACTAAAATGAATAGAAAATAAATACTGTATCATGTATTACTCGTTGTTAGTTTTGTAGTTGATGCATTCTTTCAAAAAACATAAAAAATATTACCAAACCTCAAACTTTAGAACAGTAGTGTACATATACAGTATAATATTTGCTTCACACTGTTCATGGTGTTGTGTAATCTCCACTGTTGTCTCTTCCTCCTTTATTGAATAGGAGACCCAGGTCCAATGGGTCCTCCAGGATTTCCTGGTGAAGAATGTAAGATTCTTAAACCTGGATCTTGTGGAGAACAGGGTTACTGTGGACCAGATGGACCTCCAGGTGTGTGTGGTCATTTGGAGTTTATTAAAAAAAAATTTTTTTTGTATGTCAATCCTGGTGTGGCACAATTGATGCATACAAATAAGATCAGTACAACAAATCAGGCTGTATTCTTCATATGTAGAGTAGACTGTGTTTATGTATAAGATTATGTATTATATGCATGATCTGTGTTTTGCTGTTCTAGGGCCCATGGGAAAGATTGGAGAGCCAGGCAATGTCTTCACAGTGTGTGGTGATTTTGGTGACCCAGGTTGTCCTGGATCACCAGGATTTAAAGGAGAAAAAGGATGCAGTGGGCCCGTAGGCTTGCCAGGGTATCAGGGCCAAGAAGGTCCAAAAGGTATAAGAAACTGCTTCCATTAAAAAGTGTCTAAAATTTTCCACTATTCATGCACTTTTTGTGAAACTATATGATTTCCAACAGTTTTGTGTTATTATTATTATTATTATTGCACAGGTGAAAGAGGACAGTGTGGGCTTCTGGGCCTTCCAGGACCCTGTGGCCCCAAGGGTGATTGTGGACCCCCAGGACCCTGTGGTGCAAAAGGAGAGAAAGGTTGCACAGGTCAGAGGCTTCAGATCATCAATTTGGCCATCTTACATCTTAAATCAATAAAGTTATAATTCATACCCCTTTCAATCTCTCTTGCTTTGTATTTGTAGGTTCAAAAGGAGAACCTGGGGATGTCAGGTATCCTACTGATCCTTGTCCCCATCCTCATACGGGCCTTCCTGGTGCTCGGGGTCCACATGGTCCAGTTGGTGAAGAAGGAGAAAACGGACCTAATGGCTTTAAGGGACGAAAAGGTAAAACTCAATTCAGCAGCAGGGCATTTATTTATTTTATTTTATATTTAAGTTATTTAATTAAGTTAAAATAACATATTAAAAACCTAAACTTATAATTTAAATGTTTCCTTGGCAACTGAAGAAAAAATAAGCTTAAGTTAAAGGAACTGTATGTAAGAAATGTATTTCAATTAATCATAAAATGGCCCTGATATGTCACTAGACATTAAGAAATCATGTTTCAAATACTTATATCACTGACATCAGTAGTCCGGCCAGGATATTGTCATTTTAAAAGTGAAGTTACAGCCCTCAACTGATGCTGATGTTGACATGTGTTTTGGCCCGACGCGCCACCCTCCACCTATCTACCAATCACAAAGTCAGTAGTGTTTCGGCATCCGGGTGGCCAGCTCTGCTCTAGTTACCACAGCTACAGCTACAAACTTTTTGGATAAAAAATGTCTAACTTTAAACATAATTAACAGAAGAAGAAAAAAAACTTACTGCGTAGGACTCGTCACTTGCCATTGGAAGCTCCTTGTAGCAGCCTACGTTCCTGCTGGATCCTGCAGCCTATCTGGCAACCTCGAGTCACAGCGAGGGGGAGAGGGGATACAACACTCTACAGTAATTTGAAAGTGATTGCAGTACCAGTTTTGGCCACAATCCTACATACAGTTCCTTTAAAGTCCTAAAATAATAACAACAACAACAACAACAAAACGGATTAAAGAATTAAATAAAACACTTGTAGACAAAACAGGCAAAAGGTCATATACAGGCAAGCAGTAGGGATGGCTGACGTTTCGAAGCTTTGTCGAGATCCCGAAGCGCAGATGTTTCGAAACGCTGATCCGAACTGTGATTCAAAACACCCATGTCATGTGACTAAGACTAAATGAAGTTTTGAAGTGTTTAATCAGGTAGCGCCTGTCGAAACTGCGTTCGATTGAAAGGGGCGGGAACAAACCACACATTCACACATCTTTGTGAACCTAATTCCCACAGTTTAAAAGTGAAGTTAATAACATCTTCACCTGGTGGGTTTTGTGATATAAGTGAGATTTATAGTGCACTTTGGTTAGTTATATTTAGAATGATATGGTATGGACAGTGACAGATAGTTAGGATAGATATAGTGACACATTCATATAGACTAAGTTAGATAGTGACATAAGTTAGAGGTATAGAATTATATAGATATAGATTCATTGGTGATATAGATATATATATATATATATATAATAGATACAATTGGAGAATGGGGAAAAAGAAAGAAAGAGAGACCAGTAATTTTCCTTCATTTGTACTTGCTAAAAAATATTTGTGCATGCCAGCAAAAAGTGTCCCTTGAGAGAAGGATTTTTTCAAAGGCTGGAGAAATTAAATGTAAAAAAAAGTGGGCTAAGTCCTTCAACAGCAGAGCAATTCATATTTTTTAATAAAAAGGTTATGTAACAAATGTGACACATTGTGGCTTTATTTATTTTATTAATCTTAATTTTTCATGACCCAAAAAAACCTATCATGAGGAGGCTACAGGTTATAAAACCAAGATCGTGTAGTTGTGAAACTTTTACATGGATCATTGTCAAGGTTATTTCAAATCAATGCACGCAAGTGACCACTAGGTGTCACCATAGAGACAGGTGTTGGATTATTTCGTAGCTTCGAAACAATATGGCACATTTGCTTCAACTGTTTAAGTGTTTCACAAAGCCTCGGTCTGCCCATCAATAGCAAACAGTCTAAACAGGCAAACAAGACAGGAGAGACAGGCAAAAGGGTAATCCACGGAATGTGCAAATAATCCAAAACCAAGAGTCGAGCCGAGACAACGCTCAGAAATGCAGTATTACAACAAACAAGACTTTGCAGAGAATGACAGGAACAGGCTAGATGTAGGCAGATGTAATGAGGTAAATGAGACACAAGTGTAAACAATAAGTGATGATGAGTCTGGGCAAAGGATTGTGGGTAATGTAGTCTTTGATGGAATGACAGTCTGGGGTGGAGTGCCCTCTGGTGGTAATCAGGGGCACTCTCACTGGTGAATTGTGACAATATTACTGAAAAATCAAACTTTATATTTGCAAAAAAGCACCATAGGCTCTTTATTAAAGTAGTCCACACAACAATTGTTCTTGCTTTTAAATCAATCAAAAGTGTCACATTAAGATCAGATGATTGAGAGCCAATAATGTGTGATGCCATTATGGATAACATCCTGATTAAACCTTCCAGATCCAACACAAAATTCAAGTTCAAGATGCACTGAATCCAGTACAATGCATGTATTGTTTGCTTGGTCTAATAAAGGAAAATAAACTGCTCACTACTCAAGGAAATTTATTTTAGTATAAAATGTGATTTTTACCTACTTGCCTGTTATTCAATTCATTATGTTTAGTCGATTGAATAGGTCCCACAGAGTAAATCATATTTGCAAATTAAGGGGACAGTCACAAAGCCGGTCACAATTAATAAAGCTTATTGGCGATTTAAAAGATATTATCTTCCAATTTAATGCCACACAGGATTTCTAACTAATGTAAATCTATATTTACATAGTATAATAGTAGTACATTTATCTCTCACACGCGTTTCCCACATTGTCCCACAAAATCACATCTACGTCCTGCAACAGAGACAGTGTATTTCTGTGATTTCTGCTCAGGTGTGAAGGGATTAAAGGGAGATGACGGGTTCTCTGGACCTTCTGGGCCAGTAGGACCAGACGGACCTTCTGGAAGCCCTGGAGAGAAAGGCGTAGAAGGACCCCCAGGCATTGAGGGTATGTTAGTGTGTATCGTTAACAGCTTGCAGTGTTTACTGACTCAACTATGCCTGACACTAATGTATCTTCTATCCTTCTTCCATCCAATCATTCATCCACTGCATTTACACTCATTTAGCGAATGTGCGACCCAATCATCAACCCAAACATTTATCCATCCTTTCACTTTTTCTATCTCAGGAGACCCAGGACCAGATGGGGATCAGGGTCCGCCTGGAATCAATGAGACGTTTTCCTCGGGCTTCCTTTTGGTGATGCACAGCCAGTCTGAGATTGTGCCAACTTGTCCCCTGGGCCTAACCAAGTTATGGACCGGCTACAGCCTACTATATCTGGAGGGTCAGGAGAGAGCACACACACAAGACCTGGGTATGTGGCTAATACACATGTTCACACTCAAAAAAGTGCCTGTGATTCCATAAAATGATGTGACTAGGTAGACAGCTGATAGATAACAACAGATGTATAACGTAACAAGCAGTGTTATTTTAGTATTATTCAGATAGTCGTTTTTATTTTTTGTATTTTCTGTTGTAATTTTTTTAGTCAGTTTTAGTGATTTTTTTGTTTTTGCCAGTTATTCTTTCAAATGTCTATATACTGTACATAAATTTAGTTATTTAAGTACAGTACATAAAAAATACACTATGTTGCCAAAAGTATTGGGACGCCCCTCCAAATCATTGAATTCAGGTGTTCCAAACACTTCCATCACCACAGGTGTATAAAATCAAGCCTCTAGGCATGCAGACGCTTCTACAAATATTTGTGAAAGAATGGGTCGCTCTCAGGAGCTCAGTGAATTCAAGCATGGTACCGTGATAGGTTGCCACCTGTACAAGTCCATTCGTGAAATACTAAATATTCCACGGTCAACTGTTAGTGGTATTTTAACAAAGTGGAAGCAATTGGGAACAACAGCAACTCCACCATGTGGTAGGCCACGTAAAATCACAGAGCTGGGTCAGCGCAAGCTGAGGTGCACAAGTCGCCAACTTTCTTCAGAGTCAAGAGCTACAGACCTCCAAACGTCATGTGGCCTTCAGATCAGCTCAAGAACAGTGCATAGAGAGCTTCATGGGATGGGTTTCCATGGCCGAGCAGCTGCATGCAAGCCTTACATCACCAAGTGCAATGCAAAGCGTCGGATGCAGTGGTGTAAAGCATGCCGCCACTGGACTCTAGAGCAGTGGAGACGTGTTCTCTGGAGTGAGAAATTTATGGTGTGGGGTTGTTTTTCAGGGGTTGGGCTTGGCCCCTTAGTTCCGGTGAAACAAACTTCAGCATAACAAGACATTTTGGACAATTTCATGCTTCCAACTTTGTGGCAACAGTTTGGGGATGGCCCTTTCCTGTTCCAGCATGACTGCGCACCAGTGCACAAAGCAAGGTCCATAAAGACATGGATGAGCAAGTTTGGTGTGGAGGAACTTGACTGGCCTGCAGAGTCCTGACCTTAACCCGATAGAACACCTTTTTGATTAATTAGAGCGGAGACTGCGAGCCAGGGCTTCTCGTCCAAAATCAGTGCCTGACCTCACAAATGTGCTTCTAGAAGAATCATCAAAAATTCCCATAAACACACACTAAACCTTGTGGAAAGCTTTTCAACTCCATATTAAAGCCTACGGAATAAGAATGGGATGTCATTAAAGTTTATGTGCATGTTAAGGCAGGCGTCTCAAAACTTTTGGCAATACAGTGTATTGCTTTGGCAACTTGCTGAAATAAAATAAGTTTCTTGTTTATATTTTATTGATTTTATTTTAGTAAAAAATATTTTACTTTTATTTCTACGGCTTTATTTAACAATAAAAACCCTGACAACAACACGTCATATTGACGTATTCAAACGTATTTTTGTGTGTGTTTTCACCAGGCCAGGCAGGTTCATGTGTACCGATGTTCAGCACCATGCCGTTCTCCTGCTGTAATATGCACTCCTGTAATTACGCCAGCCGCAACGACAAATCCTATTGGCTGTCTACAACGGCCTCGATTCCAATGAATCCTATGAAAGGAATGGAAATTCAGCCACACATCAGCAGGTGTGTGGTGTGTGAGGCTTCATCGCCAGCCATTGCAGTCCACAGTCAAGACAGTTCTACACCAGAGTGTCCACCAAAATGGAACAGCCTCTGGTCTGGATTTTCATTCATTATGGTAAGGAAAGAGAAGTACAGCTCTGTTCCAAACCCTAGTAAGCTGCCTATTCAGGTTATGCTAGTGTGTATTAACAACTTACAGTGTTTACTGACTCAACTAGGCCAGACATCTTCTTCATTTAGTGGATTGTCTTGACCGTGTTATGCCTGTGACCATAACATGTAAAGCAGTGGTCTCAAACTCAATTCCTGGAGGGCTCTGCACAGTTTTGCTCCAACCCTAATCAAACACAGGATTACTAGAAACTTCCAAGCAGGTGTGAGTTGAAGCTGGTTGGAGCTAAACTGTGCAGAGCTGTGGCCCTCAAGGAATTGAGTTTGAGACCACTGATGTGAAGGGTCTTTCACACTAAGCGTCATGTACGATGCAATGATGCTCTTGAATCGAAACAATAGATCCCCATAGAGCCATTGTCAAGTAGTGTCAAGTATTTTTCCCCCACATCGCCCCACGTCCAATGGTCAGTATAATATATTGAAAGTCAGTATAAACACAGAAGAATTCAAGAAGAGAGAGAGAATGGATGTTGAGTTTTTGCTATCATCGTTGTCTGAGAACAGAGAACTCATCTGATGCGGCTTGGGGTATTTTTATAACAGTAAAGGATGTATAGGCTACATGAGAAATGCTAAGAAGGTGTAGCGTTCAGTCCATTGTTACAGGGACTCAATGATGGGTTTTGAGCAAAAACCATAATGATGTGTGATTTGATGCTATTTGTAGCAAAATAATATTTTATTTTATAATTGAACACATTATAAAGTAAAATATCTAGCTTCCGGCGGACCGCCTTCTGTATTCAACTTACGAAAAAAGCGCAACTGGCGCCATGATGACGTCGGACGTTGCAAACTGCGAGAGGCATTACACTTTCTCCGCAAGTTGAATGGGAAGGCACTCCGCCGGAAGCTAGATATTTTATTTTATAAAGTTTTAATATGGACATTTTTCTTTCACAAACACATCAGTTCTCTTCAGAAGGCCTTTATTAACCCCCTGGAGCCGTGTGAAGTATAGATATGATGCATGGATGCACTTTTATGGGCTTTAAATTTTGGGCTGCCATTATAATGCTTGGATTAGCCAGGATGTTTATATAACCAGTTACATTCATATAACTCTGATTGTATTCGTCTGAAAGAAGAAAGTCATATACACCTAGGATGGCTTGAGGGTGAGTAAATCATGGGATAATTAAAATTTTTCTGTGAACTATCCCTTTAAAGCCAAATGGAAAAACCTAAAAGATATGCATATGAAAAATGCAAATCCATATTAAGTCAGTACTAAAAAATGATCAAAAATAATTTTGAACCAGTCAATCTTCTTTTGTTAGAGCAAAACATGCTAACATCATATTCAAAAGTTTGCAGTCTGTAAGAATATATATATATTTTTTTAAGAAATTAAAACTTTTATTCAGCAATTGATATTGAAATGTTGATCCCATTCTTTAAGTTTGGAGATCTGTATCGAAAAGTGACAGTAAAGACATTTCTATTGTTACAAAAGATTTCTATTTCTGTTTGTTTTTTTTAACTCTCCATTTATTAAAGAATCCTGAAAAAAAAAGAATCCCAGTTTCCACAAAAATATTAATCAGCACGATCGTTTTCAACAATGATAATAGTAAGAAATGTTGAAAACTAATAATACGATTTTGCGTGAGCATCAAATCATCATATTGTAATGATTTCTAAAGGATCATGTGACTGGGTTAGTGATGCTGAAAATTCAGCTTTGCATCACAGAAATAAATTTTATTTTAAAATATTTTGAAATAGAAAACAGATATTTTACATGCTAATAATATTTCACAATATTACTTTTTTTATCAAATAAAAGAGAACCAACCCCAAACTTTTGAATATTTGTGTATCTCTTTACATTTTAAACCAATTACATGATGCGACTTCATTTCTGTGTTCCAGCATACAGGATCAGGGGACGAGGGAGGTGGACAGTCTCTGACGTCAACAGGAAGCTGCTTGCAGGACTTCCGCAGTCAGCCGTTCGTGGAGTGCCAAGGTTCGCATGGCACATGCCAGTATTACGCCACTATCTACAGTTTCTGGCTGACTAGAGTGGACCTGCAGCACTTTAACGGCAGTCCTCAAAGTACTGTGCTCAACACCGAACAGGAGCAGCGTGAGAGCGTCAGCACATGCAACGTCTGCATGATGAAAGATCCCAACAATTGATAACTCATGCATGTTTTCTAAAAAAAAAACTGCACTGAGAATGCACATCAATAGGTCACTGGATTGGAAATGATTGAGATGCTTTTGGTCACTTTTTTTTTTTGAGAGGATAAAATTTACATCAATTGTGACCATATTTTTTTTAACTACAGGCTGTGAACTTTTTACTTGTCTGGATTTGTTCCCACATAGTCTTCTTTTACATCTTTACACCCAGTACACATTTTGCTTCTAGTTTTTATTGCGTTTTGGTGCTAGCAAAATCCAACACCATTTTGCACAAATTTCTATACACCAATATTTATGTTCTCCCTGGTTCCTTGTTTCAGCAACTATTACGTTTGTGCACATTATCAAATATTATCAGCGTAATATTGTAATGCTAGTTTAGGTCTATGGTGCCACAAAGCATGAATACTAAACACAATGACAATAAAACTCACGTGATCCAGTGAAATCAAATAGGAACATCTACTAGAAGCTATTGCCATTGCTAGCTAAATTGATATTGCGGTCAGTGTAAAGGCACCTTTTGTCATGTAGGTTAAGTTTTCTCTGTATGGAAATTAACAAATGACTGTTTATGATCATCTGCTTGGTTTTCTAGACTTGCATTTCTAATTTTCGTAAATTCAAACCAAGCATTTTGTGCAGCATGTGGTCACATTTTCCTGTTTTTCCGCAAATTTCCGCAGGCTTAATCCAGTAATTTCGATAGGAATCTTTCACTTTAAGAGTGGAAGATTTTCCCCACACAGATTCTCGCACGCCAAATTATTCTGAAATTGTGACCGCACCTTTACTGTTTATTTTTCCTTAACTGAATTAAGGAACTAAAGGAAATCAAGAAAACATTTCTTAGCTGTTAGTTTGTTGAATGTTCAAGAAGATATCAAACATTGTCATTTTGGGAGACAATTTAATCTCTAGAGACAATCATGGTGTACGTTACATCAGGTTACATCATCTGCTATGTTTCAATGTGTTTCCATGCAAACACCAAGATAAATGATAATATTGCACATAGAAAAATGTATGCACACAATTGAGGCATATAATTAGTTTTATTCTTTAATAAGGCTCTGAGGTGCAAGTAATTTATGATGTATGAAAAAAGCCACAGTGGCTTCCCTATAGAGTAAATCTGCTGGGATCTGGAAGTAAAAACTCCATTCACTTTCCCCATAGGGAAATTGATTTTGAACGGTAACTTATAAATCTTAAAAAAACAACCTTACTGTGTGCTATGATGTTGTTAATCCATGATGTTTGCTTCTGTTTAAGCCATTGGCTTGCATTATTTCTGCTTTTTAACAAAGACTTTTTTAAAATCCCTTTTGGATAAATTAATGGAAATAAATACTTCCAGAACCAATTACAGATCACTTGCACCAATTTCACAGGACATTACTATTTTGTTCTCTAAATCACATTGGATGGAAATGGGGCTTTATTTGCAAATGTTTATGCGATTTCAATTTTAAGCAGTTACATTTGCATCTTTGGATGGAAACATCAGTGTCTTAGCCCTGCTAATGCTATTCTCTAGAGCTACAAGAACTATTAAGATGTTTTAACCAGCACTCCACCGGATGAACCAACAAACATTTGGCTCAGGTTTCCAAAGGAAATCCATGTGTCTCCCTGTGGCAAAGACTAGAATTATCAGGTCAATATGGCTGTGAATGTGAATGCTTGGAGGATATTCATGTCTTCAGTCTTGTAGTAGACGTTAAAACGCTCCTTATTTCACTGTACTCCATACATACATCTTCTAAAAGACCCTTAAGGCCACAGCGTACATCTGAAAATATAGTTTAATGTAGTTAGCTTAAAAACGTTTCATTTCTGTCTCCTCTTGTTCTGCTGTTTGTGAAAGGACCATTTCCATTGAACTTTCTTCTCATTAGTAATGGACACTTGAAAACCTTACCTGCTTAGTTTTGTCGTGATATTTTCCCCCTCTCACAGTCTAAACTAACTTGAGCCATTAAGTGAAACTAACACCTTCAGTATTTTACTGTCCACGTTTTTGTTCTGAGCATGATATATTCTTCTGTATGTACATATGATTGCACTGTTGACAGAACAGCTTAGCTTTATATTTTTACTAAATGTCAAGAGTATTTATTTAGCTAGATATTACTTTGGTGCTATTTTGGATAACAGTGAATGAAACACTTGTTCCCTTTTAATAGGAAGGGATGATTATTTTTGTCGGATTTTGATGCAAGCTGGTTAGAAATGCAATTCACTGTGTTTGGGGACATTTCAATGTCTTGAGTACTGTACTGTTATACCTGAGCATGGAAGTAGACATAAGGACAACACAAACTGTTAAAACTCTTTCCCAAGAAGTTTGATTATCATTGTCATATGCATTTTTACATTTAACAATCAGGTTCAACTCTTGTATTAAATGTCTAAAATATAAACTCACCCAACTGTGACACCTAACAAATCTGCATGGGGTTTCACATCACTACATCATAACCCGTTCTTTTATACAAGATATTCTTGAGACACTTTATATTAAGCACGCTCTCTCCTGGAACAGTGCAGATGTTGGAAACACATTCAGTCTTTTGTTATGAACACACTGGTACTTGAATACCTCTTCAGCACCTTCCATTAAATCTTGCAGTAATTAGCAGGTTATAAATAATGCAAGAAGTGATTTTTTTTCTACTAATATATCCCATTTTCCACCCCCCCCCCCAAGATAACTCAATGTAATTCACACTAACACTTTTGACAGAGAAAGCCAGCATTCCGAATGAAATAAACACTTTTCATTTGTGGCCTGTATAAAAAGTATAATAAATACACTACTGTTCAAAACTTTGGGTTTTTTATTGTTTTTAAGAGAACTCCTATTCTCACCAAGGCTGCATGTATTTGATCACAAATGCAGTACAACTCTATTTTTTTGGGGACATTTTGTATATTGTGAAATGTTATTTATTCCTGTGATGCAAAGCTGAATTTTTAGTCTTCAGTGTCACATGATCCTTCAGAATGGCACCAAGATGTTAGCAGCAGATCCTTTAAGTCCTGTAAGTTGCGAGGTGGGGCCTCCATGGATCAGACTTGTTTGTTCAACATATCCCACAGATGCTCGATTGGATTGAGATCTGGGGAATTTGAAGGCCAAGTCAACACCTCAAACTCGTTGTTGTGCTCCTCAAACCATTCCTGAACCATTTTTACTTTGTGGCAGGGCGCATTATCCTGCTGAAAGAGGCCATAGCCACCAGGGAATACCGTTTCCATGAAAGGGTGTACATGGTCTGCAGCAATGCTTAGGTAGGTGGTACGTGTCAGAGTAACATCCACATGGATGGCAGGACCCAAGGTTTCTCAGCAGAACATTGCACAGAGTATCACACAGCCTCCGCCGGCTTGCCATCTTCCCATAGTGCATCCTGGTGCCAACGTGATGCATCAGACAAGGCCACCTTCCATTGCTCCGTGGTCCAGTTCTGATGCTCACGTGCCCAATGTTGGAGCTTTCGGCTGTGGCAGGGGTCTGCGGTTATGCAGCCCCATACACAACAATGTATATGTGTATTCTGACAGCTTTCTATCAGAACCAGCATTAACTTCTTGAGCAGTTTGAGCTCCATTAGCTCGTCTGTTTGATCGAACCACACGGGCCAGCCTTCGCTCCCCACATGCATCAGTGAGCCTTGGCCGCTCATGACCCTGTCACCGGTTCACCACTGTTCCTTCCTTGGACCACTTTTGATAGATACTGACCACTGCAGACCAGGAACACCCCAAAAGAGCTGCAGTGTTGGAGATGCTCTGACCCAGTCTTCTAGCCATCACATTTGGCCCTAGTCAAACTCGCTCAAATCCTTACGCTTGTTCTTTTTTCCTGTTTCTAACAACTCAACTTGCAAAATGTTCACTTGCATAATGTTATGCCTGTACGGTGTACATGTACTATGTAAATGGTATGTTATCCATCCAAATGCATAGGTCTCTCTCACCCACTCTCTATATTAACCAGAACTGCAGTCCTTTTTATTTTTACTCAATATTATTTATAATTTGCCATATGAGCTAGGAAGTATATTGGAACCAATGCACAACCACCTACAACATCAAAAAAAGCATGGTTTATTGTTTGCTTACAAAAATATACTTTCTTAAGAAACAAAGTATAATTTACTTAAGAATAAAAGTTGTTTGGAAATAATGAAGTGATATGTGCTAGAGAAGATTCACAAAAATGTTTAGTAAGACTTATTGGCACATTGACAGTCATCTTAACGTGCATTCAACAGACTGCACAAGGCACTCGTATCTACATCCGTGTGTCATGGATGTTCACTTCATGGATGTTAACCATTTAACATAAATACATTAAGAGCAGCATTTAAAGCGAAAACCAATGTGTGTACAAACTTTTTGCAATTAGAAATACAGGCAGAGGACATGGAAACTTCCCACACGTTAGAGGGGATCCACTGACTGATGACATCATAAATGCTATACAATGACACAACCAATCAACAGTGATCAAAGAGTCTTCTCCGCTAGCTCTGGTTGGTTGTTTAGTGCTGTCTTTACTGTAAACGATCTAGTCGTTTTATCCAAGGTCCTCCAAGCGCTCAGCTGGTAAATCTCTGAAGTCGTCGCCAGCGGATCTCTTCAGGGGTCGGGTTAGAGTGGGCATAAGTGCCATGTGAAGATCTAGCCTGCGTAGAACCACCTACAAAGCAAAATGTAACACTTTAGTTTAGGGTCCAATTCTAACTATTAACTAGTTGCTTATAAGCATGCATATTACTAGGATATTGGCTGTTTATAAAGCATATATTAATACCTTATTCAGCATGATCACATTCCACATCCTTAAACATACCCAATACCTAAACTGAATAACTACCTTACTAACTATTAATAAGCAGTAATTAGGAGTTTACTGAGGCAAAAGTCGTAGTTAATAGATAGTTGATAGTGAGAATTGGACCCTAATCTAAAGTGTGACCAAGCTAAAATGAATCTGTATGCCAAATTAATAATGTTCATAAATGTCCTTATTGATGTTTTGGTCTAGATACAAAAAGTTTAGGGTCGATAAGATAAGTCTCATGCTCACATATTTTAAAATGTAATTTATTCCTGTGATGCAAAGCTGAATTTTCAGCATCATTATTCCAGTGTTCAGTGTCACATGATCCTTCAGAAATCATTCTAATATGCTGATTTCCTGTTCAAGAAACATTTCTTATTATTATTAATGTTGAAAACAGTTGTGCTGCTTAATATTTCCTTTTCTTTCAATTGAATGCATCCTTGATGAATAAAAGTATCAAACCTTTCTAAATAAATAAACAAGACAATCTTACTGACCCCACATTTTGAACGATGGTATATGTATAACAAAATAAAGCGTCAAAATATATACAAGCTTTATTGTGTCATATGTCACATTTTTTAAATGTATCAAGTGGCTATTTTCAGCACCTCTTGACTCCTCACCTCTTTCGTTCAGGCTGGCCCTGACAGCGGCCTCATACTGCTCCTCGTCTGACAGTCCTGCTGTATAGGGATGCTGGGGTGGCGCAGAGGGCATGTGTGTGGCGTATGGCTCCCTGTAGGGGGCGCCATAGTGCCTGGGATTAAACGACTGCTGTCCATAATGGGTGTTTGGAGGATATGGCATGCCATATCCACTGTATCCTGTGAATACAGACATATAAATTATGGATCTTGAGGACTATAATGGACTAGTAAGCAGGGTTACTTCACCAAAAATGAAATTTCTGTCATGAATTACTCAACCACATGGTTGAGTAATTCAATCCAAACCTGTAAAACCTTTGTTCATCTTCAGAACACAAATTAAAATATTTTTGATGAAATCTCTCTGACCCCACATAGACTGCAACGTTACTGCAACTTTCAAGGCCCAGAAAGATAGGAAATACATCGTTAAAATAATCCATGTGACTACAGTGGTTCAACCCTAATTTTATGAAGTGATGAGAATACTTTTTGTGCTCCAAAACAAACAAAAATAACAACTTAATTCAATCATCTCTTCGCTTTCTAGTTCTACGGCAGAAAGCCGGCTCACTATTGGCCGAGCAGAAACCCATGATCAAATGTACGCGTTGTGGTGCTTGCGTGAATCGCGTTGGAGACTGGCACAGAGGAGAAGAGATCGTTGAATAAATTCATAATTTTTGTGCACAAAATTATGTAACTCTCTTATTGATTTACTCTCAACGCTTCATAACATTAAATGGGGGGTCTAATGCTATTTCATTCAATCTGACTTATTTACACTGTTGAAGAGATGGATTCTCATGCTAAACATGGACAAAATAAAAAAAAAACGATTTGGACATATGACAGAGTATTTCGGTGCCAAATACACTCCTTCAGGATTCAAACAAGTTTCGGAATACGAACGTATTGTGAATTGAAAGTGCACTGAAAGTTATCCAGGGATAATGCCATGATGTATTGTGTGTGTGTGTGTGTGTGTGTGTGTGTGTGTGTGTGTGTGTGTGTGTGTGTGTGTGTGTGTGTGTGTGTGTGTGTGTGTGTGTGTGTGTGTGTGTGTGTGTGTGTGTGTGTGTGTGTGTGTGTTTTCGTGACTCTTTAGCACATCTGCATGTGTTCGGCTGTTTTCAGAAAGAATCGGTACAGCGTATCGGTCTAATAAATATGATAAAACTAAAGACTCTTTGGAGATATGAAGGATGCAGTACTACTCAAGATTAACATTGGCAAAAAGTGTTGTTATGTATTTCTGAGCTTTGAAAGTGGTAATATGGGTCGGAGAGCTCTCAGATTTCATCAAACATATCTTCATTTGTGTTTCAAAGATGAACGAAGGTCTTACGGGTGTCGAATGACATGAGGGTGAGGAATTAATGACAGAATTTTCATTTTTGGGTGAACTAACCCTTTAAATCATTTCATCTTTAAAGTCATAGTCCATTTATAGGACCGATGTGATTCAGTAATATCAAACGGCAGCCTTTATAACAAATGTAATATTTCCCTACAGAACAAAAAAGAGAAAAATTAAAAAGTATCTTTAACTGTATACCTGATGAATTGTAGTATGCTTGCTGCCCTCCATAATGCCCATTAGATGTCACAATGCCTGAAATAACATAGATATGGCCGTTTATGTGACTGGATGCATGTATTCCCAGATTAAGTGCCCTCATACTAGTCAATGTTTTTGTAAGAAGTCTCTTTTGCTTACCAAGTCTGCATTTATTTGATCTAAAATAGATTTACAAGAGTAATGTTTTCTATTTGTATACAATTTAATATGTAATTTATTCCTGTGACGCAAAGCTGAATTTTCAGCATCATTCCTCCAGTCTTCAGTGTCACATGATCCTTCAGAAATCATTCTGATATGATGATTTGATGATCAAGAAACATTTATTATTATTAGCAATGTTGAAAACAGTTGTGCTGCTTAATATTACTGTAGAAACATACTTTTTTGTCAGGATTTTTTGACTGATAGTAAGTAAAAAAAGAACAGCATTTAAATAGGAATCTTTTGTAACATTATAAATATCTTTACAGTCACTTTTGATTTAGTCAATTTAACACATTCTCAACTCCAAACATTGGACGGCAGTGTATATGCATATTGACATATTCAAATTGTTGTGTTTACCTGCACAGGTTTTCATGATTCTCTTTAGTGGTCCATTCGTGTAGAGCAGCCCAACCAGGATCCCAGCCAGGTGTCCTACAAATGATGTCCTGCAAGAGTGAAAGTGTGTAAATACAAGCTGTGAATCAGATCCTATTAGTTTAGCTAAAAAAAAAAAAAATGTCATATGGTCTGTAGTGTAAATGTGTAATAGTACTGCTGTGTCTTTGAAATGAGTGTCATGCCTACCCAGGATTCATGATATGGATGAGGACCAACTCCACCCAGCAGGCATAGCGATTGGCTATGGGCAGCCCCATGACATACGTGGCCCCACCTGGGTGATAATGATTATTCACCACCTTCAGCCCAAACAGAACACCTGAAATGAAACACAAACAGCTTCAATGCTTATTTCTTATAAGGGAAATATACAAATGACATCTATAAATTAATTGATTTATGTTGTCCCATTCTTTCCAACATTGCACAGGAATAAATGTCATAGTAAAAATATATCTACACTACATTTTTGCTGTTTTTTGTTTTTTGTGCTGTTGTTTAAAAAAATAATAATAATACTTTTATTCAGCAAAGATACATTAAACTGATCAAAGTGTCAGTAAAGACTATGGAAGCTTGTTTCTGACACAGAATAAAATATTTTAAAACAATTGCTACTATTTATCTCACAATTCTGACTTTATAACAATTTCCAGACTAAAGGGTACATTTGAGCTGTTTTAACTGAAAGTATCTTGTACTGATATATCTTAAAATATGTCAGTGAAAATATGTCTGTGAAACTGGGCCTATGTTTCAAAATTCTTGACTTTATAACTCGCAATTCTGACTTCTTTTCTCAGAATTGTGACAAAGTCTGTGACTGAAGACTGGAGTAATGATGCTGAAAATCCAGCTTTGCCATCATATGAAGAAATGACATTTTCAAAATATATTTAAAGAGAAAACAGTTCTTTTAAATTGTAATAATGTTATCATGATCCAACATAACACACACCTGAAAACCCCACTGCACACTGTAGACTATACGACGAGTCTTCTGTCATCTGTGCCAGTCCTGTCTCCAGGAGCAGGTAGACCAATCCAGTGAGCAGAGAGAAGACAGACAGCAGGTACGCAAACCAGGGGCCTCCCAGTTTCCTCTCAAGCTTGATGCCCTTCCAGAGGAGTGAGGCCATGTTGAAGTATAGATGCATGTCGTCAACATGGTGAAACGGTGACAGCAACAGACGACCCCAGTCGCCGTACCAGTATGCCTCCCGAACACTCAAACATGTCTGAAAAACAGAAAGTTTAGAGCAGATTTACAAAACATCTTATCAGCATTCAACAGATTGCCAAATGTGTCTACCACTTTTACCAACCTTTTAAATAAAATAATGCAAAAGTTTAATGGCTGGCAAATTTTCAGACAGAACCCAATTTGGACCCTGCATGTGCCCTCTGTTCGGTGTTATAATAACATCTACCTTTAGGAGGGGTTTGAAAGGAAACAGGAACAAATAGACATTGAGGCCCAGTGTTGCAAGAGTGACAGGTGGGATGTTGTCTATTCCCAGCTGGAAAACCTGCGAGGCCAGCAGGAGCAGTCCGAGATTGAATCCTCTTTGTCTGTTGCGCATCTAAAACACACAACCACATCCTCATACACACATGGTTGTTTATATTCTTACAAGACTGCTTCTATTTCATGAATGTTCAAATCATTTTTGGAATAACAGTTGAAATGCATACCATCTGTCTATAAAGCAAGTACAATCATGAAGCATGACTGGAGTCTGTCTGTTGCAATTGGTATTGGAGAAGGGGCATTTCCATTCTAGAGAGCATCTGATTGGACAAAACTGCATGGTGCAGGATGAGTCATTAACATTTTCTGTCTATTTTCCCAGAAGACGTGAACGTGTCTATTTGCCAAATATTTAAGAATAAATTGGTAGTCATTAAATCTAGTTGTGTCTTTTACCTAAAACTAAAATGATTGGAAATGGGTCCCTTTAAGGTATTATGGCATAACATGAATTATCTTGGGTTTTTTTTACAATAAAATCACCATGCATGCATGGTAAGTGCTACACACACAAGCACATTCAAATACAAATATTGTCAAAGCACAGAGTACCCTTTTAAAGGAGTAGTTCACTTTCAAATGAAATGTAACACAATCAGAATTTATAATAATAAGTCATATACACCTAGGATGAAAATGTAAATCATGGAGTAGTTAATTTTCATTTTAAAGTGAAATAAGTTACTCTTTTAAGTCCCCTTTACAAGCCCCAAAGAAGATTAAACTTTAATTTTAATAATATTCAGGGTAATATTACTCATGTAATCACATGCATAAAAGCACTGTTGTTTTGAGGCAAAGTGATCTAGTTTACATAGACTGTGCATTTATCACTTACCATTATAACTGATTGACAGCTAACGTTACCGTTTTGAATGTTCGAAGTTCCTACGTTGTAATTTGGATGCTGTGTCGTGAGCGGTTCCCGAATCCTAATATTCGCGAAGAACAGTAGGACACGTAAGATTGTACTTTCATTTCACCATGTTTCGTCAGGTAGTAAACACGGAAGTGATGCAACGGGGCTTCTGGTCGCGTGACCTCTCATCGCTCCTGACGTTTGCAGGGTTTCTAGAAGTGAACTGCCTGACCTTTATTGCAAAAAGAGTTACTGGCTCATTTCACAAATACGGTGCACTTTGGGCACAGACTCAAAATACACCTTACATGTACAGTGATGGGATGTAGCCTACAGTTCAGATGTCACTATCTGTTGTCAATAAAAGGTGAAGAAGAGAGAAAGATGGGGCTGTGGGAGATACACAGTGGTGCACTCACAAATACATTTTAGCAGTGAAAATTATAATTAGACAACACTATTTTTGAGCTGAGCTAAGAAAATAACCTCATGGCTCACTATCATTCTTTACATTTCAACAGCCCATAGGCATAAAGCTTGTTTTAACAAGATGAAACATTAAATTAATCAAAGTAAAATTAAATTAAATGTACATGTATAAACTCAAAAGGAACAAAAATAATATAATGTATCAAGTTGCTATTTATATTTTACATGTGAATAAATTCTCTTGAACTGCAGATGGCAGCATTGCTCAATGAATGCTCTTATAACAGAAACCTAAATTTGCAGACTTGTGTGAAATCACTTTGTAAAAGAACATTTAATTGGCTAGCATAATATTCATTATGAACAGCCATAGCAAATAACATTAGTGATCCATCGTTAAAGACATTATGAAATTATTGTCAGAGATATTAAAGTAACACCTTTGTCAGGCAATCCAAAAGGGATGTGCATTATAATAATGTATTTTGGATTCTACATACTAAAGGTCGCAACCAACCTTAAATGATCAAACGGAGTCAAAGAAGAACCCTATAGGCTAGGCTATATAAAAGGAATTTCCTATGTACAGTGTTATCTAATTCTTTGTCAGAATTGTATCCAAGTATTTCTTATTTTTAAAGATTCAAACAGAAATAAATATCGTTTCAAGTTATAATTGATGGTAATGTTATAGGATCGGTCTAATAAATTGTCTAGTTCATTTTCAGGGCAGTCATGATTAATGTAATTTTCGTTTCGGTGAACATGACAGAGTATGCTACAATTTCCACCAAGTGGAAAGAAACCATATACTTGTCTGTCCATGTTACACTTTACATGATGTAATAATAACAATAACATGTACTTCAAAGTACCTCCCTCCGCAATTACACACCAAGTACATATCGTTCATTTGTCACTATATTTATCCATGTAAATAGACAGTAACATGAACACTGAAAAGTATGACCGACTTTCCATTTTACAATTGTGTGTTTATAAATAACGGCAGCGCATAGTTACATGGCGTCTTTTCAACACCGCCTTTAAATAAAACTTTATAGTGGTGTTATAGCTAGTGAATGAATCGGTGTTTTGAACGAATCTTTTAAGTGAACAAATCAATTACTGGCTTCACGATGTAACAGAAAACATCAGTGTAAATGAATCTTTTTAGTGAACTTATTCAAAAGATTCGAGCTACTGAGATGAATCAAAATCCTCACCAGTACATTTGAATCACATGTCTCGCACAGCTCCAAGGATGATTGACATTAGAACCCTCCAATCAACGAGGTCTTTTTCAAACTGGGCGGGATTCTTAGTTGTATCGTAACAAGCTAGGCTACAACCCCCCAGTCTCAACTCCTCCATACAAACACACACGAGCGGTGCCTTGTTTTGGTCTGTTACGGCTTCGCAAAAAGAAAACTCAGCTACTTTTGGAGGAACTTATGCAGCTGTTCAAACGGGCTCGGTACGTCTCCGTTGTAAATAACCGTCAGATGCATACTTTGCGCTCGTGCTTTGTTTAATTGCACTTTTGGGATTTTTGCAGACAGCGCTTTGATCTCCGGGGTAAATGGGGTCGTCGTACGCTGCTGACTGCGCTTGTTTTGATAATGCATTCGGATCTCCGGACTGAAAAAGACACTGTTTTGTAATTTTTACTGTTTTGTATTTTTGTACATCATAAACTTGGTGCTTTCCGGTACTTGCAATATTATTGGAGGATGCCGATGGATTATTTCAACTTAGTTTTAACAATGTAATGCTGCTGAAGAAACAATAATTGAAGCTTTTGTCGGTACGCACAAAACTGACTTGTTTGAGTGCTATTTTTCTATTTTTAATTCAATGGAAACCTTTTCATCCCAGCTTTCACTTTTGGAGAAGAGTACATGCATAACGTTTTGACTTTCAATCCTGAAATTTTTCCATAAATTATTTTTTATACCATGGCAAGCCCTACCACGGAGCAAGGATGTTTTTCGGATGTGAAAAAGGTGGGTTATTTAAGGAAACCCAAAAGCATGCACAAAAGGTTTTTTGTATTGAGGGCGGTGAGCGCCTCTGGACCGTCCCGACTGGAGTATTATGAAAACGAGAAGAAGTGGAGACACAAGGCTGGAATACCGAAAAGGTCCATTCCACTGGAGAGCTGCTTTAACATCAACAAAAGAGCAGATTCTAAAAACAAACATCTCGTCGCTCTTTACACCAAGGATGAGTACCATCGCTGCTGACAGCGAGTTAGAGCAAGAGTCGTGGTATCAAGCCCTCGTTGATCTTCATAACAGAGGTAAAGTCCACGAAACTGCCACGGGCCGTGGAATTGGTGAGGATAATTACAGCGAAGACACGCCGGGACCTGCCTTCAAAGAGGTTTGGCAGGTTATTTTGAAACCAAAGGGTCTGGGTCACATAAAGAACTTGATTGGTGTTTACAGATTATGCCTCACTAATAAGACTATCAGTTTTGTGAAACTCAATTCAGATGCGGCCGCAGTGGTCCTGCAGTTGATGAACATTAGAAGATGTGGTCACTCTGAAAATTTCTTTTTCATAGAAGTTGGGAGATCTGCTGTGACAGGGCCCGGGGAGTTTTGGATGCAAGTTGATGACTCAGTTGTGGCTCAGAACATGCATGAAACTATATTAGAAGCCATGAAAGCCATGAGTGAAGAGTTCAGACCCCGCAGCAAAAGTCAGTCATCTTCCAACTGCTCAAACCCCATCTCAGTGCCTGTCAGGAGGCATCATCACAATAATCCTCCCCCCAGTCAGGTTGGCTTAGGCAGGAGGTCTCGGGCGGAGAGCGTGACAGCCAGTTCTCCTGTTAGACCCGGCAAACACAGCCATTCATTTAGAGTGAGAGCATCCAGTGATGGGGAGGGCACCATGTCCAGGCCGGCATCCGTGGATGGGAGTCCTAGCAGTCCGAGCACAGCCCGACCTCAATCGCAGCGACACAGGGGTGGATCCAGACTTCACCCTCCGCTCAATCACAGCAGATCTATCCCCACGCCCACCTCGCGGTGCTCCCCCTCAGCCATCAGCCCCGTCAGCCTGTCTTCCAGCAGCACCAGCGGCCATGGATCCACTTCTGACTGCCTCTTTCCACGCCGCTCTAGCGCCTCCATATCTGGATCGCCCAGTGATGGAGGATTCATTTCCTCTGATGAATATGGATCCAGCCCTTGCGACTTTCGAAGCTCCTTCCGTAGCGTGACTCCGGATTCGCTTGGCCACACGCCACCTGCTAGGGAGGAGGAGATAAACAACTACATCTGCATGGCCAAGCCCGGTTCACTTCCTGGCACTGGGAGTCAATCGCGAAGCCAATCCAGAGGAACGCCATCGAGACTGGAGGAGCCAGAGTTGGAAAAATGTTTCCGGAAACGAACACATTCTTCTGGTGCATCGCCGCCAACTCCGTGCCATCAAAAGACTCCCTCACAGTCATCTGCCGGATCGTTGGAGGAGTATACTGTAATGATGCCGACATACCCACGAAGCCGCACTGCATCGTCATCATCGTCATCGCACAGGCACTCATTCATGCCTACACATTCATACCCAGAGGAAGGTGTAGACACGTCACAAGCAAAAGACCACAGTGGACCAGATCACAAGGATGATGGCTACATGCCCATGCTGCCAGGCGTTGCACCTGCATCCTCAACGGTGAAAAGTGGTGACTACATGCCCATGAGTCCAAAAAGTGTTTCTGCACCACAGCAAATTATCAACCCCCGGCAACACTCGCATGTTGACTCCAATGGTTACATGATGATGTCACCAAGTGGCAGCTGCTCTCCAGATGGCACAACAAACTATGGCAAGATCTGGACGAATGGCATCAACCCTAAGCTCTCAGAAGAGAGAATGGAAGGTAAAGTGTCATCTTGTGGAGATTACATAAACATGTCCCCTGCTAGTTGTTCAACGACCAGTACGCCTCCAGACTGCTTTTTCAACCCTGTAGAAGATCCTCCTAGGCCAATGTATGCTTACTTCTCTTTGCCCCGCTCCTTCAAGCACGCCAACAGGAAGCAAGACCAGAGCCCTCTTCGGATATCACTGGGCTCTAATCGATTTCCGTATGCAGAATCTTCCTCGTCTTCAGCGAGCAGCGACAGCTTGGGAGGTCAAGGCAACTCGCAGCAGTCTGCTGTCAAACCCAAAAGGTCAGAGGGCAACAGTAGGCTGACAAGGCCAACACGGCTGTCATTGGACACCATCAAAGCAAGTACTCTCCCACGAACACGTGAGAGTCCCTTCCCCGCAGAGCCCAAAAGTCCTGGCGAGTATGTCAACATTGAGTTCAATGACAAGCCGTTTTCAGCAAGCTTAGCGTCACTGTTTCCACCTGTGTTTTCTGTAAGTGATGCTGAGGCGCAATCGGACCTTTCATCATCTGAGTACATGAACATGCAGCCAGGGTCACAAGCCAGGCGGTTGTGCCCAGAAATGCAGATTTCCACTTCCTGTTCAGATTATGCCATCATCACCCCATCAAACTCTGTATCCTCCCCTCCTCTGCCCTGTGAGAGCATATGTGACCGTGACTACATCAGCATGCAGTTAGCATCCTGCACTAGCTTTCCTAATACACAAATGTTGCTGATGCCTGAGGCCTTGCCAGATGCAGATGCCCCTCCTTGTTCTGTATCACCCAATCATGGTGGTGCCCCTGGAAGACCGGTTCTGATCGGCCCTTTGTCTGGTCTTAGTGCATTCACACGGGTTAACTCTGCTTCCGGGTGGAACCAGGGGGCTAAAGTAATCCGGGCTGACCCACAGGGTCGACGGCGACATAGTTCAGAGACATTTGCCTCCACTACAACAAGAGGTTCAGTTGACAAATCAGCCACCTGTCAGTCAGGTGATGTAAAGCGCCACAGCTCCGCCTCTTTTGAGAATGTATGGTTAAGACCTGGTGAGGCCTCTGCTGCTGCTACTGCTCCTCCTGCATCTACAGTAACCAACGGACAAAGGGAAACCACTTCAGGCCCAATTCCCACGTTAACAAACCATGACCAGAACGGTCTAAACTACATCGATCTGGATCTAGTGCAGAATGGAGAGCAGCATGTTCCAGACTGGAATGTGTTCCAATCTCGGCCAGTGGAGCTGGGAGCTGTGGACGGTATAGAAGAGCTCAGTGCCTACGCCAGTATAAACTTCCAGAAATCAGATGAGACCAGAGGAAATCTCACGCACAGAGAAGGTAAGACCACATGTTCAAGAATGGTTATCAAAGGAGCATCTGAGAATGCTGTGTTCTTAACAATTGACATATGTGAGCTATACATTTCTCAGTGTCTTTGTGTTATCATTCCTGTCTAGAACATTTAATAGGTTATATGCATATCATGTTATTATTTATAAAAACAGCCCCCATTTATCTGTGTAGTTTGAGTCTTTGGTGGAAAATCCCTTTCTGAAATCTTAGGAGAGAGATGAGGGGGGTTTAGATTCCCTCCCACTGATGACTGGGCCTCTTCAGGCTGATAAATGGACATATTTGTGAATGGAGGCAGAAAGGGTTAGCATGTCTACACTTGTTCCTAATGCGACAAAAGGAAAAAACAGCATATATGCAATTGTGAGTCACTAAGCAGCTTATAGGTTGTCTTTTTCCTGAATGGAAGTTTACTTAGTGTGCGAGTCAACTCTTCATATATGTCTTTGAGAAGTCTAGAGAGCTGCCACTACTGTGCGTTCTTCACGTTGCCCAAGGGTTTGTGTGTCATGCATGGCTGACTCTGTATCATCGTTGTTTTAGTTTATTTACTTGCCCTCCAGTGAGTGTAGGGGTTTCCACCCTCTTGGCCTTCCTTTACTTTTCTCTTTTTTTCCAAATTGTGTGTGTGTGTGTGTGTGTGTGTGTGTGTGTGTGTGTGTGTGTGTGTGTGTGTGTGTGTTCTAATGATTGCATATCAGGTTGATGACAATGCTTTCACATACAATCAAAACTACTAATAAACGTACATAGCACAGCCATTTGTATGTCATTATATAATTACTGCATAGACATAAGTTATTAGTTCTTAATTCTGTATTACCAGTAATGATATTTGACCACTGATCAATGTTAATTTGAATGCACTGTTTTGTTGTATTAGCACTTACTAGCTTATGTTTGCAAAGAAAAAAAAGTGCTGAACAGAAGATGATGAGTAAGTGAGGACAGAATTATTATGCTTTGCTCAACTGTTCAGTGAATTTGCCCTAGTTTGTTCTAAGGAAGCAGTTGATTTGATTGGCTGAGAATCTGTACCCATGCTTGCTTGACTTGGACTGAGCACTATGTATGTATGTTGTGAGAGTGCACTGGAGCTTCAAGTATTGTGTAACTTTTTTGACTCTAGGAAGCCCTATGTGTCTATGTTTGTGTGTATTTTAGATAAATGATTTTAACACAGCTGCAATAAATGCAACATAGCGAACATCATCTGCAGGAAATAGAAACGCCTCCTCTTGCTGTATATGCCCCGAATGGTTTTAGTCTAGCCCTGCTAGACAGTTTTTTCCCTTGAACTGCTCAGGAATTTAGTGGAAATGAGAAAGGAATTAAGTATAATGTTAGTTGTTTAAACTGTCACTATTTCCCCTATGGGATGCTGACTAGTAAAATCACTCTTGTTCACCTTTCTCTCTCTTTCCTTAAACACACATACACACACGGTCATTGATAAACAAAACAAAAAACGCAGTCAGTGCCATACCATAGACTGTAAACATGCAGTGCTGACTGAACAGTGTATTATTCGAAATTAAAAAAGTGTATTATTCTTAAATTCCACCGAATTCCACGAAAGCAGCTCCAGTGGAGAACAGTGACTGGATCTTAAACCCACACATCTCATATCTCCGTCACTGTAAGATACCGTACCAAGTTACGCAGAGCAGCTCTCACACTGTATGACGTGACAGACAACTAGTTGTCCAGTCTGGTTGCGTTCACACAGCGCAGGTTTTCCCAGAATGCAGAAAGTCCTGAAACTTTACAGGTGTGAATTTGGTTATAGAATGCGTTTGTCAGTTCTGTAAATAACCGTACTGTGTGTGAGCATAACCGTATTAATGACTCAAATACAGAAAGGACAACTGTATTCTGCTCCTGTGTGAATGAGGGCTTAGAATGGTCACACGTCACCATTTTCACCACTGATCAGTTAGCATCTCTGGGAAAGGAGAATTGAGATATAGGCAAAATAAGAGGTGTCTAATGTCTTCTTAACTAACCTAACCTGAACCCCCCTTTAGCCCCTGATGTCTTGGGCTCAGGCCCTTAGAAACACCCCTGTTTGGCAGGTTGTCTGTCTAAACCTCAAGTTCCTAACTTCATCTGCACATGTTCTGCCCATGACATGCTCCTGTGTGGCTCAGCGCCAATGCCACCCATCTCTATGGTAACGCTGTTGCCGCACTGCTTTTTTCCCCCGTGTCACAGTGGATTAAGGGGCCACAGGCTGAGACTCCGGGGGCTTCAGAAAGCTGCATTACGATTGGGCAGTAGTGGGGTGGGGCGGGGTGACAGAGTTCTTTGGTGGGTTTGGTCAGAGTGAGACGATTAGAAGCCCAGCCCACCTCAGGCCACCGTGATGGGGTCACCCTGCAGAGTGGCTTCTTGTCCTCTCATCCCTCTTGCTCCGTTTCAACCACGTTTTCTTTTTTGTTTTTTTCCCCCCACCCTTTCTTGCATCCTTTAAGAGATTTGAAAAGCCAAGCATTGTGCAGCAGCCTGACCAGTTAGAGGCGGAGCTCTGGGATCAGAATCAGATCAGAGATGTCATGCGTATTCAGGGTAGAAGCAAAGCATCAGTTCAGGATGGAACAGGGAGCTGTTTGAGTTGAAATGAGGCTATTGTTTAATTGTCATTTAATAATTTGAAGCTCATGAACCATTATTTGTATTCTACTATTTAGAGTTGTTCCGATTCCGATACTAGTATCTGAAATATCACCGATACCACAACAAATTTTGGCATCGGTATCGGCGAGTACTTGAACCCATGTACCGATCCGATACCATTTTCTTAAACAAGACCCATGGTTATTTTGACCGCGAGCTTAGCGCCAAACCGCTGCACGGCTATTCTTCGCTGCTCAGAATGCATTGTAAACACAGGAAGCTGTGTGGTGTTGCCACAAGCAACCACTGTTTAGAGCAGCGAAAAAGAAATACAGCCGCAGCTGAGTTTAGTCGATTCCATGTTATATATGGAATCGACTAAACTTGTGTATATATACTCAAATTTATACTCACTCGTCTGTGAATATAAACTGCAAAATACTATTTAAATGTTATTCCTGCAAATTCTGTGTGGATGGCGGGCGCACACACACGCACACGCGACGCTCGCTGTCTGTAGTCTCTGCCATGAGTCACTATATGATATAAACAGTCACTTAATGAGAATTTACAGTTTCATTTGAGAAAACTCTCATATAAACACAGACTCTCAAATGTCTGCGATAGACCCGTCAAAATAAAAGTTTGGTTTCATGTTTAGAAATTGACAGAATATATTAGGCTACTGTTGTAGCCTACAGTAGATTTAGCTACGTCTCTATGTAATAATAATACGTCTCTACTAATAATAATAATAATTATGCCCATGGTTGCTTACTTTTCACTTGTTTTGTTGTAAAGAGATTGTTTTCTAATTAATATACTTTTTTTTTTTTTTTGCACTGTTTTTTATACAGTTATATTGTCATACTAAAATACCTTGATTAGTTTGCGGTGTTAGATTTGTGGTTGCATTTGAAGTTTTTTTCTCTTAAGAAAAATAAATAATATTTCTGTCAAATGTATGTCAGATAATAAAAATACTGTAATAAATACAGTAGTTCACTGTATGTATTTTTTCATGTTTTATTAAGGGATAAGACTGAAGCACACCATAAAAAAATCCTAGGAATTCATACAGGGCTAGAATACAGCTGCATACACACCCAGGTATCGGATCAGCTTTAATCAATTATCGAAGTATTAAAGGGGATGATGAATTGAGAAATAAACTTTCCCTTGATATATGGTCGTGGTAATATAAGAATATCCTGTACGTTTCGGAACTTAAAACTTCTTTGTTTGTCAAAGAAAAGCTTTTATTGACAACAGGCCCAGCAAACGATTGATCTCAGAATATGCCACACCTTGACGTCATCGCATGCTGAAACAATGACTTAACATAAGATGAACAACACCTGATTCTGTAGCTCCACCCACCGACTCGTGCCACTGACATGACAGGCTTACATAGAGCTAACCGGATCAAACTTCTAAGCAGTAAACATAACGCACAAGCTTCATTCGGATTCCAATATTATGAATGCATGGATGAACTTTATTTTTAATGAATATCCAGCTCACGTGGGCAAGACATTGCGTGTTTGTTCCTTTATTTCCCCACGGATTCGTTTGTAAACAAGAGACTGGATTTGCAGACAGGATGAGATTACATGAATGAATGAAGCAACACACTAATGTGAGTAAAAAAATTGTTTTTAATATGTGATAGTATTGCATTGTTACAGATCGATTGATATAGATCTATTGATCATGTATATGTGTCTAACAGAACATACCTTAGCAGGCTGTCAAAGGCTGGAGAATCCTTTATTAGTGGTGTTGTTGGTTCATTGCATTGGTTCATGGGATTAGAATCAGGTATGAATGAGCCAGGGCTCTTAAAGCCCAACGTCCCAGGGCTGTGTGTTTTCCAGATGGGCTAAATTGCCAAAACGTAAGCCCGACCTGCCGACGGGCTATCTTAAATAGTGAAATAACATTCCTTTCTTGATATGCGTTGTTCACTCTCTTGACTTGACATTTGAAGGAAAAATACAATCACGGAAGTTTTGATCATGCTGTCTGATCGTACTTGGCAAGATACTTATTTGAAAGTATCTCAACGTACTTATTGCGTGTGTGTGATGCATGGTTTGCGCTTATATCCACCGATCGGGCAGGCCAAGTAATTAAAAAAAATAACATTCCAATCAATGCGGGTGGATGAGAGATAAATCATTGTGTTTGTTTGATAAAGAACATTTTGCGAGCTCTGTGGGAAATTCATTCCAGTTGCCATTTTCCCACACGCTTTCAAAACAATTCCTACATGCACTGACGAGGGAGCTGAAGCTCAAAAAATATGCAAATATTATCCAATCCTAGCTGTGGGCGTTTACGTCCAAGTCTTCAGTGCAGCACGCCCATCAAAACCGAGCGTTTCTTCAGAAAGCCTCAAAACCAGGCTAGAAAATAACCTATTACTTATTCATTATGATGTTATTAAATGTTAAAACCACGCAAACATTATAAGTTGACCTCAGACAACAGTATAAAAAAAGCCAATTCATGACACCTTTAATTTTTCCCCCCAAAAAGAGAAAACCATACAACCCCAAAGTTTTGAACAGAACTTACGCATTCAAATGTAGCAGGAAAAATGCCAATATTCCCATTTCTTAAGTGTATGACATTTTATTTATACAAATCTAATTTGCATTCTTCATCAAATGTAAAATAATAATATTAATAATTGTATGAAGAATGTAAATGAGATTTTCATCCACCAAGATCCTAATTCTAAATGTGTAGAAAAGCTGTCATTATTTATGTTTGTGGTACAAAATGAGGCAATAATGCAGCACAACAACAACAACAAAAAAGTCCTATCCCTTATGTATGAGAAATAGTAATATTGCATTTTGCATAATTAATGTTAACTATTCATTTAAATTACAAATGGTTATGGAGATAACCAATATCTAGTTGATGGAGCAAAGATAAATCAGGCATAAAAATGGCTAAACTAGAGATCACTGTCAAGGTCATCAGTAGTGGGATGGGGTTGGCAGGTCTAGTGCTTTGTTCTTTGATGAGATCCTTGGAATGCGTGTGAACAGGGAAATGAGAGCGTGTGTGTGTGTGTGTGTGTGTGTGTGTGTGTGTGTGTGTGTGTGTGTGTGTGTGTGTGTGTGTGTGTGTGTGTGTGTGTGTGTGTGTGTGTGTGTGTGTGTGTGTGTGTGTGTGTGTGTGTGTGTGTGTGTGTGTGTGTGTGTGTGTGTGTGTGTGTGTGTGTGTGTGTGTGTGTGTGTGTGTGTGTGTGTGTGTGTGTGTGTGTGTGTGTGTGTGTGTGTGTGTGTGTGGCTCCAGGGTTGGAATGTAACAGCAGCTTTTGTGCCTGTTTTACAGAGCTGCTTGTTAAAGTCGACACAGGCAAAGATATGGAGGGATGGAGAGGAAGTAAAGAGAGAGGTAGGAAGGGGCACACAGCAGGAGAAGGAGAGGGAAATAAGGAGGGTTTAAGAGATTAACTGATCAAGGCTGTGTATAAGAGGAACCAGAAATTCTTCAATCAGTGTTTCTTGCAGAATGACCCAGCTATATCCATACAGCACATAGGATTTGTTTTTCCTTTGAAGTGTTTTAAGGCAGCAATTAAAATGTTTGCTTTATAGGGATAACCTATTCCTTTTAGCCCTCAAAACATTTGAAAGTACTCTCATGTGCATTCATACAAATTGTGTTCTAGTATCCAAGATCAAAAATGAGCAGTTGCTCAGAGCACATATGAAAGGATGTGTAAGGATTCCTCAGTTCTTTATCTGTAATATTTGTAAGTATTCTATTATAGTTCTGTATAGTTTAATAGTATTTTTTGTATAAGATATTATCGTATCTACATTATACCTACATCTATACAGTTCCTGTACAAAGTTTGGAAAATTACCTTTTTTTATGTTTTTGGTTGGGCTCACCAAGGCTGCATTAATTTAATCAAAAATTATGTAAATTATCAATTATGTATTGTTTTCTATTTTAATACGTTCAAAAATGTAGTTTATTACTGTGATGTCAAAGCTGAATTACTCCAGTCTTCAGTGTCACAATGATGAAATCATTCAAATGTGCGGATTTGGTGCTCAAGAAACATTTCTTATTATTGTCATTAATGTTGATGATTTAAAAAAAAAAACACTGCAAGAAAACTGTTGGTTGCTTAATTTTTTTTTTGTGGAAACTGTGATACCATTTAAACATTTGTGGTCAAATTTGAACCACTTTAATTTGAGAAACTTTATACTCATCAAAGAATTATTCACCATTTCCACAAAAATGTTAATGCTTGTCTCGGTTCGGAGCGTGCACAATTTAGTCTCGTGCCTGTATGTTACCTCAGACAGTGGGTGTCCTTTCAGAGCGAAATACTGTTGAAGATTTAAAACAATTAAAAGACAGTAAAAGTGGAGTGCTGCAGGTCCTGTCACATGTAAAAATGGCAAGTGGGAGAGATAAGGAATCTGCCCGGAGTTGGAGGATACACCAGCATCGTATAATGCAAACTTCACACCGCAGACGCAATCAGAATGTTAGCAGGGCAGAAGCGAGGCGCGCCAGTCCATTGTGCAGCCATTCACACTGGCAGCGTTTGTCTCACGCAGCTGAACCGCTGCTCGTGTTTTGCAAATACAGACGAATATTGTCGATTCTGTCACATATTGATTTGGGACTATATTATGGGGAAACACAGGCGAAGCACTGATACTTGGGCGCAGAGATATCACGCAACTCAAGCACAACATATGCACAACATATGAGGATTTCATGTGATATCTCCGCACACAAGTAGCAGTGCTTCGCCTGTGCTTCTCCATAATGTAGTCCCAAGTCAATACCTGCCTAGGAAATCTCCTAGTCTTAATCTGCATTGCTATTTGTACTCGTTGTGAATACGCAGGCCACAAGAAGTAATTAGGTGTTTTTTTATTTTTTTATCACTTTTACTCGGGACATGCTAGCTGGCAACATAGGATTCCATTCATTATGCTAAGCTAAGCTAGCGGTGACCCTGCCAAAATAAAACAATACATGCACTGAGACAAAAATGCATTTGCCCACATATCTAAATGTAGGAAAGAAGTTGAATAAGCCCTATTTCTAAAAACGGTGGAGTGTTCCTTTAACATTAAAAATGTTCCGCCAATGTGTCGGACTCTGTAGACAGCATAAGCGGGAGACAGCCAGTTCAGAAACAACTTCTACATGATATAATATATTTTTTTAATACTGTATCCTAAATTGTGGATAATTAAGCTATATATCATATGCTGAAGTAAATTTCTGGATTGTTAACGATTAAAAGAAAAAACAACAACAAGAACCATACAGAACCGAAAACCGTGACCCTAAAACCATGATCCGAACAGAACCGTGCCACGCCTACTAGATGTCACCCTTTTGGTCGCATCACTCAAATGTCATGTTCTCTTTTGCATATTGATATTAGCTGTACAAAAGCTAATTTCATTTAGTGTCATTGACGTGCATGTGCACCATATTTGTGTTTTGAGAACAACATTTTCACTGAATAAACTACCTAAAACGGCTTAATGTTTCTTCTCACAATACTATCGATTGGCTTAGTAAGACTTTAAATTTATGCTCAATAGTTTTATGGTATGTGTATTGTGCATTTGTGCTCGTTTTTGAAGCTTGACAGCATCTGTCCTCAAACCCCCATTTCATTTCAACGTATAGAAAAGAGCTAGTGGACAGTCTTCAGAACGTCTCCTGTATTCATCAGAAGAATGCTGTATACGTTTTGGTTGGGAAAATTATATCAGTGTTAACACTTTTGAGTGAAGTATCTAGTTAAATTAAAGTTCAGTTGATTTCTATCATTTCTTGGCTTTGTAATGCTGATAAACTGAAGTGGAAGTAACAAAAAATGAAGTCAAATATGAGCACTATCCATGTGATTAGGTGTATAAATGATTACTTTTCTCGTTTATATCATTAATGTTGAATTCTATGTGGTTATTGTATCATAATTTTCCACATCTGAGCTTTTCTTTTTGCTTCATCCGCCAAAGATAGAACCATATGAACTCCCACGTCCCCTTTTGTTCTTCAAAGTAGTCCTAAGTTTGTCAGAAATCTCACACAGAGTACTCACACTGCTAATGTGTTGCTACTATTTAGGGTTAGGGTCGGAACGGAAGGGAAGGATGTGGTGAGCTTGGCCAGGTATCAGAGTGTTCCAGCTCCCACCATGAGACTTGGCATCAAACGGGTGGACGTGAGCCATGGGTTTGTAAGGGAATGATCCGTGCTGCTATTCTACCACTGCTTGACAGGCATTTGAACCAACTGTACGGCCAGACGGATGGATGAATGAAAGCAGAGTGTTTTGCATTGTCGGGCACTGATAGGTGTCCTATAGTGCGGCCACAGGCTGGAAAGGTATGGTCTTTTGGACGGGACATAGGGGTCTGTTTTTAAGAGATCGCAATGTCTGGACTAACAAGGCAGAAGTCTATCAATAGCTTTAATACAGCAGGCTTTGTTCCTTGACGGCACTAGATGTGCCCATTCCTCAAATGCTGTCATGGTGTATGGGTGTTAGGTTGGCAAAAGTATCAATACTTAAATCCTAAAGTAAGAAAATAGTGGTGAACCAGTATTAAAGTTCTGCGAATACTAATATTAATATACACTACCGTTCAAAAGTTTGGGGTCAGTAAAATTATTATTCTGTAAGAATGCATTAAATGCATTAAATCCCACAGATGTGCTTTGTGGCAGGAGCATTATCCTGCTGAAAGATGCCACAGCCACCAGGGAATACCGTTTCCATGAAAGGATGTACATGGTCTGCAGCAATGCTTAGGTAGGTGGTACGTGTCAAAGTAACATCCACATGGATGGCAGGACCCAAGGTTTCCCAGCATAACATTGCCCAAAGCATCACACAGCCTCCGCCGGCTTGCCTTTTTCCCATAGTGCATCCTGGTGCCATGTGTTCCCCAGTTAAGTGACGCGCACACACTCGGCCATCATCAGACCAGGCCACCTTTTTCCATTGCTCCGTGGTCCAGTTCTGATGCTCACGTACCCACTGTTGGGGCTTTCGGCGGTGGACAGGGGTCAGCATGGGCACTCTGACTGGTCTGTGGCTATGCAGCCCCATACACAACAAACTGAGATGCACTGTATAATCTGACACCTTTCTATCAGAACCAGCATTAACTTCTAGAGCAATTTGATCTACAGTAGCTCGTCTGTTTGATCGGACCACACGGGCCAGCCTTCGCGTCCCCATGTGAATCAATGAGCCTTGGCCACCCATGACCCTGTCGCCGGTTCACCACTGTTCCTTCTTTGGACCACTTTTGATAGACACTGACCACTGCAGACCGGGAGCACCCCACAAGAGCTGCAGATACACTTCCACACACGCGTGCACTTCCATAGATAGATAGATGGATAGATATTTGCTAAAGAATTAGAATAATTTGTTTTAAAAGATTAAGTGATTGTTAGATGGACTTCAAAGGTGTTCTAAATGTCAAATTAAGGGAAATTAAATATCCATTATCAGTCAGTACCGGGAAAAAAACATCATATGGTGCTGAAATTTAAAAAAAGGAAGATTATGCCTGTTTATAGCATATAATCGTTTGCTGTTTTATTGACTACTGACATTTTGATATCATGTCAATCCTAGTACGTGTTTCCATGTGTCTTACATATTTATGTTTAGCTCAATGAGCAAAAGTGCTGAGTCTTTGTTTGTATGTTGGATCTGTCTTTTAGTCTGTGTGTGAGAGAGAAGCAGTACTGTTCTTCCACTCCTCCCAGCTCCGTTGGTCTGGACGAGTTCCTCATGGCCCAGTTGGATCCATCAGCTTCATGTCCTTACTTCACCCCAGCTCTCTCCCTCTTTTTATTTCTCTCTCTCTCTCTCTCTCTCTCTCTCTCTCTCTCTCTCTCTCTCTCTCTCTCTCTCTCTCTCTCTCTCTCTCTCTCTCTCTCTCTCTCTCTCTCTCTCTCTCTCTCTCTCTCTGGTCAGGGTTGGGGCAAGGCCAATGCAAGAACAGAGAGTTCATAAAGATATGACAGGAAAAGACGTCAGTGTGTGTGTGTGTGTGTGTGTGTGTGTGTGTGTGTGTGTGTGAGCGAGAGCGCTTGTTTTAGGTGATGTGCGATATTTACGACTCTGAATTCTTCTTTACGATGTTATATTTGCTTTTAGAGGATGGCGGTAAATCATTCTCCTCGCAGCTCTCCCCACAACAACATAGTAGACGCCATCCAAATGAAGCTGCGGCAAACTCACTGACTGACTTTGTTTTTGTTTTTGTTTGTGTTTGTGTTGCTGGCGCTAAATACGGCCGTGGCTTGGAGCCGAAAGCCGTTCTGGGACATGTTTCACAGAGAGGCTTACGTACTGTGAGCACTTACAGATCGCCTTTGACTTTTGATTTGTTGTGAAGTCTTTCTGTGTGTGTGTGCGCCCTTGTCGCTGAGGTCAGAGCGTCAGTGGAAAGTTTCTCAAGTGAGTCCGCTCAGGCATGCCTGCGCCTCAAGCGGGCCGTCTTTTATTTTCTTCTTTCTCTCTTTTTTTTCACCCCCTTTCTCTGTGTAGCACAGTTAGCGTTGTGAGTTCCAGCTTTGTTGTCAGATGCCTTTTGTTTAAAGGTATATCACATGTGAGTGAGTCATGCTGCTCTTGCTTATCAGGGACACTGAGTTTCGACATTGAGAGCCGACTCTTGTCAGGTGTTCTCACCTCTTGTGCAGTTTAGTCTTTTTATTCCGTCTGTCATGAGACTCTTTTATCTGTCTTCAACAAAAATTGACTTTAGTTTAATTTAACAATGTCTTCCCTCATCATTTGGTTTCCATGTGGTTCTCTGACATTGTTTGTTTTCAATATTCATGTACCATGGTACTTCTAAAGTACTTAAAAGAATACCTTGATTTTGCTTGTTCCGGTATTACCATGTCCAAAAACCATATTACTTTTTTGTAATATGTATACATTTGGCCTTCTGTTCAAAAGATATTCTCATTTAAAACAACTGCAGCAACCAGTCTTCAGTGTCACATGATCCTACAGTAATCATTTTAATATTCTGATTGGGTACTTAAAGGCACAGTTTGTACGTTTTGGCACTAGAGTATAAACAATAACAAAGGCGTAGCTTGATGACACCGTGAATGAGTGTGGGATCATGGGAGTTGTCGTTTTTACCTCCAACAGCCGATGCAAAGCAATCCAACGGGAGCCTGGCACATTTGGAGCGCGCGCCGTATATCAGGTCCTTTTACCATGGCAAAACGTATTTGCCATGGTAACTATTGTTTCCATAACCCCAAAATGCCACTTTATTTTCACTTTGTCATTTTGTTTATTTTTAAATTAGTGTGGTGGCTACTTTACAGTATTAACACATTTATTCTTCAGTATTAGTATTATTCATACAATTTATGTGTTTAAGTATAGGCTAAGGCATCAATTCTTATGAAATAAATGTGCTTGTTTTTGTTTTTTTTCATTTATGGTAAATGGTAAAATGACTAGATTATTTCTGACTAGTCTGAAGTGCAGACAATTATTTAATTTTAGTTTACTCATGTATGCTAACTGCACTATAGAAAACATGAAGCCTATCTATAAAGTTAATAAATATAAAGTTAATAAGTTCAATTGTTGTTGTTATTAATGAAAAGTGAATCTAGTGTTATTATTGCTGGTTCCCTGCTATGAACCCTGCCTCCACAGCAAAGCAAACCGAACCGAACCGTAGCTCCAAAACCGTGACATGACCCGAACCGTGGCATTGGTGTATCGGTACACCCCTACTCATTTGTGTGTTTATTTCAAGATATTTGTAATTCCATGTAAGATGTATCTTAAACTGTAGTATGTAAATCATGGTATTAGTGACAGTTGCATTATGGTACAGTCGCATTTCTTTAGAACTGTCAATAACCACTTTCAAAGTCCCTTACAAAAACATACTGTGGCAGACTCTACCATGTACCATTAATGACACTGAAGGATAATACCATGTTACTTTAATATATACAACAGTATTTCATCATGACATTGTATAAAAACATTGTATTAGCTTTAAAGATGTGCGAGACTAATCGACTAATTGACTAAACGATACTTCTGCTAGTCTACATAGGAAAGACCAGTCATTTACTATTTTGGCATGTCTATGTACCTATATAATCATATATTTATTTATGATTACTGCATGATTACTTGCAAGTTGCAAGTACTATAGTAGTTTAATGTTTTTCAGACATGATGGTAACATGGGGGTATTCTTTGAAGTACTTTGAATACCATTACCATTAATTTCCCATGGTATTTTTGTGAATTTTTGGTCATAAGTCATATAATTTCTTTCCTTTCCTATCAAGACACGTAACAGCGTTCAAAGTGTGAGCGAACATAAGAGAGCCTTTGTGAGCCGTGTGAAGTAGGTCTCCATAAGCCTCCCCTGATAAGTTCTTTGAAGATATGTCGATTCTCACGTCCAGGGGAATGTGAGGAGTCAGAGACGACGAACAGCAGCGGCTACTTTCACCTTGCGTCTGTGTCAAAAAGAGGCCAGCAGCCGCCGGCCATCTTGGGCTGAGGAAAATCTGCTTTGAGTCTCGCAGTTTACAGCTCCTAGGATGAGTGCAGCGGCGAGGGGAGGGGGAACCCGAGTGTGTGTGTGTTTCAACTTGCTGAAGTAGGCAAAACATCTGGTGTGTGTGTGGGAGATGGAAGTTTTTCCTTTGCTAAAGGGAATGGTATTTGGCACACGCTGTCTCTTCCACATCACACACACAGCGCTGATACAGCCGCTTTGTTTTTCTCTGGCCCCCAAAATGGGCCGCACCATTGTTCGCTTGTCACAAACACCAACATTTAATCCTCATTCTGTTTCGGGATGTTTTAAACCTTCGATTTATTTCCCATTTTTATTCCTTTTGAATTCTGCATTGGTGTGTTACTTTGGGGTGTGTTGTGGAAACCTCTGATGTGGCCGTGTGTGTGGTTTCTCCCCCAGTATTGTGAGAACTCAAAGTTCTCCGATCATGAGGTAGTCAGGAAGATCCGAGTCATCGTTTTGTGTAGGGATGTGTGCAGACTTCATTAATGTTTAAAGTACCTCTATTATACTTTTTCAGATGTTACCTTTCATGCAGTGTGTTCTGCAAAGTTTTATAGATCAAAGTGCATGACAAATAAAGTCATTGTCTTCTAAAAGAAAGAATAGATACTGAACTGCCGAAACGAGTTGTCAGCAAATACCTACGTAACAATGTAATACATTTGCATAATGCCCACCTATGGTTTCATTGGCTGCCGGCAAACAACGTCTACTTCACCTCGCCCTCAAACACTGTAGTTGTAGCTGAGGCCTGGATGAGTTTGGTTTGTGTTGTTGACGTTTTCAGCTCCGCAAATCCGGTTTTCGTGCACTTCAAAAGGATGAGGACTTGCAATGTAATTGATTTGGAAAAACAGATGTTATCGTTACTGTTCGAATCACTGTGTATCAAGTGCTGAGGAAGCCTCCGGAGCTGAAATTCAGATATGCTAATCTGTAAGCGGTAGACCAATCACCACAGACTGGGCCTTCCGACCAATCAGCTGATTCGGCTCTCTTAAAAGGAGGGGTTTAGTGAGACTGAATCTTCACACAAACTGTTTTCAGACTCTTAGAGAAATGAGGTGATGTGCAATGTATATTTGATCTTTGATGCATGTAAACCTATTGAAAACAAAAATTAGGAACCTTTAAAATAGCTCAATATGGGTATGGATATTTTGTAAACGGCAATACATTTAAAAATGGTTTAATCTATGAATCAAACACCACTGTTGGCGCTGACAAATATATGCAATGTGCCTGCCTTGCATTATGATCATTGTACATTAAATGTAAGCTTTCTCTTAATCAACATTAACCTATTAACCAGCGCCCCAATTTTTGAAATTTTCTGAAAACGACATTCCCAAATGAAAATGTCTGCAGCTCTTAAACCCTATGGTCTATATTCATAAATCTGGTCTTATTTTAAACTAGACACTTCAAATAGTGTTACCCAAGAGTCATAATAGCGCCAAGTTGTATATGAACAGAGTAATATACATGTAAATATACATGTAAGTGACTCGCGTTTTTTATTTTTTATTATTCACTTAGGGAAAAATTATGAGATTTTAATGTTAAGGTCCTGAAAATAAGCATAATATAAAACTGAATGTCTGATCATGTTTTGATTCAAATTTGAGGATGATTCTCTCAAAAATGTAGCTTCTGTAAGCTTTAATATCAAGAAAAGACTAGGCGCCCTTTCCAAAAGGGCTTTTATTTTAGAACATTTGTAATTGCAAAGAGTAGTTTTTATTCAAATAAATCTGCAATAAACTGCTGATTATGATTAATTTACAGTTACTGAAAAACTAAATGAACTATTTACAGAATTTTTAAAGTGTAAAAAACTCATTTAGTTGATAAAAACAGTCTGCCATAGAGCCTGCGCGCTTCACTGCAGTGTTGCGCAATCTGACTGGCAGGCGCTTGGCTGCTATGGAGATTGTGACTAGAGGCATATTCACCAATAATGCTTACAAACACAACGTAAGATAATGCATTGTGATTAGTTACTACGTCCGTCAATCAAACCTTTGCTGGCAAGGCATTGGCTAGACATTGATTGCCTTCATCCAACGAAAACCATGCGCGCTTTGATTGACAGCTGGCGGAGCGAGTACTGCGGCAACTCTGTGTAATGACTCGTCAGAAAGCCTGTGATTGAAGCAGAGAGACCTGGGAGGGTTTAACGTGACAGGAAGAGTCCACAGCACAGGGGAGATCGTCAGAAACGGATTTGAATCACTATTTCATTGAAAATGGACACGATTGATTACTCTAACTCAAAACGCCCAAGCAAACAAAGGAGTATTTTTAGTTTTTTTCCTTATTTTTTCGTTTTTTTGGATTAAAAAGTGGGATGCATTTGGAAGAGTGGACTCTTACACGGACATGTATGCGGTTGTTTTTTGGATTGGTCCGATCTGATCTGCACCAGAGCCATATAGAGTGAGAGTCGCGACAACTCCATAGACTCCAATGGAACGTTTTTTTACAGCAATGGCGGCTCGTGGAGACTCTCAATAGTTCCCGGAAGTAGCAGCCGCGCCATAGAGTTACAGCAGAACAGACCGTTTGAGATGGACTTTTAAAAGCTAAGACGTCTAATCAGTAAGATTTTAAATTATCAGCAGATCTTAATCAAAATAACTTGTACATTAAAGCCTGCTTGTGTAGATTATTCATCATTAAATTAGATTATATTAGACGATAGTGTTATCAGATTAGTCTTGGATCGGCTACTGGATAAAGTTATTATCGAACACCGTATTATTAGTTAAATCTGTTATTTTAATTCCGTTTCATCCATCGTTCTGGAATTAGAGAAAAGGTGTGCAAGGTATGGAAAGTTACATATTAGTTAATTATAACGTTTGGGCGCGTGTGACAGCGGTGTGTGTAAAGTGGTAAAATGAGGATACCAAGTTTGTTCCTTATTAGGCTACACGGTATTAAGAATAAATTTCTTTAATGATAAAATGCATCCGATATACATTCAGTGTTTTAGGCATTGGGATTCAATTAACTTTACCAGCATTTATTAATCTTTGTTCATGTTAATTTCAACATTTACTAATACATTATTAAAATCTTGTTAACATTAGTTAATGCACTGTGAACTAACATGAACAACTGTATTATGTTAACAAAGATAAACATTACAGTAACCAGATCTTAATCAAATATATATATATATATATATATATATATATATATATATATATATATGTATGTATGTATGTGTGTGTGTGTGTGTGTGTGTGTGTGTGTGTGTGTGTGTGTGTGTGTGTGTGTGTGTGTGTGTGTGTGTGTGTGTGTGTGTGTCACCTGTAACACTATAGCTGTGATCATCAGCTATAGTGTTTTTTTTGTTGAAATTTGTATTTATATTCAGATTTATATTCAGATTGCTCCTGCTGATTTGAGCCAGCCATTTTTTTTCTCCGCTCCATGCCAGTGGGGAAGCCAAACATTCGCACTCTTTTCTCCGAGCGATTGGAGCATCCCCATGCAGCACAGCAAACCATGGCAGAGATCATGCAAGGACAACTTTGAGGAAAGACACTTGGCATGCTATTCAGTTTATTAGAAATGTATTCATAAATTAGTTGCTGTAAATAGTTAAAACACACAAAATATGCATTTATATAAGTGTACAAACTGATGTTTAAGTTGTTTTAAACTTGAATATTTTATGTATCATATATGAAGAAGTATTGTAAGAATGATATATTATAAAAATGGCAAGACCATAAAGAGACATCAGAAAAATAATGTATTGCTATTTTCCAGCTTATTGGGACACAAATAATGCAACTTGTTAATTTTTTCAAAATATGACTTTAAATTTTTATTTTAATGTTTGTATCCCAGTATGATAAAATGTCATGATAATTAAATTTTTATTTTATTTTAATATTTGTATCTCCAGCATACTTTGCTCCTTTGTCGGTATGAATTAATTGGAAAAAAAATAATTAAAAAATGCTTGTTTGGCAAAACAATTGGCAACCAGATTTTTAAAACATTTTTTCTCATAACTTAAAGCAAAACATTTTTGAAAATTTCTGTTGAACAGTAAGTATAATGCTTATTTATTAATACATTTTTCTACTGTATCATATTTATTATGCAAAATTCTAGGGCAAATAAATTATCAATATGAACAAAACTTTGCTGAAAACCGTTGTACACAATCAACTTCATGCCTTCTATACTCCGATTGATAGTTCCATACTTTTAAAGTAAATGTAAGAATACAATTACTGTACTACAGCAACTTGATTATTCATAAGCATTAAGTAGATTGTGTTTGATAGGTTTTTCAGCAGTGTTGGCCATATTGATAAATTATAGACCCTAGAAATTTGCATATTAAATATGTTTAAATATTTAATAAAATGTTTGCAAATGTCAAAACAGAACAAGCACACTTCTGGATTATTAAGCACTACAGCATTATATATATATAAGACTTATGAATTATATATTACTATATATAATAAGAATTGTAAACATTAAGATTAATTTCACTTAACGTTAATTCTATTTTTCACGTATTGGCAATGGATGAAGACATCACACTTGACATCATGCTGTTGCTGCTCAGTGTCTCATTGTGTGGTGCGAGCTGACAATCACCTGTAACCTGTCTATCTGAAAGTCATAAAGATGACATTAGTTACCATGAGATTAGTGAAAACAAATGAACATGACGTAACATAAAAAACAATAGCAACCCGTCTCAATCCAATCTAACGTTAGCCTAAATTATGTTAACGAGGCAAAAGTTATGGTAATTGTGCACTCTAATTCTCAAATATTAGCGGATTTTATCTTTTAAAAACAACATCGCTGTAACCACATACTCATGCTACATACACATGTCGATATGTAATAAAATGATTGAAAATCAATGCATTTATTGACTATTAATTACCAAAAATCGCAGTTCTGTCACTGTCACTATCAATTTGAATTGCCGCTAAAGCACTTCCTGGAACTATTCGAGGGCTACATGAATCACGTGACTATTAAGCGTTTTGAACTTCCGTTGTCGCAACTCTCACTCTATATGGCTCTGATCTGCACGATAGGAGATGAAAGATGAGTACTGCGTTCATTATGCTAATGTTTAAATAGCTACTGCTACAGCATTTCATTTAACCTTTTCCTCTCTGGTGTATTTATTGCAAAAACGAGTTCAGAACATGAATCTCGAGTGTTTTAGCTTTCAAATGATGCATAGTTTGTGATGGTTGATTAAATAGTTTGTATAAAACAAAAGTGAATAAAAGTAGAGACACGCCCACTTACGTCAACCCCCCCGCCCACGAACCGGTGCGGGTTAACTCGTTAACTAATATACACATATTTATTAGAATCATCGTAATCAGTAGGCAGTGCAGGATCAATAATTACAAACTAAATATACAGAATTTCTCAAACCTTACTGTTACATGCCAAGCTGAGCTGTGATAGACATAGACAAGTCTGAAGTCAAATTAAATTATTATCGGCTCCATACAATAAAATAATAAAAAGTAATAATTTTAAACCGTAGTATTAACATGACACTAATTTGAATGTAGCTGTTGTAAAAATATAAAGCGCAAATCTGCAAAAAAAGTTTAATTTAAACAACTAGTATTTCCAATGTCGACTAGCAACAGCAGTATCATTTAGTCAACTAGTCATGCACATCCCTTGTTTTGTGTCAGTGTGGTTTGTGTTGAGCGTCTCTCACTTCAGAAGCGTGTGTGTGTGTGTGTGTGTGTGTGTGTGTGTGTGTGTGTGTGTGTGTGTGTGTGTGTGTGTGTGTGTGTGTGTGTGTGTGTGTGTGTTGGCATCAGTGCTGAATGTTCTCTCTCAGTGAATACGACCTGTGTACTGACGTCAGTCTTGCCGAATCACAGCACACACATCTGTAACTATATCCCTCGCAGCGCGTGGGGATGGATGTGTGTGGAAGTTTCAGTGGGCTAAAAATGTCCCCACTCTCCCGGGCCCTGGCACAGCATGCCTGTGCGTGCGTGTGTGTGTGTGTTACACGGCTGAATGACGTTAGTTCATTGAGCTGATGGTAGATGAGCACCACCCCTCACTTGAGTCCTTATAAGGCTCTCTGCAGAGTAAAGCTCCAAATCCCACCTCTCCAGACGCTGTATGAGTGTGCAGATAACTCTACTGAGTCTGGGAGCGTGTGTGACGTTACAGTACGCTGTAATGCTGGCTTCTATTACATGTACTCACTTTAACACATGCATGTGATGCATGTAATATGTTTGTAGAAGGATAGAAGAGGCACACATACCCTTTGGTAAAGTCAAGCTGTCGATTACAATCAATATTGTAAGGAGACCAGAATATTCCCACAGGGTATATTGATGAAGTATGTGGGATGTTGAAGGTGAAGTGTAAGATTTGTGTGACTACGTGCACCAAATGTAATTGCAGTCTGTTTCAGTAGCCCAGGTGGGCTATGCATAATAACATAAGCTTAACTAATGGTGTGGGACTACCTGTTTGGAAACAGTCATCATGTCTGAAATTCTGAAATTACACACTTTGCCATTTTTAATAGGTATTTTCCAGGCCTGCAAAGCAGGGTTGCCAGACCTGTGCAACACAAGTAGCCCAAAAATAGCCTAATACGGCTTTCTCCATGTGACATCCGAATTCTCCAATGATTTTGTACGTCTGGGGGGTGTTTTGGGGATGTTGGAGTGCCAAAACTGTATGTATGGGGGTGGAACTCATCCTGCAGATTTTTTTTTTTACCCACAGCAACAACTTAAAAGTTGGGCTGTGCCAATAATCGATATCATACGAATCGGGATAAAACTGATGTTGATAGTGATGATAAGCTCTGGACATTCTTACTCTATATAGATTAATCTATAACAGCCAATCACACAGCAGAAAAAAACGCAACAGCCAGTCAGCGTGCAGCTTTTAGCTTGCATGTCAAACTATACGCCCATTACCTACTGACATTGTAAGCTATTGGAAAAGAAAACTTGACACGAGGAGGAAATTGTCGTTCTGACGTTTTGGGGCATTACAGCGTATTTTAAGGGTGCCCTTCGCTGGATTTTGCGCTCAGTTCGCGGGCTTGTGTTCAGTTTGGCGGGCTTAGTCTCCATAGGTTCGCTCAGATACGCTGTTCTGCCATTGGTTCATGCAATTACCACTGGCCAGCCAATAGCGCACGAGAAGCCTCGACTCCGCTTTGACTGTGCAGTAGCACTGCGTGATTTAAAAATGCTTCAGTATTTGAGAATAGGAGACCAATTCCCATATTCTTCTTCGACGCAGTACGACTGACCGTTCAAAAGGGAACAACATGGTCTGCTTTCTAAAACTTTTACTTAGAAGCAAAAATCTGACTTTAAATTTTATAGGAATAAATATTTGACATTTATCGTGATAATTAGCGATATCGACTGACATGAAAAACTTTATCGTGATACTTTTTTTGGCCATATCGCCCAGCCCTACTTAAAAGTTGCCAGATTGACTTTGCAACACTGCTGCAAAGGTACTTTATTAATCTTACATTGTCAATTTCTATAGTGTCCACAAATTGTACTACTATTCCAAATTCTAAAGTATTTCATTGGCTTGATATATTGGTCTTCCTGTTTTAGTTTTCAGTACTGAATAGATGTATTATTAAGTTGTATAATTGAGATGTATGCGTATTGTAGTGCGATAATTCCAGGAATAGAATTCTAAAAATGCAGATTACTACCAGTAGCTCCTCCCCTTATTCCGGGATGCTGTGATTTCCGGGAGCTGCATTTTTGAGTGTCACTCCCTCTCTTCTTCTCTTTTTTTTTTCCCACGCTACGTGTTTGCACAGTCCGGCAGCTTATAATTTCACCCTCTGCAATTTTCTCCATCTCTCTGGTTTTCTAAGTAAAGAGGAAAGAGGCCCTAAAAATGGCCGCACTATAAAAGCGCTTTACGTCGGGGTTGCTGCTGAGATGTGAGGGGGCTTTCATGTTCTCAGCGTAGCACTATTAGACCCGCGGCTCTCTGCTCCGCTGCTCCGCTGCTGCACAGCTGTATTTATAGCTGAGGTTTGTCTCAAGCCACTGCTTCTTCAGCTCTGAGCTCAGGCCTGGTCCTTCCCGTAGATTTAAACTGGGGCCTAATCATAACCGTAAGCCCTGTACTGGGGCCGCCTTCACCTCAGCTTCTTCACAGGGCCTAGTGTCATGCTTTCTGTGTGCAGTTGAAATAAGTAATGGAAAAGGTTCACGATTGATTTTAGAGGTTAAGTGATGAATCTGTATTTGTTTTGAATGTAAATAGCAAATCAGGTCAGTTGTTCCATGGCGTAATGGCTAGTGTTCTTTCATGTATGACATCATGACGACTGTGTCCAAAGCAACAACAGCTTCAGGTAAAAGGTCTGGGAACAAAATCAGACCAGTCTAAACAAATAAGCTCATTCCGATACAGGAGAGGCTGTGTATTCCAGGGCAAACTGTGTCAGAATAATGTCAGCTGGCTGGAAAGAGGGCAGCTGTTTGCACAGGAATATGTACACAGATACAAACACTTGCAAACTTTGTAAAAGTGAACGTCAAGATTGACCTTCTTTACTTTCTTGAGGAGAAATTAAAATTCTGTCATTTACTCCCGGTCATGTTGTTCCAAATGTGCTTCAATGATTTTTGTTGTGTGTGTGATGTTATATTAGCAATTTACTTATCGTTCTTTTACATGTTTTTATGCACTTGCAAAAATCAGGGACCGGATCATTCAAGATGCAAAGCCACAGTCAAAGTCTCATCAAAGTAGTCGTTACAATGCTTCATGAACAAAAGTTTATTTGTCAGTTCACAAAAAATAATCCAATCACTGACTTGGTCTTAAAGGATTAGTTCACTTCAAAATGAAAAACATTCCAGGATTTTTTTTCCACGGAATGGTTTTAAATGGCAACCAAACGGGTTGAAGGTCCAAATCAGTGCCGTTTCAAAGGGCTTCAGAGGGCTCTGCACAATCCCAGCCGAGGAATAGGATCTTATCTAGCAAAGCGATTGGTCATTTAAAAATAAAAAAACATTTATATACTGTTTAACCTCAAACGCTCGACTTCGGTGTGTTGTGATTTTCACGACGTATGACGTCATCACGTTGGAAAGGTCAAGCATGATGTAGATGGAAGTGCCGACCCAATGCCGAAAAACTCCATCTCATGTTCTCCTCCGAATTTAAAATGGTCCGACATCGTTGTTTTACCTTTATTTTTGTAAAGGGGCGTTTGATTTAGTCTTCGCACGTTCGTTATAACACTGTCGGTAGGTCCATGTACGTCACGGCCGTGACCTTTCCGCTGTGATGTCATACGTCGTGAAAAATCACAGCACCGAGGTTGAGCATTTGAGGTTCAAATGTATATAAATTGTATAATTTTTTTTGAAAATGACCAATCGCTTTGCTAGATAAGACCCTATTCTTCGGCTGGGATCTTGCAGAGCCTGTGAAGCCCTTTGAAACGGCACTGATTTGGACCTTCAACTGTTGGTTGCCATTGAAAACCAATATAAGGAGAAAAATCCTGGAATGTTTTCCTGAAACTTAATTTCTTTTCGACTGAAGAAAGTCATGACCATCTTGGATGAGATTAATTATCCGGAAAATGTCATTTTGAAGTGAACTAATCCTTTAACACAAAGCTATCATATGGCTTCAGAAGACTAAATGTAGCGCACAAGTCATATGGACTTCTTTTTTGATGCTAGTATGGTGTTTTTATGTTCTTGAAAAGCAGCAATCCCCATTCTCTGTTATTGCATGGAAAAGAGCGAACCATTACTTTATTCAAAACAACTCTGTGTCAACTTGCAGTCACAAATTTCAGTGAAATTTTGCAGACATAAACAATCAATTATCCAATAGTGTACTGATGTATGAAGCACAACTCATATTGAAATCACTTTCAAACCAAACCACTTCTGTTCGTCAACACAAACTTGAAAAAGAGCTAAATCTGCATGGGAAACATTTTCAACTGTTTGAAATGACTGAATTCTTCCTGTGCTTGCAGAGCAACTGTAAATTACTGCAGCTTTACATAAACATAAATAATACAGGTTTAAGGCTGGCCACACATTTGAAGATTTTGAGCCTGATTTTGAGCCCGATTTGCACCCTCAAGCGATTATGTCGCACAACTTTTTGTCCAAAAAAACCTTGATTGTGTGGTGTCATTGCGATGCAGTCCGGGTGAATCTTTTAGTGTGTGCATTCAGAGGATTATAATGCAAAAAATCGGTTCAACCTGCCCTTATGTCTGTTTGAAAATCAGTTAAGATTTGAAAATTGCCTAGTTTGTCCCAGGCCTTAAAGAACATGAGGATGAGTAAATATCTTCTTTTTTTCAGATATCCAGTTTCCCATCACATTATAGAAATACACCAATACGCATGCATATTTATGTTGACTTTAAACCCCGTATCTGAATTCACGACCAATCATAACCTCAGCATTACGGCACATATGAGAGGCGTCTTAATGCCGTCACCAGAAGCGAAGGTGAACAGGTGTGTGTGTGCTAATGCTGTATGTCTACATTCTGATCTTTTAATCACAGTCAGCGAGAGTGTTATATAATGAAAACAGCTCGTCGTTGTTTGTGTGTGTCTCTGTGGATTAGATGTGAGATTGAGATTGAACAGGGCAGGAGTCGGGAACGCCACTTTCAAATGTGGCTCACATACACTTGTGAATGGATAAAGGGAGAGAAACTGGGAAAAAAAGTGGTTTGCCTGCAGCAGGTCTTTCTCTCTCTCTTTCTGTGTGTCTGCCGAGCGATGATGTCATAAAGGCTCCTCTCTGGCTGTTCAAATCTGTGTTGAGCATTTCCAGGGAAACAATGATGCTTGTTTATCAACCGTTGGCAAGGTCAGTTACTCCTCAGGCTGAAGGAACGATCCAAGAAAGAGTGTTTTCAAATAAACGAAGAAAGGGAGGATTTGTTTTTTTTTAGTGTGTGAAAGGGCGCTACAGACGAATGTGTTCCTAAAAAAAGCAGATGAACTGTGTGTTTGTACTGTAAATAGAGCTTTTAGGTTTTATTTTGTGTTCTCTGTGGCTGTTTGATCATCTAGCTAATGTTCACTTCTCCTTTTTTTCCACCAGAATGAAGAGTAGAAAGCCGTCGCTTCTTCAAGCATCAAGACTCAAAATCTCTCCCCGTTCACCACAAGCCGGACCTCAGAAAACTGGACCTCAATAAACTCAATAACCTCATTTTCCAGGACTACACTATCACCCAAAACCATATGGACAAAACAGATCTCATAACATCACGTATCCGGACCTCACAAATGCTGGATTCCACTAACCATAAATCTCCCATAACCGGACTTTCACTGTGCGAACCTCTTTAGACATTACCAGACGTTACTGTTCAACTGTTACAGACTCGGTACAAATCGATTTCTACCATCAAAGGTGGTAAAATGGCACCTTTTGTGGTGAAGAGCAATGCTACTGCAGTAGTAGTAGCCTCTCAAACGATGTGACATTAATAATATTTATGTAAATGATGGTACAGATGTTTTTGGTACAGGGCTGCTTTACAAAGCGGCCACATTGTGTTGGGTTTGTACGACTGTCCCCAACAGTGTTGATTGTACCCGTTTTCTTCAGTACTGCCAGACATTTCCATTACAGATGAGATTACATGTTGCAATCCAGCTCTCAATTAGACACTTTTATACACCCGGTACGGACGACCTCAAACAGCCAGACTTGACCTCAGGACTTTACGAAAGAGTTTACACACACACTGTGTTTCAGCACTGTGAGCCATGACTGACCTCATGCTGCCATACACACACTGTGATGTCTGTCAAACCCTGGTTTCATTTCAGACCTGCTCACATTACATCCTGTTTAATTGTAATAATACGCATTTAACTTATCTGAGTTTATACTGGCCTCCAAACAGAACTTTTTTTGTGTTTTATTTTATGTTTTTTATGCTTTATCAATTAGAGTATGTCTTACATAGAATATATACTTGCTTCCAAACAAAACTCCACCTTAAGAAATTGGTACTATTCTATTTTATATTTATATAAAATATATTCTTCCAAACAAAACAAAAAACCCAATCCCTTTGGTACTATTTTTATTATACTTCAATGCTATACACACAGGTTTGGTTACCATATATTGAATTTCCTATTACTGCCTGATTTGGGAACTAACAATACAGTTGAGATTTTGTGAATGATGTCAGGCAAACATTTTTAATCATGGCGCCAACATCACAAGTGAATAAGAGGCCTTAAAGCCCTGGTTGCGTTAAATAAAATCACATTGATGGGCCATGACGGAATTATCGTTTCTGATCGAAACGTATCACCAGTAGTTGGTCAAACTGAACAAAAACCTGGACAAGAATGTGCCGTAACTTTTCCGAAAACATCTAAACCTTGAAGTGCAAGTTGTTGTTTTTTAATGAGCAGCAGTACTTTTTCCGTTTTAAGCATCCTGCTGTTACGCCTTGGAAGCCAGTCAACTTTATTTAGGCTGTTTTATTTCATTACAGTCGATATTTCATATGGTTTATTTTTGCTTAAAATAACATGCTGTGGCGATGGTAAGGTCACAGCAGCAGGTTTAAAAAAAAGAAAAAAAAACTCAATGTCTGTCATGTTTGCTGCTGAAATGAAACAAACAATGAACAATCTGTAAATTATTGAATATATAGAAATGTTGTTCTCGGTTCTCTTTTAAGAGTGAAAGTATTTAACATTTCATGGTTGGTGTTTCATTATAATATTTTTTTTTTTTTGCCTTAATACGTGTTCTCAAGTTTCATTTTGAGGGGAATATTTGCTTTTCTAGTAAAATGTATAATCCAATCTTTCTGAGAGAATGGTACGGTTCTATAGTTTCCTCTTTTTTTTAAAAGATGCTTAATGTAACATGCACATCAGGGACTTCCCCCTTCCCCCCCACCAACTCCGAACGGAATCACCTGGGAACCTGTTACACTTGTTACCTAGTTCCCTGAGCTCTGATTGGCTGTGACAGTGGTGTTCCTGTAACCTGATAGGCTGTTCTAAAGGTTGCCTGTCATTCGATAGGTTGCAGTTGTCGATTTAGCACCCTGCGGTTGTGTTGCGATACAGGGTGTGGGGCTTCACTCTTCCCACCATTATGTGGCCAAACCTTCGACATCTCAAACGAACTTGTTCTTCTTTGTAAATAATGTATTGTATAAAAGAAAATGGATGATTGGTGGATATTGGACTGACCAGGGATGTTTGGTTTTATGGATGCTCAAAGCAAGCAGATGATTGGTCACCTTAAATGAATTAATTGAAACATGTAAACAGTACGAGAGTGTATGTACAGATGAATGGATGTATGCACATGTAAACAAATGTTTGTTTTAAATGAATGAAATGAGCAGCAGTAAGGAGAGGGCTGTGTATACCCCTCCCCTCCCCTCTATTTAGAAGAATGGTATCTTCTGGAACCTTGACGTGTAATAAAGTAGAAGCGCTTATCTTTTCTGAACTTCTTGTTTCCTGTGCTCTTTATGACTGGCTTTTGTGTCTCGCTGATGACATGCAACACAAGAGGCTATACCAACTATTTTAGAGAAGTCAAAAATGTTAGTTCATTTTATTGCATTGGACTAAAACTTGCTTACTTCACTTACACAGGGTATAATATCGTTATTGGACTCTTTTTCTCCATGTTGTTACTCTTGTAATGTTCCCTGTCAAAAATGACTGGCCTACAAATAAAGTGTATAGATCTCTCATTATGATATATATTATGACCAAATATTGGATTCAATATTTTTGTTAACTTGTTTTCTTTCAATTAGAACAGGTTTTGTGTTTATTTTTTAATCTGACTGATTGTCCTCATTGATCTGAGAGTTCATCATTTTCACATATGTGTGCTAGCAAAGATACAGGCCTCAGACCTGTGCATGCGTGGAAACACACACACACACGTTCGTGTACACAAACTATTTTGAGTATTATTAAAAAATAAATACAAAACCTGTATCATTTCTTAAATGAAGGAAAACAAGTTGACAAAAAGATTGAATCCAATTTTCTTTTAATAATATAGCATAACGAGAGATTTACAAGTAATTATTAAAAGGAAGCCTTTTTAAAGATTAATTTAATTTACATAATCCTTATGCAATTTAATTGAATAATTGAACAACCCTTAGTCATTTATTCAATTAAATAATGTAATGATTATTCGTGTTTTAGCACAGCTGGAGTATTAAACTGAGCCATTGGCATCTAGTAGAGGTTTAATGGTGGAGTTTTACCTGTACATCTGCCCTCAAGTTATATTTTACTATGCCTTGGCTTTTATTTCCATAGAATCAGGTACTAAACAGGAGAGTCTGGAATTGCAGCACATACACTGGGCTCTAGAGGCCTGCAACATATGGAAAGTCTTTCAGAATGCGGAGAAGGAAAGAATGACATGAGGTGAACCTCATCAATGGAGTTCTCCACAGAGACATTCCTTCAGCAGGAGCTCAGTGACGGGCCAGCAGCAAACAAAAGATCTCCTTACTGTGTGTGTGTGTGTGTGTGTGTGTGTGTGTGTGTGTGTGTGTGTGTGTGTGTGTGTGTGTGTGTGTGTGTGTGTGTGTGTGTGTGTGTGTGTGTGTGTGTGTGTGTGTGTGTGTGTGTGTGTGTGTGTAGAACTCAGGTAGATATAGACTCTCGAGACATTAACCTGCTAGCTGTCAGGATTTTACCTTCATTGTAATTAATAATAAGTATGTAATTAGATTGGAACACTGCCTGGCAAAAGCTCCGGCATGTCCTTACTTTCACCGCCCCGGTTTGGAGAGCTCTCGCTGGGGACGTCGTCCTCAGATACCCTCCTTTAACTCAATTAGCCTCCAGTAAACTCATCTGTGTACCATTCACTGTTTCAGATTAGTGATGCACAGGTTAAAACATATTAAAGCAACTAGCCTATGAATAGAAGCAAAACTTAATTTAATTTGATAACCTGATTTATGCGTGTTTGGTGAGTATAATAAAATAAAAGTGAATTAGTTTAGTTCATTTCTTTTACCTCATTCAGTGCTTCAGTACAAGTAAGGAAAAATTGGAGTCCCAAATTATGGTCGCCATATTGCTCAATTTATGTGTATTTTGTCATCAGCAAAATAAAGCTCAGCAGCATAAAATTAAGGTTGAACCACTGGAGTCACATGGACTGTAACTACCTTGAAAGTGTAAATTAACACATGAGGGGCCTGTGAGCTTGCAGATTTCATCAAAAAAATATCTTAATTTGTGTTCCGAAGATGGATGAAGGTCTTACGGGTTTTGAAACGACATGAGGGTGAGTAACTATAATGACATAATTTTCATTTTTGGGTGAACTAACCCTTTAAATGAGAATTTGATCACTAATAAAGATCAAATCACACCTATCAAGCAGCATTATTTGAGGTATAATTTATGTCAGAAGTATAGCTAAAAACTTTTAAACGCTTCTGACAAAGGACAATGAGCAATACTGAAACAATGAAGCTGACGTGCAGTAACAAAGAACGCTTTTAAAGTGTTTAACCCCCTTCCCTCCCTCCTCCTCACGGACACACACACACACACACACACACACACACACACACACACACACACACACACACACACACACACCTGGTTTATAAAGTGTTTATAGGTAACCAGGTAGCTGACTGACAGGAATGCCAGACATGTAGTCATGGTCTCTCATTAGGCAGAGAGAATGACTGAGTCCCAACACCAGAACATGCAGACACACAATGGCTTTTTTTTTTTAAAGCACATGCTCCCAGTGTTGTCTTTGTTGTGGGGCGGTATAATCGGATCTCTCTGCTTTGGTTTGATAAAGTTTAATCTCCATCACAAGCGTGCACACTTACTCTGTACTCTGAAGAATCCAGACACAGCGGGTCCAGAAACGCAGAAGGTCCCAGCTGTTAAACTAAACACTTTCAAAATAATCTTTCTGCTTTATACTACCCAACAGATAGTATAACACAAAGCACTTGTATATATATCTTGTATATAAACTTACACAAATATCTGTGTAAGTTTACACTCTCTGATAAAAAGACTAGTCTATGTCAGTGGGTTTTTTTTTTTTTTAGTATAATAGCATTTATTAATATTTTGAAACAGCTTTTATTTTATATTTTCAGTTTCCAATTTAATTTTAGTTTTTTTGTTGTTGTTGCCATTTTTATTTGTTTGTTTTATTTTTCTATTTAATACTATTAATGTTTAATTGTAGTTATTCAGCTGAAAGCTTTGCCAAGGCAAAGTTTTTCATCTAATGTTTATATTTAATTCCATTTTTTTTCAATTATCAAAAACAATTTTAGTGTGTGTATATGAATATTCTAAACCAGCGTAATTTAAATTTGACCCATCTTTTTTGACAGTAATTTAAAATCAGTGACGTGCAGAGATGGCATATTTCAAACTGCATACTTTCTGTGACTGCCATTGAGATGCTAACTTGCTAATTGATTTAGTTAGAGTCATTTATTCACCCTCATGCTGTTCCAAACCTGTAAGAATTTCATTCTTCTGCTGAACACAAAATGAACACAGAATGTGGTTAAGCAAAGAATTTATGGACCCAATTGACTCCCATACACTAAACAATTTTTGGTTATTTTGTTCCACCCAAATCCTGGGTTTGGCCACTTTTGGGGGTTATTTTCTCAGTGTTTGGGTAGTTTTTGTGTTACCCAGCTCCTGGTTCAGATGTAACAACCCAGTGTTTGGGTAGTTTTTGTGTTACCCATCCAGATCCTGGGTCAGACATAACACAGTGGTTGAGTAATTTATTGCGGCTTTCGCTGGCTTCTCTCAGAAAAAAAAGGTAATGGGGAGCAAAACATATAACTGTACCTTTAAAGATACACAAGTCCTTAGGGTACAATTTTCCTCTACTAAGAGCAGGGGTAGGTAAGTTAGGACCTAGTGAGTGGCTGTCCTGAAGAGTTTGGCTCCAACCTTGAAAGACGTCTATAGAAGCTCTTATTGAGAATTAACAGGTTTAGATGTTGATGTTTTATTGAAATGTTTGGTCACCATTATGGAGATCAGTGTTTTCTTTAGTTGGGCAGTTTGACTCTTGGCTTTTATTTATGTGGATTTGTGGTTTTTGTTACAGTGTTAACAAAACAAATTCTGTTCAATTCAAAAGAAGCCATAAAAAAGTTATCATAAAGAAAAATGTTTGACTCATCCCTGACTAAACATCTTTATTAGGGCCTGGACTTTAACGCGTTAATTAAGATTAATTAATTGCGTGACTTTAACGCGTTAATTAAGATTAATTATGCAAAAAATAGATAACAATTTTAACTTATTTTTGCACCGCGGAACGTTTTTCAATGAATGAGTTTCGACGGACCGATTATACTGGAACACCAACTCGCGTTCTTGACTTCTGAACACAACAAACCACAGTGAACATGAACGAAGAAGCTGATGAGACTGCTGTGCTTGGCCCCGTGGATGGGAAATTTTGTTTTAAAAAACGAAAGGATGGAAGCGTCGACAAGAGCATGGTTGTGTGGAAGCTATGCAACAAGGAATTTGCGTATCACCGCAGCACATCGAGCCTCAAATATCACCTCAACGCAAAACGCTGGACATAAATAAATAAACAAAATTTTGTTGATTAAGCTTATGTATTCAGTTATTATTCAATGGTATACTAAAAATCCATGTGAAAAAAATTACTTCTCACTGTTCTCAGGTCAAATATTTATATGCAATTAAAATGCGATTAATTTCGATTAATTTATTAAAGCCTCTAATTAATTAGATTTTTTTTTTTATCGAGTCCCGGCCCTAATATTTATTAAATAATATTCACCAACAATACAAATCAGACATTCTGAATTTTGATTTTTAAAAACATTCTAGGGGGATCAAAGTTTAGACGCAGATGTCAAGAATCAGCATATAAATCTCAACAATGGTGACATACTTAATGCTGCAATGCATGCTGGGAGCCATGGGTTTTACACTGTGGTGGCTTAGTAGGGTTGGAGCTCAAATCTGCAGGACATCAGCTCTCTAGGACTGAACTTGCCTGCCCCTGACTTAGAGGTACAAAAATGTACCCTTAAGGGTACCACCTCAGTGACGGCCTCTTGTACCTTAAAAGGTACAATTTTGTACTCTTTTTTTTTTTGACAATGCAACCTCTTCATGAGAGAGCAGTGCAGCTCCCTCATATTGGTGCATATCTTCGGTAAAATACAGGTTTGTGTACATTTTATTTAGTCTATAATTTCGTTATTGTGCTGGACATCGTTTATGCAAAGCAACTAAGAGGGAATGGCACTTAAACTAATGTTTTTTTTGCAAGATGGAAACCCGCCTGATGCCTTTCCCTTGCATAAAATGTTATGATTTTTTTTTCAAAAAGATACAGAATATGTAAATTCTTATGTTAAAATATGTTTTCAGAAGCGTAGACTGATTGTTTATGGACAGGTTATGGAGCCAGTCACCGCATATTTCGGCTATGAGTGAAACGCGGGGCGGCGGTCTGAAGTTAGAAGTTCCCCCGTCTGATCATGATATAAGCTCGGGCACGAGATCCAGCGTCGTTACGACGGAAACGGAACTGCTTGATTAAACTTGAATTAACGTTACTTCTAAATGTTACATTTTTACTTCTAATATTTTTTAAACAATCAAATTGGTAGGAAATATGTATCAAAAAGTTTAGAGGATTTAAGTTAATCCGTAAACATAAATTCTTGTATTAATTAAAAAAAGAAGCTGGTGTTATAGTAAAAATGAATCAAACCATTATGCTGGGTAAAATAAACAACACAATTAGGTTTTAAGAGTGTAGCATGAAAATAAAGAAATAAAGTCAATGAGGTCCACCAAATGTTTGGTAACTCCCATTCATCAAAATATCTTCTTTTGTGTCCAGCATATGAAAGAATACAGGTTTGGAACAAAATTGAGGGTGAGTAAATTATGACAGAAAAACACTTGTAAGAAGTAGGACAGCTCAGGAAGTGAAGAAAAGCATAGTATTGTTTCATTGCACTATGTAGTGTGTGCCCTAAGGAGGATGTTGCTAGAATTAGTCAAACTCATGATTGGGTGGGCCAGGGCTATCCTGGGCATCCGGGTCTTGAGGCAGAAGAAATTAATGAAGAATAAGAGAAAAAAAAAAAAAAGAGAAGAAAAAAGTAGAGCTGATAATCAAAAAATAGGATCGGAATTGATTAAAAAAAGATAGAGGTAGAGCGATGCATTGGAAGCAGAAAATACACTGAGAAAAACAAAGAGTAGAAGTGTGGAAGAAAACCACGAGGGGGTGTGTGCATGTGTACATGTATGTGTGTGTGCAATATGTGAGGGCTTGATGTATAAAGGGGCCCCACGGCAGTCTGGGGGATAATACTCAGCAGATGTGTCCTTATCTGACTCTGAGAAGGATAGAGCTGAACTCAGACGGAGGGGGAAATGGCAAAAGAGACGTTCATACACATGCATGCTTGCGCCTGTCTGCGAGCAACTGACCATTTCAGGGTCACGATTAACATAATCGTAAGTCGCAAATGGCTGGACCGACATTCCAAGGAATTTCCGATGTGATAATTGGTAATTAAATGTGAAAGGGGGGTGGGTTCAGAACAGTTCCAGTAAGTCGGTGGGTCACCTCAGAGGCTTGACACCAAACGCACCATTAATTCAGCCAAGTATCTGGCCTCTTAAAACGCCTTTCAAGCCTGAAGGCACAACAAATGGTCTGACGAAGTCTGTTGTGCAGCTTCTTTGACTGCCAAGTCCTACGTTTTAGCTTTTTTAGGATAAGAATTATCAAAGCCTGGCGAGTTGGGTGCTTTTATCAGAGGCCAAGAGGAGATGACAAGGTTCTTGAGGTGGTAGGCCACCCTTTCATTAACAGTAAGGCCGAAACCACTGATAAACAGTCATTAAGCTTTGAGTTAGCGGTGACTGTATAGGCCCAATCTTTGCGCTGACAGATAGCTTCCTAGCTAGCTTTAAAACTCCAAACGTTTGGAGCGATCGGTTTGTAGCCACATGAAACTTCGGAATAATCAGATGTATTTAAAGGCAGGCCTCCGCTAGTTTTAAAGCACACTTCAATAGCGGGAACAAAAACAATTTTGGTTGGAAGCCGAGCTGCGCTGTCAAGCGTTTTAAATCATTTTGATACATACAGTTGAAACAGCTGCACACACGCCAATAATTTCGCTGCCACTTTTCTCTGAATGGATGCTAGATGTGGTTTTGGGAGAGGGGGGGTGGGGTGGCGATGTTCCTTTCTCTCAGTGTTGTTTTCCCTCAACCCATACATGATTTTTGACTCAGACTCCCTTTTCTGTGTGTTTGTCTCTAAATATAGCTCGCTTGAGACCTAATCAAGCGCATTTTGGGTACAAACAGTCCTAAAATACTGCTGCGGTCATGCGGCGCTCATCTGAAGCAGGACACGGGACGTTTCAGGGGTAATTCAGTTTCAGCGTGTGTGACTCAGATTAGGTAAGGGATATGCCGTAGAATGCGAGCATTCAGTTCAAGCCTTAAACACAGGATTAGTGCGTAGTCTAAAAAGGTGATATGTATCACACCGAGGACAAGGCTTGAGAAGGCGCTTATTTGAGAGGCGGGATGTTCTTTCACCTTAGAGGGTCAAAGAGACAAAATGATCCAGCTTAATCCAAGATATCCTGTTTGAACCAAAAAGACTCTGACCTCAAACCCCTGCTGTATGACATATTAGCCCATTCCTTTTATCACGAGGGATGAAAAGGCAACTGCACTCAGAGGTCATTTAAGATGTTTTGAGAGAATTAAATATTATGGGGCACAATAGAAACTGTGCTATTCAATGTATGTTTTATGCAATGATAACCTCCATTGATATTATTTTTATTTTTTTATTTTTTAAGAAATCATGTTTTTAAGTTTAAAGCCACCAAAAACTCAAAATGACTAGTGGGAAACACATTATATTTCAACAGATCTAATTTATGAAACAGTCTGTTTTATGCAATGATAAACATCCCAAACAATAATAAGCAAAATTGTCATGATAACTCATTTATCATCTTCCATTTTGAATTGCAGAAATACAGAACACAGTATCCAATTCTGTACGCAAGTTACATGATCTTTGTTTTCTCGCATAACTGAGATGTCAACTGTCAGCTACACTTTTGAAATTTATAGCGAGTCTTTTTCTGATAAGGCTGTTATGTGTTTATCTCTTAGTTGGTTCAGGGTCATTGAAAGAGCAGTTTTACTGCTTCTAATACCCAAGGCCCTTCTGTCCTTACAGGACATCCTCTCTGAGCTCAATAATGTCGAAGGATTCCTCAGCGGTTGCAGGCTATTGAGATTTACCGGGCACACAGGGTGCCGAGTCAATTTTGGCCATGTGTGCAATAAATCATCTGTGTGAATCTGTTAGTGCTGCAGTAGAAATGCCAGTGAAGTCCTTGAGGGTAACGGCTCCATTACTGGACCATAGTCAGTTAAGAATAAGATGTGATGGTATATAGTGTGTGAAATGCTTTTAGGCATAAGATCCTTTTGTAACACCTTGTTCATCAGATGCGAACGGCGCTATGCAACACATCTAAAGCCAATAGAATCAGTCCCTGCATCGGAACATGCACTTCAAACTTTATAGTAGGCAAAAAAACAGTATGGGAGCTAGTAAGGCTGCATATCTCAGTTGCCACGTCATCAAGTGCCACTGAAGGCCGTCTCAGTTTGAAGGATCCTTGGAAGGCAGCCTTCATTTCACGTCCTTCATTCAGCTCAATATGAAGGATGCATTAAGTGTATCCTTCATGTGCTTCAATCAACCACAATCCTTTGCACATTTTTAATTCACCAAAAAAATTTGGAAATGAAGGCAAACATGTTTTCTTTTGTTTTGGTGTAAACTAATCACTTAACACTAAATTGCCAATAATGTAAGCCACTGGGAGAAAACAGACTGTTGTCATTCCCTCTATTGCATTGATAGAAAGAAAGATTTTTAATACAAAGTATTTTTCCAAGTTTAATTGTAATAGTATTTTCGTGCCGTGACCGTGAGGGCGGGAACATGGTGATGTAGCCATGCGCTCTAACTGGATTACTCCAGCAACAAAACGATGGAGATGCCTCTTAGGATTACAAGACGTTCTGAAGTGCCAAGTTGGGCCCCACTTTATATTAGGTGGCCTTAACTACTATGTACTTACATAAAAAAATAAGTACAATGTACTTACTGTGTTCATATTGTGTTGCAAAACACCTTTGCTGATATTGAGGCGGGATACGGCTAGGGTTAGGGACAGGTGTGGTGGGATGGGTAAGTTTAAGGGTAGGGTTAGGTGTAAGGGAAGTGTCAACTGTGTAATTACAAATGTAACTACAGAAATTAATTACAGATGTAATTACATGCAGGTATTTTTTTAAAATGTAAGTACAATGTTAAAACATGTATGTACACAATAAGTGCAATGTATCAAATTATTAATTAAAATGTTAGTACATAGTAGTTAAGGACACCTAATATAAAGTGGGTCCCCAAGTTGTGGAAAAACACAGTCTGTGCCTTTCTTGTGATCCTAATATTAAAAGGATGGTTGATTGCCCCTTTTTACAAGACATAAAATAAATATCTGGTGTCCACATGTAGAGTGTGTATGTGAAGTTTTAGCGAAAAATAACCCACAGATAATTTTTTGTAGCATGTTAAAATTGTCACTTTTTGAGGGTGAGCAAAAACGTGCAGTTTTTGTGTCCCTTTAAATGCAAATGAGCTGCTTCTGCTCATGGGGCGGAGCTTACGGAACTCCAGTTAGCAGCTCTGATAACCTCATGCAGACAGACAATGAAACGGTTCAGTAGTGACAACATTTAGAATGAAAAAAGATGTTCCTGAATGGTTAGTTGATGAATTTATGTAGCTAATGTAGAGTTAAAGGGATAGTTCAGACAAAAATGAAAATGTAATGTTTATCTGCTTACCTCCAGGGCATCCAAGATATAGGTGACTTTGTTTCTTCAGTAGAACACAAATGAAGATTTCTTACTCCAACCATTGCAGTCTGTCAGTCATATAATGCATGTGAATGGTAACACATGAGAGTAAAAACATGCACATACAAATCCATATTAAACCCTGTGGCTCGTGATGACACATTAATGTCTTAAGACATGAAACAATCGGTTTGTGCGAGAAACCGAACAGTATTTATATAATATTTTACCTCTAATACACCACTATGTCAAATAGCCTTCAGCGTGCGATCACTTCCGGTAAGTGAGATTAATGTACACCATATGGCGTAGAGATACGCGAGAGATCACTTCCGGCACTTGCGTAAACTACGGCATATTGTACATTGTATACTGACCTCACTTATCCCTTTAACTATATCTTCAAGTCATTGATTAGCATATTCTGTCATGATAATCTCACTCCCTTTGTTGTGTGTTCATGGGGGCAGGGTTTATGTAAATTTCAGGGTTAGTGATGTCATTACCAAGGGAGGAAGCTTGTGTGTATAGTCCCTACCAGCCATTTGTTAGTCCTTAAAAAGCAATTTCTTTAAAAGAAAATATGTCCCTTTGCTTTGAACTTTAAGCGTTGTAACTTTGCAGATGTTGTTTATGCTCAAACAGCAACATTACACACTAACTACAGGTAAAAAAGTTCAATCATAATCAACCACCCCTTTAAGAAAACATGGATTAACTTTTATTTTTAACACATTTCCAGTCAGATTGTGTCAGTAAGACACTACAAATGGTAATGTATACATGTATCCTTTAATTGAATGGGATGATCTATGAATAGCCTTTAAGAATGATCAATGGCACATTCATAATTCCATTTACACAAAACACCGTAAGTCATCCTTTGTCAATTATAACTGTAGCTCCAAGTACTTAACTTTATTTGCCAAGACTTATAAAGCATATGTAATGCACATAAATGTTTCACATTGTTGGCAAATATTCCAACTATGTAACAATATTTTTCAACAGTTTGTTTTTTCAAAACAATTCCACATGTGTAATGGCAGGGACGTGAAAAAATATTTTAATATGCAAGTCTTGAATGAACAAAGCCATCAAGTGTTTGAAAGAGAGGGTCAAAAACAGCAGAGAAAATAGCATATTACATTGATTTACTTCTAGGATGTTTTTGATGTAAAAAGCTTGATAACTTTATTAGTGGACCTCAGAGAACAGGTCATAACCTTTAAGTTCAGTAGCCTGTCCTGAAGCCGTAGTTTTTGAGTTTTCTTAACTTCTTAAGAACTTCTTTTTTTGACAGTGTAGACGTAGAAACTATAGGGCTATCAAGGTTACCATTGTATGGGTAATTTACGTTTGTGTCTTAATTCCCTGGCATATATGTAAACACGACTACCACTGGATAGATACTGAAAGTTGCTCATGAACAAAGAGAAATTGTCAGTCAGAAAGATGGGAGACTGTCACAGACAGAAGCTGCTGTAACTCTTAAAGACATTGTGAGTCCCAAGACACAATAAAACAATAGCTTACAGAAATCCAAAGAGAGAGAGAGAGAGAGAGAGAGAGAGAGAGAGAGAGAGAGAGAGAGAGAGAGAGATTAAATGTAGTAATCTACAACACAAGAACTAAAAACACAATCTGTATGTTCTCAACTGTATGTGTTTGATGCATTTGTAAGTTATGTAAGTGGGATGATGACGTAGTATTGAATCATAAGCTAGTTTTGTTTAAATTATAATACACAAGCATAAGCCGCCACCAGTAATTGTTACAAAAACCCAAGGGAACAGGTTGCTGCTTTCCTCGTTATGACGCAAAAGAGCTGCATTATAATTCATTGACTGGTGCCCTAGTGATGTCATCAGGATGCTTTAACAGAAGGAAAACTGATCTAGGCGTGAGAGTGAAATCACAGCATACTTATGAGTGTGTGCAGCATGCTGTTATTCTTTGGCGGTATATCGTTAGCTAAATATTACTTTAACATTGAGTCTGAGCCTACACAGATAAACATATACACACATTGACATTTGGAATATGCCACACTGCCTTTGACATGATGTCATGAACTAATATACACAAGCACTCTGATAAACATGCTGCGTGTGTGTTGTATAACAGCTCTGAGGTGTGGTGTGGTGTGCTCTACTGACCTTTGCGTTCTCTAGGTCACGATGTTAGACAGTACAGACACTCATTTGAGCAAACACATACAGCACTGTAGTGTGTGTTGTTGAGGGAGAGTGTAAAGTCTTTGATCAGATCACAAGCTACATTCCACACCTCAATATGTGTGTGTGACAGGGAAAGAGACGGGAATCTTAGTATAAGCGTGTGGGACTGTTTGATTGACGCTGTGGTCAAGCGGCATGAGGGTAATTTGAGTCACTGATGATGAGTAAGCCAGACTAGCAGAAACTATGCTTTTATATATCACAAACTCCAAAAACACTTCAGCAAGATTTAGCTTTATACGACGGATAGGTTTAGTTTCATGAGATAATTGGCTATATAAGAAATGTCAATTGTAACACGGGAAGATTTTATTCTACATTCAAAAGTTTGGGGTCACTAAGATTTTAAAAGAAATTAATACTTTTATTCAAAATTGTATTATAAAATTGAACAAATGTGACAATAAAGTACAAAAAAATAAATGCTGTTCTTTTGAGCTTACTACTCATCAAAGAATCCTGCAAAAAAAAGAAAAGCAGCACAACTGTTTTCAACATTGATATAATAATAAATAATACATTTTCCAATTACATTTTCAAATAAATGCAGTCTTGGTGAACACATGAGCACGTTATTTAATTTTCTTTCCTGTGCTGCTTATGTATTTCCTATTAAAACAGGATGCAGGGGTGGGATATATCAAAAATAATTTTTAAAGTGCACCTATTATGCTATTTTAAAGTTTCTCCTACAACAGGTTTACATCCATCAAAGGTGAAAAAAAAATTCACAATATACTACATTGCACATCCCCACAATGTTCAATGATTCTCAAATGACTCAACGGATGAATCATTCTCTCTAAATCCCTCCTTTCCGCGAGCCTGCTCTGCTCTGATTGGTCAGATGGCCCAGTCTGTTATGATTGGTCTACAGCGTACAGCTCGTGTTTCGGAAGCTAATCACCTATTACCATAGTCGAACTTCAGCTCCGCCCAGAGGCTTCCTAAAGCTCTGATTGTACACACCGTAAAGACAGTAACGTTGAGGTCGATTTTACCATATTAATCCGAGCGCGAGTCCGATGATGAAGAAAGATTGGAAGAAATAGTTATTCAACCCAAACCTCCATCGTAAGGGTGACTTGAGCAGGACATTTCTCAGTGATTCTAACTCAAAGTAGTAAGAACGACAGACAATCTGTCAGTTTTAGGTAATAGTGGCCTACAGCTGCTTTTTACAGAACTATTTCAGTTAGACAGTAATAATGCGAGTTAGCCGGAAACTTGCACAATATAAAACACAAAACTACGTATTTTGAACACCCAGTATGAAATATATACATCAATAATTAATCATACTTACAGGTTGTGATTCTGAGGAGCAAGCTGGTCCCAATAAACTGGGTACTGACCCTGGGAGTGGGGTCTTCTTTTGGTGCCCTCTCAGCACTTGGTGCCCTACGCACAGCGCGTGATGTGCGTGGTGGGAGCGGCGCCGCTGATTACATAATGCGTGAAAGGGAATATTCGAAAAAACAACAATAGGGGCACTTTAATTTGTGAATAGTCTTTAGTTTAAAAACATAATTTGTACTTGAGAGGTGTTCTTGAGAGGATTTAATTGGGGGAAAAAAAACATTTCTTGGAAGACAAAGACTGTAAATTTGTGCTAAACATTTGTTTTGACAACTTTAAGATGTACACAAACATTTAGGCGACCTTTAAGCTAACAGATAAAAGCCACAAAACAAGACTATTTCTGATCTCATGGGGTCTTTAAGACTTCAGCAATGCTTATTGTACATAAGACTATTAGACCTCATAAAGGTCTTTGTACAAATTCTCAATTCAATCTCTTTTGCTCATAACAGGTAAAAAGGTGTCATGAGAACAAGAAAGAACAGGGACACATTTAATGGTGCCCTCAGGGAAAGGAGGAGCTAGTATAAAGAACAGAGTATAAACAATGTTGCCAGAGTAATGTGTTTGCCTTCAAAATGGGAACATTTTCTAATCGTTTGTAAATATATAGGATTATTCTTTGCTTTCATTTCATTCATTTAGTCCATCCTTGATTCATTTTTGAATTTTCATTCAGAAACTCTTAGTAAATCTTACAAATATTTACAAAGATATGACAAAGAACACATTCAATTAAACGTAAAATGTTTGAGTAAAATAATTCAATCACATAAACGTCGCACAACTGTTTGTGATAGGTGCGTAGGATAGCAAGACAAAAAAGTCCAATTATCAACCAATGCAAAAAGAAAGTCCCGCACACTATCAACTTGCAATTAAAAATAATTTATTTTATCATTGGAACGTTTCGATCTTCCTCAGGCATCTTCCTCATTGCCTGAGGAGAAACGTTGCAATGATAAAATAAATCATTTTTAATTGCAAGTTGATAGTGTGCGGGACTTTTCTTTTTGCATTGGTTGAGTAAAATAACTAAAATATTCTATATTGTAAAAAATCCTCAAAATCTTTTATTTACAGGTTAGAGTAGTTGCATTCTGTATCATTTATTCTAAATGTGAAAACCAAAATGGGAATGTTTTATCGCATATTTATTTTTGTTTCTTTTGATGGATATGAGTATAGTAAATTGCCTTTGCGGAGTGGGGGTTACACTCTAAACCCTGTTTGGGTCAAATATGGACAATCCCAACCATTTGTGTTTTTCAATATTTGAGCCATGGGTTGAAACAACCCAGCATTTGTTATACCATATGATTTCTGGGTTTAAAAAAATGTAATGAAATTTGTTTTGTGTTTTCATATTCGAACAGCCCCATTTACACACACTTTCTCCAAAACAAACAGCAAAGCACACAAATTCATCTGAAAATCGTGGATTTTCATTTGAAATATGGGAATTTCAAGTTAATCTTCTAATATTTTTTTTCATGTTTTCTGTGCAGATTGTGGGGAAAATCTGTGGAATTGCATGGAACTAAAGCTCAAAAGATTAAAACCCAAATTAGCTAAAATATTTAATAAACAAACGTATATATAAGTGCTGGGGCACTAGCAAAACTTTTGGGCTTCTGTAGAATTCTGCAGATGTTTTAACTTTGTGGGGAAGTAATCTCTGTTTATTCATTTCAAGAAAGGTATATTGAAAAGTACTTTAAAAGGAAATACTAAATATACTTTCTTTCTTAAACTGTAAGTGTATATGCAATACCAATGTGTATGTGTGTTTAAGTCCTTTGGGATGGTGGGACGATTTCCAGGACGACCGCCAGGCATGTGTTACCCCTGGCCTGCGCACTTCAGTAACATACACACACACACACACACACACACACACTCACTCACACACACAAACGGCTGCTCTGAGTGCGGCCCCACCAGGGACAGCAGGTCTCAACATTCCTCTCCTGTTTCCACGACAACCTCAATGCCAACAACACAGTCCGACTCTTTAACCCTTTAACACATTCCTGGCGGAGACATTTCCTCCGGCACGTACACACACGCTCACTCACCCACTCAAAAACAAACACACACTATTACACAGTTCGAATTCCCAAAAAATGGGCTAATACATGCAGGACTGTGACCCATGGAGGAATACGATCAGCAAATTACTAGAAACACAATGATTTTCTTTACACAACCAGTTATATAAATACTGTTCACAAATACCGTAGTTTGCCTTCATGACTTTTTAGGCCCACACAAGTGTTTGTGCACTTTTTTCTCCTTTTACTTTGTGAAAAGCATGTAAAAATGTTGCATTTTTAAAATCTTATTATTTCAACCCCCCTAAATGAATAATAATAACTTTGTTTGTTTCTCAAGTATGGCTTGCATATATTGGTTTCTTCAATTATATATTGGTTTAGATACATTGGCTTGTTCATTCATGCATTAGTTTGTGAAAATACTTGTTACTTCAAATCTGTGTTGAGTTGATAAAGTAATTACATTAATATACACTCCTTAAAATATATTAATTCATGCTATTTCCTAGAGTGATGTATTTTTTACACGTGTAATTGTGGAGGTATTTCATAGACTGAGTTAGTCGTACACAGGAATAAATTAACAACACACAGACACCAAAAAGAAGTAAGTAAGAAGTATTTAATAAAAAAAATTTGATCAGGCCGGCTGATTTTGTTTATAATCAAAGCATCTGCATATTGTGACAGTTTATTTTTAATGATATGCACAGTCTGCTGGTTTTATGCATTCATGACTAAAACAATTATTAAATGATATCTGTTAAACATTTCTTTGGAGGATAGTTTCTGACATAACAGACTTTAAGGAGATGGTTGTGAGGTAATATTATTCTCAGTAGGATTCCACCTGTGGTCACAGAGTCTATATAGTGTAAAATACAAAAAATCCATTTAAAATGGACTTAAATGTACTTAAATACAAACCTGATTTCAAAAAAGTTAGGACACTGTACAAATTGTGAATAAAAACAGAATGCAATGATGTGGAAGTTTCAAATTTCAATATTTTATTCGTAATACAACATAGATGACATATCAAATGTTTAAACTGAGAAAATGTATCATTTTAAGGGAAAATAAGTTAATTTTAACTTTCATTGCATCAACACATCTCAAAAAAGTTGGAACACGGCCATGTTTACCACTGTGTGGCATCCCCTCTTCTTTTTATAACAGTCTGCAAACGTCTGGGGACAAGGGTGACCACCATCAAACAAAACGAATGTGGGACAATTACTACGTTTGTGTGGGACAATGAGGGACATGTTACAGACACTTAATAGTTAATAAAAACAGTTAATAAAAACATTTGTATTCTGCCTTTCAGATGATAAAAATACATTGTTCTTTAGTGTCTCTCAGAAAACACCTTTATGTACACAATACAATACAAACACAGTGTAACATGTCTTTTAAATTCAACATCTTTTGAATTTAAAAACAGTTCTTACCAAGTCCAACTAAAATTCAACAAAATAAATAATGCACAAATCAAATGTAAAACAACATGAAATTATTAAATTTACAGTCTTATATTAATTTATGTTATGTATTAAGAATAGAACCTATTTACCGAATTATCCATTCGTTTTCTGACAAGGAACACATGGAACGAATCACCGCTCCACATTTTGATTGACAGCCGTCACAGCCTACTAGTGACAGTGTTTACTCCTTTATTTTCAACCATTGGATAGTATTTTAAAAACTTCTGTTATTTGTGTAATTGATGTTATTTCTGACGAAGCGCTGTTAAATGTAGGCCAAAACTACGCCTTAAAAATAATAAATAAAATGCTTTCTTAAAACAGCAAAATAATGAATGCATGTTTTCTTTATATGATAATTAAAAACCAACAGACTGATGAAAATGCGGGACATTTTCTCAATATGCGACGTGCGGGACAAGGGGTGAAAATGCTGTGCGCTACAACGCAAAGTGGGACGGGTGGTCACCCTACTGGGGACTGAGGAGGCAAGTTAAGTTTAGGTATTGTCCCATTCTTGTCTAATACTGGCTTCTAGTTGCTCAACTGTCTTAGGTCTTCTTTGTCGCATCTTCCTCTTTATGATGTGCCAAATGTTTTCTATGGGTGAAAGATCTGGACTGCAGGCTTGCCATTCCAGTACCCGGATCCTTCTTCTATGCAGACATGATGTTGTAATCGATGTAGTATGTGGTCTGGCATTATCATGTTGGAAAATGCAAGCTCTTCCCTGAAAGAGACGACGTCTGGATGGGAGCATATGTTGTTCTACAACTTGGATATACCTTTCAGCATTGATGGTGCCTTTCCAGATGTGTAAGCTGCCCATGCCACACACACACTCATGCAACCCCATACCATCAGAGATGCAGGCTTCTGAACTGAGAGCTGATAACAACTTGGGTTGTCCTTGTCCTCTTTAATCTGGATGACATGGCGTCCCAGTTTCCAAAAAGAACTTCAAATTTTGATTCGTCTGACCACAGAACAGTTTTTTCATTTTGCCACAGTCCATTTTAAATGAGCCTTGGCCCAGAGAAAACGCCTGCGCTTCTGGATCATATTTAAATATGGCTTCTTTTTACCTTTTAGCCGGTTTTAGTTTTAGCCGGCAACGGCGAATGGCACGGTGGATTGTGTTCACGACAATGTTTTCTGAGCCCATGTTGTGATTACCATTATAGAAGCATTCCTGTATGTGATGCAGTGCCGTCTAAGGGCCCAAAGATCTCGAGAATCCAGTATGGTTTCCTGGCCTTGATCCTTACGCACAGAGATTGTTCCAGATTCTCTGAGTCTTTGGTTGATATTATGTACTGTAGATGATGATAACTTCAAAATCTTTGCAATTTTTCTCTGAGAAACTCCTTTCTGACATTGCTCCACTATTTTTCGACACAGAATTGAGGGAATTGGTGATCCTCTGCCCATCTTGACTTCTGAGAGACACTGCCACTCTGAGAGGCTCTTTTTATACCCAATCATGTTGCCAATTGACCTAATAAGTTGCAAATTGGTCCTCCAGCTGTTCCTTATATGTACATTTAACTTCACCAGCCTCTTATTGCTACATGTCCCAACTTTTTTGGAATGTGTAGCTCTCATGAAATCCAATATAAGCCAATATTTGGTATGACATTTCAAAATTCAACATTTGATATGTTATCTATATTCTATTGTGAAGAAAATATAAGTTTATGAGATTTGTAAATGATTGCATTCCTTTTTATTCACAATTTTTACAGTGTCACAACTTTTTTGGAATCGGGTTTGTATATCTTAGAGTAATTTTAACTATATCTTTAGCATTCTCGTTATCATACTTGGTGTGAACAGGCCTTTAGCAAGGAAGAGAGAAAGGTATTCAGGATTGCGATTGTCAGAAAAATAACTTACCAATATTTCTGAACAAAGAGTTCCCCCTCACTACGGGATGTTACAAGTTCAAAAGAGACCATTGAGGGGATTCTCCACCCAAAATGCCCATCCTGGTAACATAATTTATGTTGGCAAACAAAAAGTATTCATAATTATAGCTGCAAGGAGTACGTTTTGGAGCTGAGTAAGTCGGAAACAAAGTGACAAGCTAAGCAAGCATGGCAGAGAGCATCAGAACAGTAGAATAAAATGCTTATTATTTTTCAACATCTGCTTCTACCGGCATTTACTCAGAAATACTATTAAAACTAATTTAATGATACAGACTAATACTAAAAAACAGTGCGATTACTGGAACAATGGCTATATTATCTCCTTTTTTGGCAAAACTACATTCAGAGTAACAAACTATGGTAATTTCAGCATAACGGATATATTTATGTAAAATTTAAAAACAATATACTTATTTTGACCTGTAATTAATAAAATATATAAAAGAATATGTGATCATACTAAGTTTTATTTTCACTTCAATTTACAAAAACGTCTTGCTGACAATTGGGTAAAACCTAGTGGATTAAAGGATAGTGGCAAAGTATAAAGATTTAAAAAACTACAATGAATTAGTATTTGAGGGCCGCGCTGTGATCCTTTAATAGAGTCTTTTAATATATCATCAAATGATTCCTGATTTAAATATGCCTAATACGATTTTCTGATACATATAAATATTGTTACACTGAACTACATTTTAGTGCGTGTCTTCTGTAAATCATGGTAAAAAAATTGATGATAGTCATTATTTTTTGCTTAGAAAAATATGAAATTAAACAGGACACATTCTAATGTACAGGAAAAACATTAAATTTACAGCTGTATTACACATTTATTTGTTTAATGCTTAAAACCTCGGTTTCGTCTTTGTCCCATTTGAAGTTGAGTTAATAGCAATTCTGATAGCCTTCCAGTGGCTAGAGAAAGTTTCACCTATAAGTACAACTATATGACTTATTTTCAGCATTAACAAACATCTTTTGTGAAGAATCACATCAAGAAAATGCCTAATATGAGTTTATTTAGAGTCTATTTAAGGCTTAATATTTAAAAAGTTCAAAAATCATTTACACAAAACTGTCAGGCCCCCAGCATATTTTGTTGGATGAATATCTGAAAATACAATATATAAAAATAAAGAATAGAGCCTCGGATGGTGAAGAAACCAATTTACAGCAAATGAATGTATCTAACCCATTGTACAGTTGATCAAACCAGTATACATTTAAACCATTATATACTTAAGCCAACCAATACATCTAAATCAATATAGCTGAACAAACCAAAGTATACTTGAACACACCGATAAACTATTGCCAAAAATATTGGGACAACTCTCTAAATCATTGAATTCAGGTTTGGAATGGGTCGCTCTCAGGAGCTCAGTGAATTCAAGCGTTGGAACCGTGATAGGCTGCCACCTGTGCAAAAAGTTCTACTAAATATTCCTCAGTCAACTGTTCCACAGAACAGTTGGCTGTGGCAGTGCAACAGTGCGCAGAAGTCGTCAACTTTCTGCAGAGTCAATAGCTACAGACCTTCAGATTAGCTCAAGAACAGTGTGTAGAGAGCTTCATGGAATGGGTTTCCGTAGCCGAGCAGCTGCCTTCAAGTCTTTCATCACCGAGAGCAATGCAAAGCGTTGTTTCTCTGTCTGGCAATCCAATGGATGAGTCTGGGTTTGGCGGTTGCAAGGAGAACGCTACTTGCCTGACTGCACTGTGCCAAGTGTAAAGTTTGGTGGAGGGGATTATGGCATGGGGTTGTTTTTCAGGTTAGGCTTGGCCGCTTAGTTCCAGTGAAAGGAACTCTTAATGCGTCAGCATACCAAGACATTTTGGACAATTTCATGCTCCCAACTTTGTGGCAACAGTTTGGGGACGGCCCTTTCCTGTTCCAGCATGACTGCGCACCAGTGCACAAAGCAAGGTCCATAAAGACATGGATGAGCAAGTTTGGTGTGGAGGAACTTGACTGGCCTGCAGAGTCCTGACGTCATCTTGATAGAACACTTTTGGGATCAATTAAATCGGAGACTGTGAGCCAGGGCTTCTCGTCCAACATCAGTGCCTGACCTCACAAATGTGCTTCTAGAAGAATGATCAAAAATTCCCATAAACACACACTAAACCTTGTGGAAAGCCTTCCCAGAAAAGTTGAAGCTGCAAAGGGTGGGCCAACACCATATTAACCCTACGGATTAAGAATGGGATGTTATTAAAGTTCATGTAAATATAAAGGCAGGCGTCCCAAAACTTTTGGCAATATAGTGTATATATGGTATCTAATAAACATGTATTATTTCCTTAACGGCTTCCCATAGTATGGGCTTTCCGTATAACCTCATCTATGACCCCTCTAGTGCACATTGAGCATGTGTGGCAAAAACTTCAGGTTAAAGCTGTTCTTGGCAGTTTCATGAGTGCAGACACTCATACAGAGCCAAATGACATCCAGCTCCCCCTTTTTGGACGTCATAGGTTGATCTTGACCTAGTCCAGCTCCACCTCTGTAGATCTGTAGGGTGGAGGGGTAGAGTTATGGGTAGGGTTTGGGTGTGTTTGGACCTTCTAGCTCCACCCATTACACACAAATTAAATCCAGAGAGGGGGAGCTGGACATCATGCTCCACCCATGGTTCTGCAGTGAACAGCCTCTCCGATTTTACAGTTTTATTGGTGCCACTAATGGGACCCTTTTCACATTTCCGGGATGTCGTCATAGTTGGTTAAACTTCTATAGTGAATAACGGGAGACAACAGCAAATATATATTTAAAGCGCTTTGCGTGCCTAGAAAAGTGCTATATAAATTTAATGAATTATTATTATTATATAATTTTTGTTTCTCCATTTGCTTCAATAGCAAAACAAAAAATACATGATTGTGTTTCCACAACTTTCCAAAAGGGGAAAAATAAAGAGATTGATTGCAGCAGAAGAAAGAATCATGGGGAATTTGCTGTCACTCCCTCAGCTGTTGCATTTGAAACACTCAAGCAGTGTTAGTTTGTTGTTGTTTTTGTAGAGCAAGGATAACACAAAGTATAGCGTTATAAATATACAGTGGGTACGGAAAGTATTCAGACCCCCTTAAATTTTTCACTCTTTGTTATATTGCAACCATTTGCTAAAATCATTTAAGTTCATTTTTTCTCATTAATGTACACACAGCACCCCATATTGACTGAAAAACAGAATTGTTGACATTTTTGCAGATTTATTAAAAAAGAAAAACTGAAATATCACATGGTCCTAAGTATTCAGACCCTTTGCTCAGTATTTAGTAGAAGCACCCTTTTGATCTAATACAGCCATGAGTCTTTTTGGGAAAGATGCAACAAGTTTTTCACACCTGGATTTGGGGATCCTCTGCCATTCCTCCTTGCAGATCCTCTCCAGTTCTGTCAGGTTGGATGGTAAACGTTGGTGGACATTTTCAGGTCTCTCCAGAGATGCTCAATTGGGTTTAATCAGGGCTCTGGCTGGGCCATTCAAGAACAGTCACGGAGTTGTTGTGAAGCCACTCCTTCGTTATTTTAGCTGTGTGCTTAGAGTCATTGTCTTTTTGGAAAGTGAACCTTCGGCCCAGTCTGAGGTCTTGAGCACTCTGGAGAAGGTTTTAGTCCAGGATATCCCTGTACTTGGCCGCATTCATCTTTCCCTCGATTGCAACCAGTCGTCCTGTCCCTGCAGCTGAAAACACCCCACAGCATGATGCTGCCACCACCATGCTTCACTGTTGGGACTGTATTGGACAGGTGATGAGCAGTGCCTGGTTTTCTCCTCACATACCACTTAGAATTAAGGCCAAAAAGTTCTATCTTGGTCTCATCAGACCAGAGAATCTTATTTCTCACCATCTTGGAGTCCTTCAGGTGTTTTTAGCTAACTCCATGCAGGCTTGCACTAAGGAAAGGCTTCCGTCGGGCCACTCTGCCATAAAGCCCCGACTGGTGGTGGGCTGCAGTGATGGTTGACTTTCTACAACTTTCTCCCATCTCCCGACTGCATCTCTGGAGCTCAGCCACAGTGATCTTTGGGTTCTTCTTTACCTTTCTCACCAAGGCTCTTCTCCACTGATAGCTCAGTTTGGCCTGACGGCCAGCTCTAGGAAGGATTCTGGTCGTCCCAAACATCTTCCATTTAATGATTATGGAGGCCATTGTGCTATTAGGAAGTGCAGCAGAAATGTTTTTGTAACCTTGGCCAGATCTGTGCCTTGCCACAATTCTGTCTCTGAGCTCTTCAGGCAGTTCCTTTGACCTCATGATTCTCATTTGCTCTGACATGCACTGTGAGCTGTAAGGTCTTATATAGACAGGTGTGTGGCTTTCCTAATCAAGTCCAATCAGTATAATCAAACACAGCTGGACTCTAATGAAGGTGTATAAATGGACAGCACCTGAGTATATGAGTGTCACAGCAAAGGGTCTGAATACTTAGGACCATGTGATATTTCAGTTTTTCTTTTTTAATAAATCAAGAATGTCAACAATTCTGTGTTTTTCTGTCAATATGGGGTGCTGTGTGTACATTAATGAGAAAAAAAGATCTTAAATTATTAAAATTGCTGCAAAATAACAGAGTGAAACATTTAAGGGGGTCTGAATACACTGTATGTAACTTTTTTTTAAATGAAAAACTGTATAAAATGATTTTCTTCCTCAACAGGAGCATGGGAAAAGAATGTGTTGAGTGTGTGTAAGTGAGAGTTTCCTCTGCATTTTCACATGGTGCTTCAAATAGAAACAGCAATCAAAGACCTGCTGTGCCCCATCACCTATGACCTCTGAACCCTGACCCTAAATCCGACATTCATTTTGATGTGTTGTGCTTCAAAGTAGTCACACATGCACACATATATATATATATATATATATATATATATATATATATATATATATATATATATGCATGCACAAACTCACAAAACAACCCTTAATTAATGGTTTCTTACAAAAAAAATACACATAAACCCAAACACGAGGTCGTGCGGTATGACTGTGTTTTGATGTGCGTCACGGTGTAACACAGCGATCAAGACCAGAGTGCAAGCGTCACTCTTTCAATGGTAAAACAACAAGTGCCGTCCTGTTTACTGGACGTATGAACGCACAGCAGACATGAGCAAGTGTGTTTGGGGAGCTGTTTGTGTGTGGCCTCTTAGCTTGGGATGATGTAATGCCCAGAACAGCAGGACTCATTACACAGTCTGACGCCGCGTGGAGACGGGCTACAACTGACCTACATACACACACACACGCACTCTTACATAACGGGTGTGTGTATGTGTGACAAAACAGAAATTCCAACAACACATCATTTTTGTGTGTTTGTGAAGGTGTGTCTATGTTTTCTAATATCTGTAATTCAGCTCATGAATCACAGAGCTTTTGAGAACAAACATATAAGAAGACGCTTATGGAGAGGAACATGGAAAAAGATACTTCATGTTAAACACTAGAAGTCCACAAATAAGTGATGAGAAAGTCCTAGAGATAAGAAATATTTGATATCTCACTTATTTCTCACAGCAATTAGATTAAATGTAGAATACGGTTTGTACAGTATAAAATGCACTACGCCTATGGAATGTCCCCATAAAACATGGAAACACAACATGTGTGTGTGTGTGTGTGTGTGTGTGTGTGTGTGTGTGTGTGTGTCATGTTTTTGTGAAATATCAGGACACAAATGTGTATCACCTATGACCTCTGAACCCTGACCCTAAATCCGACATTCATTTTGATGTGTTGTGCTTCAAAGTAGTCACACATGCACACATATATATATATATATATATATATATATATATATATATATATATGCATGCAAACTCACACAGGATGAGGTTTTTTCACAGAAAGTAAACTGCGCAGTCTCCTGTGATGGGTAGGTTTAGGGGCAGGGGCAGTGTAGGGGGATAGAAAATACGGTTTGTACAGTATAAAATGCATTACGCCTATGGAATGTCCCCACATTTCACAAAAACAAACGTGTGTGTGTGTGTGTGTGTGTGTGTGTGTGTGTGTGTGTGTGTGTGTGTGTGTGTGTGTGTGTGTGTGTGTGTGTGTGTGTGTGTGTGTGTGTGTGTGTGTGTGTGTGTGTGTGTGTGTGTGTGTGTGTGTGTGTGTGGGCATGTTTTCGTGAAATATCAGGACACTAATGTGTATAATGACATGGGTATGACATAGGTATTACAAAAAGAGGGTGAAATATGAGGACGTTCCCCATGTCCTCACTTTTCAAAATGCTTATAAATCACACAGGATGAGGTTTTTTTCACAGAAAGTAAACTGCAGCATGTCTCCTGTGATGGGTAGGTTTAGGGGCAGGGGCAGTGTAGGGGGATAGAAAATACGGTTTGTACAGTATAAAATGCATTACGCCTATGGAATGTCCCCACATTTCACAAAAACAAACATGTGTGTGTGTGTATTATTACACACTATTGTTTTGCTCAATATTAGAGTTTTGTTCATGTATTTGTCAACATTTGTGCTTTTTTAAAATATTTGTATTATCATATAAATTTGTATAATCATATTGGTCCATCTGTTCTCTAATAATTGGTATTGGTCAATATTTTTGTTTGATATATTTTTTTCATTTTATCATTTATCAAAAAATTCCAGTTTTATTCAATATTAGTGTTAACAGGCACGTGCAGAGAGGGGGGTTTTGGGTGCTCGAGCCCCTGCCCCTTTTCAAAATGAATCAAAAGTGCCCCTCTCAGACAAATATCAATGATAATATTTTGTGGTCAATAAAACAAAAATGTTTTTACTTATAATAACATGACAATGTGTACAATAGTAACAAACTCAAAAGTTGGGAAATTTCGATGTGTGTGTACATCTGCTAGGTGCGTGACCGCGCTGATTTTCCTCAGTCTGTTCGGAAGCGGCTATCGATCCATATATGGTTCTTTTAGAGAGCGTCTGTGTCTTTACGGGTAAAAAATAAACCAAACATTTTTTTCATCAATAATCAAAGCTATAATATGTCGATTTAATTACAAATCTATATATTATACATCATCATGCCCGTTTGTCATGTATAATACATCAACCAATCGTGATCTGACAAAGCCCAAATTCCATTGGGCAATGTGTAGTGGAGCGGTTCTAATTCATCAATGGGTTGAAAATTACATGGACAGACGAACTAATGTTGTTGGAACGATTTCCTGCGGTTTGTCTCATTTTATAAATCAAATTGCATCGCTGACCTAATGGATGTTAACTGACACCGAACAAAGCACTGCACAAAACCATGCTGCACCAAAAGTCGCATTAATGGTAAGTAGTGTTAAATTTACTTGTATTTATGTATATTGATACACCATTTACTATTTGATGAAACTATCAAAGTTAATGGAGCCTAAGTGCCAACTATTCCCATAATAGGCCTGTAGGTGGCCTACATGCCTATTATGAGAAGTGTAGGCTGGCGTGAAAGGCCTGTATTATATTACCATGTCCATGTTTGATTATTATTAAAATAATTGGCATTCGTTTAAAATTGGTCAGTGTTAGTGTTTTTTATTCATGTGTTTTATATGTAATCACTGTATTCGTTTTTTTTAATTAATGTATTTGTCTATATTAGTACTTTTTTATGATTGGTATTAGTCAATTTTAGTGTTTTTAAAGTATCAAATTGATCCATATTTGTGTTTTTTTAATAATTACGTAAATCGGTCAGTTTTAGTGCTTTTTAAAATAGGCCAATTTACCAATATTAGTGTTTTTATGGTCAATATTAAAAATTGTAATATTAGTTTTTGAATCATCATATTGATTAATATAAAACATTTTCATCAATATTACAGGTTCATTTTAGTTACTATCAATATTATCAATATAGCTTATAATAACAGGTCAATATTAGTGTTTTGCAATAATAGTAAAGGTCAATATTAGTGACTTTTAATTGACTGTATCAGTGTTTTAGAATCATCATATTGCTCAATATTAAAGTTTTTAAGTTATTGTGGAAACTAGTGTTTTTAATTATAGATGACTGTTAGTTTCATTTACTAACAGTTTCTACAACCATCATTTCTGTACCCTCATTGCAGCTTCAGGAAAAAAATTGTTTTCAGTTTTTATCAGTTATATATGAAACAAAGGTTGTGCCTGTAAAAACCTACAAATCCCCACAAATATGGCAATATCCAAAATCCTTTTCCTTTTGGAGACATTTTTTGATCCCCATAAAACAAGTTTATAAATCAAGTTTCGTGTGATGGGTAGGTTTAGGGGTAAGGCTAGTGTAAGGGGATAGAATATACTGTTTGTACAGTATAAAAACCATTACGTCTATGGAGAGTCCTCACAAAGATAGTGAACCAGACGCATGTGTGTGTGCGCATGCGTGTGTGAGCGAGGCTAACTGTGGGATCTGGAAGTGTTTGACGAGTTTCCTTATCACGGACCATAGCATCTTTATAGGGACTCAGTTTCATGTTTTGGAAGTTGTTGTGTGTGCCCATATGTGTGTGGATGTGGTAGGGCTGACCCCATTGTCCCGTATGACCCCGCTGATGTGAGTGTGTGTGGAAGGGTGGAGGGGTGCCCTTCCCGGAGTGAACTCTCTGTGGTCATTACTTCCACCCATAACCCTGGACAAGTGGCACTGACAGCCTAACAGATCAAAGCGCAGGCAGACCATTCAGCTGTGTGTGTGTGTGGCGTTCATGGGGGCTTTGTCTACTAAAATGTGATGTCGAGGCAGGGAGCTCGCCAGCAGATGACAGAGAGAACTCACAAGAGACTGAGTCCTCTGGCTGGCAACACTGAGTGTTTTTGTTTTTAATTGTCTGCGTTTATGAGCGAGAGAAAGACTTGTTTGTGTGGAAGTAAAATCTTTAGTGTTTCCCTCAGTCGTTTTACTCATGCACACATCCTCACAGACTCACTGACTTTTGTCCAAAGTTAATGTGTTTTATAGTCTTCCATTAGCTAGAGGCTCACACTAGTGAGCTACATGGGTTAAAATGTTTTTGGACATTTAAGACACTAATTTTGTTAATTTGAATGCAATTCAAATGGCATCTTCATTTTGATTTGTTGTGCTTCAAAGTAGTCACACATACATACATACATATATATATATATATATATATATATATATATATATATATATATATATATGCACAAACTCACAAAACAACCCTTAATTTATGGTTTCTTACAAATAAATACACATAAACCCAAACACGAGAACTAACTAACTTTTCTGAGACATTTTTGCAATTACTTTTAGCCAAATGGTCCCAGGGTCAGTTTTAATGGATTTAATTAAGACTAAATTGGCATATTAGGTATATAAAGGTATATAAATAGGCCTAAAATATTTTAAGGCACAAATGCCACCCATCTCACATTGAAATGTGCTGGGCATCACTGAACATGTTGGAGATGAATGTTGGAAAATAGCTCAACAATATGTACAATACAGTATTTAATGTAGCCTATTTTATAAATGTGTTTAGTCTATTATTGAATATAAGAAAAAAGCTAAATCCTTTATTTAATAAGGTTACAATGCAGCACCGTAAGTTTTATGGCAACAAATCTGCCAATTGAATGATCTAATATGTAGAAGGACTGGTGATGAAAAATTATAAAATGAAAACTTTTTAATACTGCACTCACTGTAAAATCGAATTAGTTAGACTTACTTAAAAAAGCTTGCAAACCAATTGCCTTAAAAAGCATATATATATATATGCATTAAGGTAATATTGGACTTTTCAAAAAATCTAAAAAATCTAAATATGATTTTGATATTACTTCTCACCTGTTAAAGATGTTTACACATTTTTATTGAAAAACAAATCTTAGATTGAAATGAAGGTTATTTTATATCCAGGCCTCACACAGCAGTAGCAGCACAGATAGAGTCTTCATCCTGTCTCTGTGCTGTAAGACACCCAGTATTCTGCTCTCAGTGAATACGCCATGTCTTTGTTCTATAGCCTCACTCTGGAGACTCGTTCAGGAGTCTGAGGCTCATTTGGAGGCCCTGTGCTCTGTTTTAGGGAGATGTCATGTCTTTTCCTGTGTCCTTTGTGCCGCGCTCTGAGGTTCGAGGGGAAGACAAACACATAAATGCATCCACACACACTCGCAGGGGTGGTAGCGAGGTGATCTCATGGGGGTGGAATGATTATCTGTGCCTCTATTTGGGCTGATAAATGCCTGGATTAGTCCGCCGGGTGTGTGTGTGTGTGTGTGTGTGTGGCGGGTATGGCGGGTCAGTGGGTTCAGGGGTAGAACTGAACAGGGGTTGTTGCTGGGGACTTGGGAGGGGGTATGAACGCTGAAGTAAAAAAATTGAGAAAGTGATGAATGAAAGAGAGATGAATAATAGAAGAAAGGGATGGAGACAGACATGCTGTGAACAGATAAAGAGAGGTCAGAAGCAAAAGAAAGGAAGAGAGAATGAGAAAGAGAGGTAACATATGGAAGAATGCATGAATAGGTTCTCTGGTGGAGGTGTAAGCGAAGGAATGCCCTTATAAAGTAAATAACAGGCTTTTGCCCTGGGGTAGCGGCCGTCACACACACTTGCATGCATTTGATAGGACAGCGCACACACTTTCTGCACTTGCAGTGGAAACACTTGGTCTGTGGAGGGAAATAAACGTGTGCTGTTAAAGTGCATGCTGGTATGTGATCGCTGACAGGATATTTTCCATGTAACCTACACCTGGTGGTGGTCATATCTGCACCGGACTGCACGCACGAACCGAACGCGCTCACATGGCGCAGACTGTTTGGCGTTAGCCTCTAATATTTGAGAAAAAATCTGATTGATAAAGTACACTGCCATCTTGTGTTCCATTTGGGCAGTGCTCACGTCCCAAAACATTTCTCCTTCGGGAATGCTTTGAGTTTAATACGACAGTTACAGAAAAATCAGTTACGAAAGGCACTTATAATGGAAGTGAATGGGTAAACGTGCACTTTAATGGTTTCAAAGCAAAATACATTAGATTAATTAGACTATTCCCCAAAAATGTGCATTCAGCAACATTGTCTAGTTTCTTGGTGGACAAACTTGGTAAATAATGTAATGTTATGCTAATCAAGCTAATTGTTAGCAATATAGTAAGATAGCAGGCTAATTAGCTTAGCTACTTCAGAAAGAAAGATGTTTGATAGCCTTTATGTTATGTTATAAAAACTCAAATAATTTTGACAGCATAAATTCATAAATGTAGGCTTTCTTCAGGCACTGAATAAGTAGGCATACCCCAAAAAAGTCCAGTGAGCTAAAGGGATTTCATGGGAGGCTATTTGACAAAAAAAAAGGAATGAAATGACAACTTACTGTTACTTTTATTCAGCAATTCAACACATTAAAGTTATCTAAAGTGAAAATTCAGCTTTGTCATCACAAGAATAAATTACATTTTAAAATGTATTCAAATAGAAAGCAGTTATTTAAAATGCTAGTAATATAATTCACAATTCACTGTTTGTGCTGTCTTATTGCTCAAGTAAATGCAGTCTTTGTGAGCATATAAGTTTTTAAGAGAGTTTGAAACCTGAATGACCAGACATACAACAGCGACATGCAAAAACATATGTATTTATTTCTGTCATACTCTGTAAATAATTCAAAAGAAAAACAGTGATACAATAAGCATACTCTTTTCATTTGTACTCTTTTTTGACATTCTAAAATAAAAATACTAGAAAAGGTAAAGACTGCAACACTCTGAGTGCAAAAGACACACACACACACACACACACTTGGACACCACTGTGCTTATGTTACACTCCCATAGTGTAACAAACGCGTCCATTGATTAAACTAGAGAATATTTACACACTGCAAAAACTGCAAAGACAGATTGTGTGTGAATGAGTGCTTGTGTGTCAACTCGTTTTATCTGAAAAGTTATCTTACATATCATCATTCCTTTAAATGATGAAGTATACATTGATTCATTTTCTGATATTTTTTTTCTTTTCTCCAACATCTAGGAAACTAAACGTTTCGCATATAAGAAGAACCCTTTTGTATGGGCAAAATATAAGTGCACTGGAAAATTACTGCAAACGACTCTGGAGGAACAATAATTGGCTCTTTCATTTTAAAAGAACAAACTCCTGAAGCATTCTCAAAGTATGCCACGTAAAACCCGTATTCTAGAACATTTCACAGAATCAGAATGCATCAAAGTACTCCACTTGCATCACAAGTGTTCTAGAACCTGTCTGGCTTCATTTCAGGTTCCATGAATGTATCTAGGAACTTGCTGTGTTGAGTGATATATATGCCTGGTACTGAGTTATCTAACTGTTCTCAACTTGCAATACAAAGATCTAAATGGTTTCAGATTCCCCCAGAAAGCTGACTATTTACATTTTGGCTTTTAATCTTTATAGCATTTAGAAACTATAAAGACAGATGGTTAGATTCACTATAATACCATGATGGAATTCTAATTTGTATGGCTGCATCTCAATTTGTACACTGTGCATCCTATATAGTATTCGAGATTAGAATTTGTGCATCCCAAATCATAGTACATTAAAAATAGGAAGCATGACTGGATGATACATTTTCAAAATGCACATCCAGTGTTTTTTTTTGTTTTTATCTGGTAATATTGACTCTTGCACATCACAAGTTTTGCTGAATCCTAGCATACTACTATTACTCCTGCTTTTTATGTTGAAGGTTTTAATTTAAGGTAATGCGTGCTAATGTTACTGTAACGTGTTAATGTGAATGCAGTGCACTCAGGGGTATGTACTGTCCCTTTTCCAGTGAAGTACACATTTGTAGCACACAGTTTAAGTATTGCGAATTTGAATGCAGTGCATATGAAGAACACTATGCTGTTGCTGCCATCTACTGGTGACATATGCTACTGCATCTAGGGGTCTGCAAACATGAGCGCCCCCTCTGTTTTTGGTTTTTTACCTTTTCCCCCTAACTACTACATTGTTGTGTATTTTTGTTGTGGTAGCTTTTGTTAGTTAGGATTAATTACCCTTATTTGTAAACCTTAATGACATCAATCTAAGCCCCTCCCATAAGTCATTTTTAAGTCACAGTGAACTCGGGTCTCCAAGGCAATGCTTTATACTACTTGGATGCCAGCTTTGTACATGTGTATGTGAGCATGTGCTGATACAATTTTTGAAAAGTGCCTGTATTTAATGTGCATTTGTACATGGTTTATATTTAAGAGTGTCTCAGTGTTGGTTTAATGTCAAGTGTGTGTTAAATAAGCAGGTTAAGGTGTGTGATTGTGTGATGGGGATGGCAGTGAGGGGAGGGGCTTTAGACATCCGGCCCCATCTTTAGGGGTGTGGCTTGATCACAGCATGACATCACAGTCCCGCCCACAGCAGCGCAAAGAACTACAGAGCACAGTGTCTCAATAGCAACCACTGTACAGTACAGCATAAAACAGAGTTTGTGTTGCCATATTTACTTGGCAGATAAACATCTGCATTGGTCCCACAAATCACTGACAGCAAAGCCAGCCGATTGCTAAATGACACCAACATCTGATCACTGCTCATTGGCTATTTCACATTAACATCATCATCATCATCATCATCATTTAGAGATAAATTCGTAAAGGGCACAGTGCATCTCTCAAAGCCATCCTTATTTAATTTTATAAATGCTTTAATATGTAAAAGGGATAGTTCACCTAAACATTAAAATTTAGTCATCATTTTCTTAACCTCATGTCATTCAAAGACAATTTTCTAAATAAACAGCTTTTACATCTTTTGTGTTTCAAGTCGTACCAGTTTAGAATGACATGAGGGTGAGTAAATGATGACAGAAGTTACATTTTTTGGTGAACTATCCCTTTAAGACCCAAAACATACTCTATGCAAGTACCAAGTACATTAATGCAGTGCTTGACTTCTCACATTATTGTGTTCTGAAATATCTTACTATCAATAATGCAAGAAGACGTCGCAGTCTAAGCATCGCCACAAGTGCACAAAGATAAAAAAAGTGTCCAAATTTGACCTTTAGGGGTACAACAGCTTGTCACTTAAAAGGACGTCTTTGTACCTTTTTTTACTCCTCCATTAGTACCTTACAAATGCATACCTTGAGGTACTACTATGAACCTTTTTGTGGTAAAAAGCTACAAATATGTAATTTTAAGTCCTTAAAGGATTAGTTCACTTTTAAATAACTTTTGCTGATAATTTACTCACCCCCATGTCATCCAAGATGTCCATGTCTTTCTTTCTTCAGTGGAAAATAAATGAAGGTTTTTGATGAAAACATTCCAGGATTTTTCTCCTTATAACAGACTCAATGGACCCCAAGCGGTTCAAGGTCCGAATGACAGTTTCAGTGCAGCTTCAAAGAGCTTTAAACCATACCAGACGATGAATAAGGGTCTTATCTAACGAAACGATCGGTCATTTAAAAAAAAAAAAATCAAAAGTTTAAGTTTTATAAGCACAAATGTTCGCCTTGCTCCGTTCTGTGATATGTGTACGTGACGTGACGTAATACGCAGTTACGTTGAAAAGGTCACGCTTATCATAGGCGGAAGTACCGAGTCGTTGTTGAACGTGCACATACTCAGTCAAACGCCATTTACAAAAAAGGGAGTTAAAAGGTAAAACAACGATGTCGGACGATTTTGAATCCTGCACTGAAACTGTCATTCGGACCTTTTACCATTTGGGTTTATTATAAGGAGAAAAATCCTGGAATGTTTTTATCAAAAACCTTAATTTCTTTCGACTGAAGAAAGAAAGACATGGACATCTTGGATGACATTGGGGTGAGTAAATTATCAGCAAAAGTTTATTTAAAAGTGAACTAATCCTTTAATGGTACTGCCCCAGTGACAAGTCATTTTACCCCTAAAGGTAAAGTTTTCTCGGTGTGGCATTGTTAGCGTAAACTGTTTACAGTTTTTCCTCTATGGTCAGTTTTCTCTTTCAGGTCAAAAACCATCACCAGTTTGAAAGGATTCTTGTTAAGCCACTTAGTAAAATAGTTGGCTAATATGTTTAGCAAGCTACTTGAATAATGACATCTCATTTAATGACAAATATTTGAGAATAACACTATAGTATGCTGTAGGGACATTTTTTAGGCCAACCCAGAAGTTAGCATCACACTGGTTCCCATGACAAAAAGCCAATAGGATTTTTCCATTTACTTTTGGTAACTGCCAGACATCAGGTCTGTCTGATTCTTTCACATTTTTTCTTAATAATCTTCACAAATTAACACAACTTTTATGAATTTAAAACCTAAAATGCAATTGCCAGATGTAAAAAGCTAAAGTTAGGCTAATGTCAACAACATAGTTTGGACCCACTTTATATTAGGTGTCCTTAACTACTATGTACTAACATTTTAATTAATCATTTGATACATTGCACTTATTGTGTACATACATGTTTTTACATTGTACTTACATTAAAAAAATACTTGCATGTAATTACATCTGTAATTAATTTCTGTAGTTACATTTGTAATTACACAGTTGACACTGCCCTTACACCTAACCCTACCCTTAAACTTACCCATCCCACCACACCTGTCCCTAACCCTAGCCGTATCCCACCTTAATATCAGCAAAGGTGTTTTGCAACACAATATGAACACAGTAAGTACATTGTACTTATTTTGTTATGTAAGTACATAGTAGTTAAGGCCACCTAATATAAAGTGGAGCCCATAATTCTTTATTTAAAATCTACATGTTGGAAAGGTAGAACTGTTTGCAAGAGCGCAAGTATAAATACAAGAATGTAAAAGCAGACTAGTGAGTAGAGGACTTTTGCTGCTTGGCATGATGTTTAATGTTGCAACTTGTTAGCAACTGCCTTTTTCAAGACACTTAAAGCTTAAAAAAATCGTATTTGGAGTAGTACTGATGTATTTTATGCCCTAGAATAAAATGAAAAGTATCTGGTTATCTATAAAACTTACTATTATGGAACTGGAAGTTTTAATACACTAACTCGTTTCCGGGATTTAGGACTCATTCCTACAGCACTCTATAGCTATCCTGGGTTCTAAGATTTGTTACCGCCACACTTACTGAACCATGCACTTACAATGCCTTAGCTGTGAGTCTATTTGTATACTTGCATTTAATATGTTTCTTGGCCCAAATCATCTGATCTGATTCCAGATTCATTCTTAAACATGCAGAGCAAGGCATTTACTCTCCTGTCATTTCAAGACTGTGCATGGCATCCTAGTGTTTAAGTGCTTATGATGACTAGTTCACATAAAGTCAAGTGTGCTTGAATGCACCGGCATGGCTTTTTTGATTGTGTGGTAAAAGCTATGGGTGTAGCCTGGATGCACAGCATCTGATCAGAGTAAATGACGGCCTGGTCTTTACTTTCTGAGCCTTTTCACTACGACATTGCCTCTTGCCTGCCCTTGACTCATGTCACAATGATATATGAGTGTGTAAACTGACAGTATGTCTGCATAGTGCTTCATAAAAGGATGGTGTCTGTATTCGAGATTTATTATCTGACATGCTAGAGGACCGGATTTATGAATTTTCATCATTCGATCCCTGCATGCGCAAAGCGCGCCTAATTTCTTTGCAAGTTTTATTTTGTGAATGACATGTAGCTGTTAAGGTTGAACATTCACGAAAGGAGTTGAACAGCACCAAATATTAGGCTATAAAGCAGCTGATATTAGTGTGTTTGTGAGTTTACAGCGCTCACAATGGAAATGCACCAGCTGACCTCGCAAAACAGAAAGTGCCCTCACAGTTTATCTGACTACACACTTACTATCTGACCAACAACTTATAAAACAACCCGATCCATACTTTAATAACCCAGTTATCTCATAATCCAATCCGACGAATCAAACCCACCTAATATCTCACAATCCAGCCGATCGCCTTCAAGTCCAACCCAGAAGTCATAGGAACAACAGCCTGACAACTCACAATCCGACATTTAAAGTACAGACACCAAAAATATATTATTTTCAAATAAACTCTCCATATGAAAAACAGACAATGAACAAAAGCGCCGTCCATGCCGTATAACCAAATGCATAGGCATCAAAAACAACTGTTTTTTCTCAATGGAATTACTGCACATATTTCACCATACATTTATAGATAATTTAATTTCCCCAGACACACGGATGAGTGCCAAATATAGAAACACCCCCCCAAAAAAAGGATAGAAAATAAATAGAAATACCATTTAGAAGAGGACAAATATCATCTCATGGGTTAAAAGTGTACTATTTTCACTCTCAGATCTCATGTAGAGAGTTCCTCTTTATAAAACCGCTAGTTATATTAATCATATTTAATATTAAGACAGTTATCTCCAATATAAAAATATCAAATATAAACCAGGGAGGAAACCAGGGAGATTTGAGGATCCTTCACTGTGTATGTCACGTAGTCCTGCTTCCTGCTAGCTGTCAATCAATATTTGGACATGCCCCCTCAGTCTATTCATCTCCATGGCTGTAGTTTGCTGGTCACCCTTTATATAGCAGTGTCCCAGAAGACAGTGGTTTGGGTGGAGTACGGAGGGGGCCCGTATTTTTTGCCCCCATTGGTCTTCTTCCAGCTGGGCAGGATGGGCATGCTGTCCTGCTTGCACAGGGCTTTGTCTGGAGGTCTCTGTCTGGCTTTTATCTCCTTGCACAGGTGACGTTTCTTCTCAATCATCTCCATCATGGTGCTGTCCCCACATGCCCAGGGCATTGGGGGCATCTAATGGGTGGCAAGGATGAGACAATGTTGGTGCATGCAGAGCTGTTTTTGATTTTGTAGCCCTCATATATATTTTTTCAGTTTTTAAGAGTGAAGCTGTTCACTGCTCCTTAATAATAAATGATGTGTTTAATAATTCATTTGTATTTAAAGTTAGACCAGTCGGAATGTATTGCCATTTAGTTTCATTCTCTCGCACACACGCACCACAGTATCTTAATCGTGTACACGCACATTAAACTGCTCATGCACCTTTACAAACACAGATTAAAACAATAAACACTTATATAGGCAACACAACATCTCATGAGTGCACACCAGAGCTCTGTTTCAATACCTAGTGAGCTGCCTCACTCCCTACCTAGGCAGCTGCCTTCTAAGACAGCATTCTGATTTGACAGACTAAGCAACCTCATGTGTCATATTAATGGCGCTCCTTATGTGAAGCACTTATACTTAAGTTTGTTGAAATGTTGTTAAGCTAACAAAGTGATACTCTAATACATTTGAAAAACCATGAAATCTAAATTTTAATTTTTTTAATGTAGTATTGATTGATGAGCAATGGAAAATCATAATCTTTAAACAAAATAACTTTGAATAACCCTTCCCTCTAGCAGCATCATTTCTTCTCTTCTCTGATGATGTGTTTACTGGTGTAAGGGCGGGACAATCTGTCCCTCACATGACATCACAGCAATAGACAACTACAAACATCCAATCAATCAATCCAATGCCCATGGACATAATCAAGTCCTGCCCTACATTTTTTCTTGTTTGAGGAGCTGTTTCACTTGTTTTACATCTCGCAATTCTGACTTTTTTTTCTCAGAATTGTGAAATATAAAAAAGCAATTGCGAGTTTTAAAGTCAGAATTGTGTTATAAAGTTAGAATTAGGACATAAAGTCACAATTGACAGTTATAAAGTCAGAATTGTGTTATAAAGTCAGAATTGTGTTATAAAGTCAGAATTACGATACATAAAGTCGCAATTGCGAGATATAAAGTCAGAATTGCGTTACAAAGTCAGAATTGCAATATTTAAAATCGCAATTGCAAGTTATAAAGTCAGAATTGCAATATTTAAAGTCAGAATTGCGATACATAAAGTCGCAATTGCGAGATATAAAGTCAGAATTGCGTTACAAAGTCAGAATTGCGATATATAAAGTTGCAAGATATAAAGTCAGAATTGCAATATATAAAGACGCAATTGCAAGTTATAAAGTCAGAATTGTGTTACAAAGTCAGAATTGCGATATTTAAAGTCGCAATTGCAAGTTATAAAGTCAGAATTGCGATATAAAGTCAGAACTGTGATATATAAAGTCGCAATTGCAAATAATAAGTCAGAATTGTGTTATAAAGTCAGAATTAGGACATATAAAGTCCCAATTGCAAGTTATAAAGTCAGAATTGTGTTATAAAGTCAGAATTAGGACATATAAAGTCGCAATTGCAAGTTATTAAGTCAGAATTGTGTTATAAAGTCAGAATTAGGACATATAAAGTTGCAATTGCAAATTATAAGTCAGAATTGTGTTATAAAACCAGAATTAGGACATATAAAGTCGCAATTGCAAGTTATAAAGTCAGAATTGGGACATATAAAGTCGCAATTGCTAATTTTAAATCAGAATTGTGTTATAATTGTGATATATAAAGTCGCAATTGCAAATTATAAGTCAGAATTGTGTTATAAAGTCAGAATTGCGTTATAAAGTCATTATTAGGACATAAAATCGCAATTGCGAGAAATAAAGTCAGAATTGCGTTAGAAAGTCAGAATTGCTAAATATAAAGTCACAATTTCAAGCTATAAAGTCAGAATTACGAGATTTAAAGTCAGAAAATGTAAACGAAAACTGAAAATTTAAAAATCAAAGCTTATTCAAAACATCACTAAATACTACTGGTATATTTGACACAGATCAGAGGTTATTTATAATTAGGATCCATGCAATGCTGCCTTAAATTTTGGTCAAAACAAGGTTTTAGGAGAAAGTGTAGTAAAGTTGCCTAAATAAAATGAGGTATTGCTGACTAGGTTTTGTAACAGAGCATATATAGTTCAGACATGCACACACACACACACACACATGTACACAGTTACGCATACACATGTACACACACATTTGTGCTTTTGAGGAAGGAAGTAGCAGATAGACACAGAAAGTACAGTGGACGCGGAAAAGAAGACATAATTTTGACAAAGTTTTATTTAGATTTCTGCTTTGTTGGGGTTAGTTTTATCCCTCGATTTTAAGATTTATTTGGGTTAGTTCAAATACAGTCGCTAACAATCAAACACACAACTGGGGAGTGAGAGTAGATCAGACATAATAAACATATAAATGTGTTTTCTGATTTATGTTATAATATTCTGAGTGTAATTTGTGTATGTTTTGTATTGAATATTACTGTGTCCCTATAAAAGAGTGGGTGCTTTCACAATAGCTTTAATCAGTTGTGATATAAAGAGCATGCCTTGGTAAGTTTGTGTAGTGAGTTGTGCAATTGACTCCCCAGTCTCTGTGAGTCATGTTGACGTGGAAAACAGAATCATTATTACAGGATTTTTGTACATAATACAATGTAGCTCTAAAAACCTGTTCAAATGAGGCCACACAGACAAACAGAAGAGAGTATATGACATGTGACACTGATATAAATGCCATGTCTAGATACATATGTACACACATCAAACATCTTTTAACTGTATAACTGTTTTATTTATATATTTTTATTTTATTTTTTTATTTAAAGTGGTACTTTACTTATGACTCTTTCTATTAAAGATTTAATCAAGCTTATATAAAGTAACCGTAATGAAAACGGAAAAAATACAAGTGTTCTGTTTATCAAATAAATAATCGCAATTAAATATTTTTAATAATTTGACAGCCGTCTTAAAATAAGTATTCAGACAGTGCTGTAACTGTCAATCAAACTGCCAATATTTCAATCAGTTTTGGTAAATAAGTCGTGATGTCTTTGCTTTGGATTCGGGATCTTGCTATTAAGAATTTGCCCCATATTATATCATTATCAGCTTCTGTGTTTGATGTTTGTACATCTGAGGAACCCAACCACAACGTCTGAAACATTGTGATAGAGACGACAGACTGAGGATGCTGCCGGTCGAGAGTAAAGCTGTCTGCCGGTGCTCTGAAGAGCTTCTCATTCAGATTCAGATCGGTTAAACCTTTTCTCAAGTGCTTAAACTGCCTGATATATAAAACCCTGATTGTGGATCTCTTGGCATAAGCTCACGAGGATGAATTAAATGTGAGAGCCTCTTCAGAGCACGATGGGAAGGCAGCCCTGATCTGGACCGAACACAAACAACATACGCATACGCATCTACGGGGACAGACGATGAACGCCGTGAGCCAAACGAAATGCGCGGAAGCAGCAGACAGAATAGGATATACACACAGCTGTGGGGTCAAAGGTCAAAGACATGAAGGTTTTGCCGGGCAGATCGACAGACACGGAGACAGGAACCGAACTCCAAACGCATGCGATCTCTTGCTCATTCTGAGGAATAAGGGGGTTGTACCTGGAACGGTGTCCCGCACTGAGGGGCGGAGGCATCGGAGGGGTGTCTTTGGGGCGTTCCCACAGGGGACGGGACTCCTGATGTGGACGCGGAGCGACCAAGTTTACACCCGGCTTTTGCTTCTAAAAAGGAAGAAAGCATGTTAAATGAGTGTCTAAAATCATCATCCCTATTTTTTTTTATCTGATTAACTGTCACATGGACAGGACCCACCCCCAAGCATGGTGGTCGGGCTGATGGAAGAGCGGCCAAACCGACTGGGCGTGGCTGTGGGTGTGGCTGATTGTCCTGTGGGCGTTTCCCAATCCTGTGATTTCGGAGAAGAGCTACGAAGGGCTCTGTCCCTACTGTCACTTCTGCCTTTTCCTTCACCTAAAAGAGAGAAAAAGAGATTTCAGTATTGAGTGAAAGTCTATGTGCCTTGAGCTCTCTGTTTTTATGAGAATGATTTGCAGTTTCATGAATAAGTGCTTTGATTTGTAATAGTGCTGCAGTACAAATATATCCCCGCTAGGTGTCACGACTGAGCTTGGTGTATCAAAATATATTGCTGTTATTATTTTGGTAGTATGTAGAATGCATGCTGTGAAATGTATGCAGAATTTGTAGAGCATAATATCCTATAATATGATGCACTTTTACATTTACAATGTTATAAACCAGAAATTATACCTACAGTAATCTTTTTGATTTATTATTTGATCACACTGCCAAGACATTTTTTACACACAATTATTATATTTAATATTTATATTTTATTAATAAAATAACTGGACTGAATTTTCTATATTAAACATGAAACGTAATTAAAGGTGCTGTATGTCATTTTTGTACTCTACTAAATCATAACAATACCATAGTCTATTATGGAAACATGCTAAGTTCACATACTTGTTTCTCTGAAAAACAGTGCTACAGCCAGTTATTCTACTTTGAAATGTGCGTTCGGTTTTGGAATGTCTTTTTTTGTTTTGGTCTTTACACAATTTTTGGTGTAACTTAAAGTTTTTCGACACCACAGGTTGCCAGATGGGGGAAAACACTGTGTATTGCGGCCATGGAAGCCAGCAAACAAACTGGGTCAGAAATCGCAGATTCTACCCGACCTAAAAGCCTCAGAATCCATCTAAAAATCAACTCATCAACTTACAGGGCCCTATTTTAACAATCTGAGCGCATAGTCCTAGTTTAACAACGGAAAAAAAGTCGCCACGTCAGGCGAATGGTCCAAAATGGTTGTACCTAGTTTCTGAATGAGTCATGGGCATGTTTTAGGCATAACGTGCAATAACCAAAGACTCATCTCCCATTCCCTTTAAAAGTCAGTAGTGTTCGCAGACTTCGCACCATGGCGGATTTACATGTCACTATTTACTGCCTCTGACTGAACTAGCAAAAAAATACTTGCACTTGCTTGGCGTCGCATTGCGCCGGGTGTATGATAGGGCCCTGAATGTGTGTAAATCTCCTCGTCTTCCATTATCAATTGCGCTCGCTCTTGTTGCGTGTCCTCAATTCGTCAACCCACGTATTGAGTTTGAGGAGGCGGGGGAAACAACTCTCTCCACCCATTTCAACCACTAGCCGTCAATGTCACATACTGCACCTTTAAGTCATATGAAAACAGATTGGACTGGTTCACATTTTTGAAAGTTGAATGCAGTATAGAGGGCTGCAGGAATGACATTTTTGGAGGCAAAAACTTGGAAACAAGCTTTTTAGAACTTCTGTCCTGAAGTCAATGGGTATTTTGACTGGGTTTTAGGTCAAATCTCTAAAACAAGGATTGTATTGAACACAAGCTCAAGATTTTTTCATATTTTTGTTTTATTCTGCAACATAAAATACATCAGTAATACCTCCTTGAAATTTTGAAGCTTTCACTTGTCTTGAAGAAGGTTGCTAGTGGCTAATTTGGGACTACAGATGTTTTCTGGGACATTAAACGTCATTGAGATGATCAGGTAAACTACTCACTAGTCCGCTTTTGAAAACTATTCGAACTCAAACTTTCAGGGAGAGAGATATCGAAAGCTTAATGGTTGTGATGTTAAAGTCATGCGACCACTATTTAGTTTGTTTATAGACTACAATCCAATAATCTAAAAGCAAATGGAAGAACCAAAAATATGTCATTACTGCAGCACTCTATAGTTTATACTGCACAATATGCAAGAATTATGCTAGTATTCAATTCCATCTAGCATAGCATAGTTGCATGTGCACTGGACATTGTTAGTATTCAATAAATATTGTAAATCAAGAGAAAATATTTTTAACACATTTCCTATGCTTAAACTTGACTTCTCTTTGTTTTTAAACTCCATCCTTTCATCTTTCATACAATCAATCCCTTTATCTTTGTATTTTCCATTCCATTTCTTTCTTAATCTCTTTCTCCTAACAGGGGATCCATTAGCAGTCACATTCATCACGTCTTTCACTGGCTCTGAAGACATTAGGGAAATTGCTTTACTAACAGATGAAAGCTTTTCAATTATTTCAGCTGGCAAGAGTATCTAAATGCGTATCCGTATCATCCATATAGATGTGTGCTTAGCTATACCATCTGACACTTATAGGCGTATGAATTGAAGGTGACATCAGACTATGTCATCAGTGTGTGTGTGTGTGTGTGTACTGACTGAAGCCTTATGCTAATAAAAGTCATGAGCTACTTCAGTTCATTTCGTTTTATGCAGCATTGCAACTTGGGTTGCAAAATGTCCCGTATTGACCTTATTCAGAGCCGCGCCATGAAGGATAGACTTACTGTATCATATTTTCAATGGCATCCGCTGTAAAAACCTGTATAAAGCTCCTAGATTACTTATAGTTTTCCACGTTATGCTGTCTACTGAAATGTCTTAGAAATATATTTTTCATCAGCAATCCAAAATACATTAATAACAGTGCAACCCACTGAAGAGATGTATGTATATCCCTCACAACCTCTCTTTCATTCCCTTTAAAAATCAAAGATGGCGCTGCTGTGAATAAGGTCTATAGTATGGAATGTGTGTATAGCAAATAGTTTAAAGAATTGTTTCTTTTCATAAAAGAAACTGAGAGTGTCCTTGCTATCCTATGTTGACGTTGGTAATGTTAGCTAATTTTGCATTCTGGTTTCACATAGCCCCTCAAAAACCTTATTTACCATACTTTATCTCTCTGGAAATACACACACACACATACACACACGCGCTCTGTTGTCTGGCCACGTCTGTTGAAATCCCATTAGTCTGTGGTGTCCTGCTCCATTAGTCTACATTTAATTAGTGTCCACTGTCATTAGCGCTGGGCGCTAATGCTAAGACTGCGACAAATTTATCATATTTACTTATTAACATGCACACAGTCAGTGTCTGGATAGAGTCTGCTTAAACACTCATCTAGCCATATGTGTGTGTGTGAATATGAGTCCATTAGCAGAGGGAATTTGAGGTGTGTGTTGGCAGGACTGTGTTCTTGTCAGTGTTCACAGGGTCAGATTGTTCTACAAGGCTCCTAAGCTAACAGCAGCCAACATAGAAACATGTTCTCCTCATCCAGTTAGAGTGAAATGCCATGCCAAATACCTTTTGGCACTCAGAGGTAATGGACACAAACACTACCACTGAAACAAGACTAAAAGGCACAGCAGGAGAGAGCCAAACAAGAGACAGGTTGTAGTTTATCTCCAAGGTCAGTTTCTTGTTAGGAATATAAAGATTGCACCAAACCTCATGGGTTAAGACAAAGTTTAGCGAATCATTTGTTTAGAATTACAACTAAGGCTCCTTTTTTTTTTAGCTTAAGGCGGTTGTTGCAAGGTGGGGCCCAGAGGTGGGGAGAAATAGAAAACATAAAGTCACACTGAGAGACAAAGTTGCAAAAGTGAGATACAAAGTCCCATTGAAGATATAAAGTCACATTGTGAGATAATATATAAAGTCGATATTATAAAAAATAAAGTAGCATTTGCCACATATAAAGTTACAGCTGGGAAGAATAAAGTTGCAATAACTTTTATCAATTTTTCTGTTAGTCCACTGTATGACAAACTTTACTTTATGCTGCTATCTTCACTTACATAAATTAACTATAGTGTCCTGCACCCACTAGTAAAACTAATTATCTGGTGTCTGAATCCTTTTTGGTTTGCCTGTATTTAAACAGCTATATATATATATATATATATATATATATATATATATATATATATATATATATATATATATATATATATATATATATATATATATATATATATATATATATATATATATATATATATATATATATATATATTTTATATTTATTAGATTTCGAACATGTTACATATTTTTTAAAAAAAACAAGCTTTTGTGAGATGATGAGTGTCTATGTTAAAGCAATACGTCTGGACTGACCACTTGTGATCGGCTCACCTAAATCAGGCCTTAATAAGTTATGGAAGTGACAGAATCCATGATGCCATAGAGACAGAATGGAAGGAATAGAAAGTAATGTCTTAAAGGAGCTCTGAAACTGCCAAAATTAAATTGTCATAATGGAAAAACTATAATGCTATGTATGTCAGTATTGTGTTGCACTGGAGCCAGTGTGTCGCTGTTTAATAGCACAATCTTGGAAGATCCTGATCAGAATTTCTTCTCAATCATATTGACTGTTTTTAGTCTGACTGCGCTGATCTGCCATTATGATTTGTGTTGCCAGCCAGATCAGCTCTCTAAGTCACAACAGGGCACAATGTAAGCACTTCTGTGCCTCCAAATTATGCTAATGTATGCCAACCTCAGAGCTATAATGATGAGGAAATATATTAAATGCGTGGGATCATTATTAGTATATGCTAATGTAACCTTAGAGTATGTGAAGTTACTCAGACACTTACGTTTTAGAAACGATTTAGCTATTCAGTGCTGCAGGGAAAGCACTATTGAATTTAAATACAGCTGCATACATTAAGGCATAAGTAGACTGCTGTCTGTTAAGGCATATTTAGAGCTATTTATGGGCACTGTAGGGCATAGTAAAAGCAAAATCATATTATCATTTCAATTGTGTGCCACTTGACACTGGCACAGGCTCTTTATGGCTTTCTGGCGCCGAATGGTGTCATGCTGAGTTGTAGTAGAATTCCCTAACAGGATTTGGACCAGGATAACTGGCCTGAACAGGAAGCTCAGTCTATGATTGTTCTATCTGTAAATGGGCATTTCTGAAAATACCCAGTTACAGCCAAAGCGTGAAGTTTAAGACTGACTTGGCAGTTTTTTTTATGAGATCTGTAGAGATGAAGAAAGAAGGTTTATTCAATCAATGGATAACAATTTTTCTTTACAAACCTGGGTTTTCTGTTTTTAATTTTATTATTAAAATAAATAGGATATTATATTATTGGCTTCTGAAAATATCTCTAAATCAGATAAATACAGATAGTAAATAATTGCTTTGTGGCAGGGAGCATTATCCTGCAGAAAGACGCCACAACCACCAGGGAACACCGTTTCCATGAAAGGATGTATATGGTCTGCAACAATGCTTAGGTAGGTGGACCGTGTCAAAGTAACATCCACATGGATGACAGGACCCAAGGTTTTCCAGCATAACATTACCCAAAGCATCACACTGCCTCCGCCAGCTTGCCTTCTTCCCATAGTGCATCCTGGTGCCATGTGTTCCCCAGGTAAGTGAGGCACACTCACCCGCCCATCTACGTGATGTAAAAGAAAATGCGATTCATCAGACCAGGCCCCCTTCTTCCATTGCTCCGTGGTCCAGTTCTGATGCTCACGTGCCCACTGTTGGCACTTTCGACGGTGGACAGGGGTCAGCATGGGCACCCTGATTGGTCTGCGGCTAAGCAGCCCCATATGCAACAAACTGCGATGCACTGTATAATCTGACACCTTTCTATCAGAACCAGCATTAACTTCTTGAGCAATTTGAGCTACAGTAGCTCGTCTGTTTGATCGGACCACATGGGCCAGCCTTCGCTCCCCACGTGAATCAATGAGCCTTGGCCACCCATGACCCTGTCGCGGGTTCACCACTGTTCCTTCCTTGGACCACTTTTGATAGATACTGACCACTGCAGACCGGGAACACCCTAGAACAGCTGCCGTTTTGGAGATGCTCTGACCCAGTCGTCTAGCCATCACAATTTGGCCCTTCTCAAACTCGCTGAAATCTTTATCCTTGCCCATTTTTCCTGCTTCTAACACATCAACTTTGAGAACAAAATGTTCACTTGCTGCTGAATATGACATCATGATCAGAGTTCACTTATCCGTTTCTGTACATGCAGCCACATTCGTGTATCTTAGCAGAGTGATGTTAAGCTGCAAATAGATACTGGTGTGTTTTAGATCAGTGTGACAGATTCTTCACTATCTCTCTGTCTTTTCCCTCTCTGTATCAGGCAAACACACACATGCACATACTAATGCCGGCAGCCTGTTAATCTCACACACCTCCACACTCTGTCAGGCACGAAGCCCAAGTCACAGATCCGTGGAAGACATACTGACAGGAGGTGCCTGTGTGTGTTTGTGTCTCTCCGCTGGACTGGGTAGCGTAAAATTGACTGTGATGGACAGACTGACCAGCTTCAGTGTGCATGTGTGTGTGTGTTTTGTGTACCTGTGTGTGTGCAGTGTATACTTTTATTGAAGTGAGGGGTTGACTTTGTATGAAATTGTAAATGTGTATTTGTGTGCTTGTGTGTTGAGGTTTCAACATGATAGCCTTGGCTCGTTAATCCATCAAGTGTTTCAGAATGATTTTAATCATGATTGGCTCATGAGAAAGCCATTCAACATCCCTTGCAATCCGGCGACCTTCACAATCAACAGTGAGCTTGATTTGAAGAGGCTCAGTTTGCTATGGATGAATCTGGGTCATTTTCTCGCTCTCTCTGTCCTGTGCACTATAAGCATGTTCAATATTCTGTGCGTAGGATGATCACTCAATTTTTAATCTCTGAACGGGCTCACACACACACACACACACACACACACACACACACACACACACACACACACACACACACACACACACACACACACACACACACACACACACACACACACACACACACACACACACACACACACACACACACACACACATTTGCACAGACACACCTGCGGTGATGGAAGTGGACCGTGGAAATAGGACATGAAAGTCATCTCTCCTCCACACACAGGAAAAAATAACAGTCTGGAAAAAAGTCCTTAGCTGCAGCTCTCAAGACGATTAAACACGCTTTTTAAACCCAATCAGGCTTTGCTCTATGAGACAACATCCCTCACTTTGAAGTTGTTACTGATATGGCTACCAATCGCCTCCAGATATCTCACAGTTAACCCTAACAATTTCAGTTTCGCTGGGTTTAAAATGTGTGGATCTAATTAATTGAAGGCTTTAGTACTTTTTCTTGATTGCTTATTTTCTACTGGGGATACACTAATATAAAAATTCTGGCCTATGTTGATCAGTTGACAGTTATTTAATTATTAATATTCCAAGTTCAATATAAGTTAAGCTCAATCGATAGCTCATTTACCACCATTGTAAGTGTCTCACTGTAACCAGATTCCTTATTTTTTTAAAGAAACAGAGGGAGAAGTTGAAATAATTGTTTACGGTAATCGTCATTACAAGTAAGTTTCGATGAGAATATGTAAATGCTCAAAATGCACAATTAAATATCCTATTTCGCTGTATCCAGTATCAACCAATTCAAAAATCTCAGTAACCACTATGGTACCAATATATTGTGTATATATTATATACTTAATATAGAGTGGTGCAGGTATGACATCACTTTGTAGTCCAAAACGCGGAAGCGAGTTATCTTGTCCCAAATTCAATCGGTTTTTTGAATGGGGTTTTGGTTAAATGGCTGAAATAAGGTCTGTGGTGAACACAAGCTCAAGACACTTTCGTGTTTTATTCCACAACATAAAATACATCTTTTGAAGCTGTTGCATGTCTTGAAAAAGGCGGTTGCTAACAAGGGGCTAAATGGGACTACAGAGGCTGTCGTGGAAATTAAACGTCATCATGCTGAAAATTAAAGCCCAGTCCGCTTTCACAGCCTCATTTTGCTTATAATTGTGCTCTTATAAACTATTCTATTCAAACTTTTTGGGAATTTTTTTTTAGATAAACACTGAAAGAGTTGTCGGAAGCTTAGTGATGGTGACATTGAAATCGCGGGACCGTGGTTTAGTCTGTTTTTAGCTAATCTTTAGCTTTTTACTTCTGGCAACTGCATTGAGCTTCAAAATTCATAAAAGTTGTATTCATCTGTAATAATTATCTTGATGGACAAAAAGTTTAAGTATCATAAACTTTTGTTGATCACAGAGCTTGTTTTTAGCGATAATCCAAAAGCCTATGGGAAAATCTTATTGGGTTTTTTTGGAGGGAACCAGTGTGGTGCTAACTGCCGGTTGGCCTACAAAGTGACGTCATACCTGCACCACTCTATTACTCAGCTGGTAAACTGCTGCTGCTAACATGCTTCAATATTTAAATTTCTATTATTATACAGCTCTGTAGAATACTTGGTTCTGATTGGTCAATTGTGCCATCCAGTGCAAGTTATTCTCCGACAACAACCGCTAAAAACAGATTACACAGGCTAACCCGGGTAACTGAAGTCTTTTACGCTCGCTAGAAACGTTTTTTTCCTCTTGAAAGTTTTGCGTTTGGTGAGCTAATATAAAAAATCTGTCAAATCAATATTTTGTGTGCAGTTATTTAATTATGTCCTCTTGTATCGTGGACTCGCTCTCTCGTTTCATACAAATTTACTGTAATGGATTATAAAATAGCAAACAGGTACTGTTTTAATCTACAGTTTAATCTCAGATTAATATGTCTTATCCCCATAATTATTTATATAGCAAAATACAGTGTAATAAGTGGTATGACTGTACCGTATCCCTTAAATGTCTGTCTAGTTTGAACTTACCTTCTAATAAAATATTTCAACTCAGATCAATATTTCATGTCTAATTATTTACTTATGCTGCAAGTAGCCGTGTAATAAGCGGGATAATGTTTATTCTGCAATAACAACAAGGGATAATGTACATCATCCCTTAATTGAAAGATATATAAAATTTGCACAGTTTACACTGCTTTTAAAAAGTTTTGGGTGAGCAATTCGGGATGCATTAAATTGATCAAAGTGACAGTAATAAACACATTGATAACGCTACAAAAGTTTTCTATTTAATACAACATTGTTTAATATAAAATCGTTTAAACTTTCAATTCATTAAAGAGTCTTGAAAAAATGTATCATGTTTCCCTGGATGTATTGATGCTAAAAATTCAGCTTTACATCTCAGGAATAAATTACATATTAAAATTGAAAACGGTTATTTAAAATGTCAATAATAATTTCTTTTTTACTGTATTTCTGATCAAATAAATGCAGCCTTTTTTTTATACATTCCAAAAACCTTTTTTTGGTAACACATTTAGAGAATTTATAAAATCTGATCTCACCTTCTGCTGAGTCTTTGTTCTTACGGCTTCCAGAACCTTTCTTCAGCATGTTGCGTCCGGAAGAAAACAAGTTGCTGAGCTCATCCAGAGGACTGGTTGGTGTACGACAGCCTCTGCCTCCCGACCCTGAGCTTGAACCCGAAGCAGTAGAGACATTTTGCATGGAGCCCCCGTGCACACTAGAGGAATTCGAGAGCCGCCCGCTTTCACGTGATCCATGGGGAACGCCGGAAGCGCTGCGAGGAATCGTCCCGGTCATGAGAGCATCATATGGCGGGGGGCGCTTCAGGGTGAGTGGCGTTAACGCACGACCCATACTGACGGGGGACGGGCAGGCGGAGTGGCTCCGTGGGTACCCATGCGCCGAGGACGACCCACCGCTTTTGTACAGCGCAGATGTCAGGGGTGGAGCGGAGGACCGTCCTGATGCTGTGATTGTTTGTTGCTCCTTAGCCTCTGCTGACTTCTTCTTATGATGATGATGGTGGTGGTGGTGGTGGTGGTGTTTACCAGACACCTGCTGTGCCTCCAGCTGTGGTCCAGGGTCAGCGCTAGTTGGGGATGCACCAGGTTTGACATTTCCAAAGTTCTCCAACACAGGCAGTTTGGTGACATCCAGTGGAGTAAGAGGAGATTCGTCAGAGTTCGGGGAACACTGGGCTGGTGCAGGTGGGAACACTAGTAGAGGAGGGCGGTGGGAAAGCAGATTTGGGAAGGGGGCGGGAATGTCACAGAGTGAACCACGTGGAGTAGTGGGTCGTGTAAGTTCTACTTCCGGCACCAAAGGAGTGGGACACTGATCCCATCGTGACTGGCCGTGGTCAAGGATGAAGGCAAATCGTCGTAGGCAGGATACTTCATCTCCTCATACACACTTTCACCTTGGTCATCCTCTTCATCATCGCCATTAGCTCCGGCAATTCGACTGAAGTCTCGTAAGATATTCCCCACCATCTCTATATAAACAGGCTCCGCCTCATCATCAGTGGCAGGGGCGGGGCTTTGATTCTGAGATGCTGACTTCTTTTTGTGTTGTCGCGGCAGAGAGGCAGACTTAACCTTGCTGCTGTGGTTTTGAATGTAAGACTCGTCAAAGGATGTGCTGAGCTGCGTGTTGGGGTTGCGTTTGGGTTTTGGCGGAGGCATGCGGCGATACTCCTCACTGCAGGGGCGGGATTTAGATGCTGTGGTCAAGAGAACAGAAATGTTTAGAACTATGGATTCTTAGTAGGGATGCACAATATATTGGCCACTATATCGGTATATGTGTATATGCATATGTTAATTTTTATGTTATCGGCCTGATAGGAACATTTGGCCGATTTATTAAAGCCGATAAGTAATATATTATTTTCTTCAGCTGAGACACTTCCGATGCGCACTGTTCACCATGATGGTTTTGAATTGCTTGAAATATGATTGGAATCACTTCAAAAAGGAAAATAACGTTAAGTGCAACATGTGCAGCGCAAGTCTGTCATATAGGCTACATAAAATCATAATGAGAAAATTTTAATTGCGTGCTTCGAACATGGCTTTTAATTGTGAGACTTTTGTTTTTGTAATCAGGCTCTCAAAAATTATATAAAAATTTAGATTTATCGGCCAATATCTCAAATATTGGCTTTCAAATTTAAAGAATTACCGGTTATTGCTATTGGCCAAAATTTTCATATCGGTGCATCCCTAAATCTTAGCATTTCAAAGAAAAATGGTTTACATTCTAAAATGGTAGAAAAATAATGTTGCTTGCATATACATATCTAATAACAAAACTGTATATACACTACTGTTAAAAGATTTTTTTAAAGAAGTATCTTATGCTGATAGGTTGCCACATGTACAAAAAGGCCATTCGTGAAATTTCATCACTTTAAATATTCCACAGTCAACTTTTGTGTTGATACCACTGATACCATTAATATCAACAGTATTATAACAAAGTGGAAGCAACTGGTAACAACAGCAAGTCAGCCACGAAGTGGTAGGCTACGTAAATCACAGAGAGGGGGCAGGCTGAGGCGCACAGTGTGCAGAACTTGCCAACTTTCTGCAGAGTCAAGAGCTACAGACCTTCAAACTTTGTCTGGCCTTCAGATCAGCTCAAGAACAGTTCATAGAGAGCTTCATGGGATGGGTTTCCATGGCCGAGCAGCTGCATCCAAGATCCAAGCCTTACATCACCAAGTGCAATGCAAAGCGTCGGATGCAGTGGTGTCAAGCACGCCACCACTGGACTCTAGAGCAGTGGAGACGTGTTCTCTGGAGTGACAAATCACGCTTCTCTCTCTGGCAATCAAATGAATGAGTCTGGGTTTGGCGGTTGCCAGGAGAACGGTACTTGCCTGACTGCACTGTGCCAAGTGTAAAGTTTGGTGGAGGGGGATTATGGTGTGGGGTTGTTTTTCAGGGGTTGGGCTTGGCCCCTTAGTTCCAGTGAAAGGAACTCTTAATGCCTCAGCATACCAAGACATTTTGGACAATTTCATGCTCCCAACTTTGTGGGAACAGTTTGGGGATGGCCTTTCCTCTTCCAACATGACTGCGCACCAGTGCACAGAGAAAAGTCCGTAAAGACATGGATGAGCGAGTTTGGTGTGGAGGAGCTTGACTGGCCTGCAGAGTCCTGACCTCAACCCGATAGAACACCTTTTGGATTAATTAGAGTGGGGACTGCGAGCCAGGTCTTCTCTTCCAACATCACAAATGTGCTTCTAGAAGAATCATCAAAAATTCCCATAAACACACTAAACCTTGTGGAAGGCTTTCCCAGAAGAGTTGAAGCTGTTATAGCTGCAAAGGGTGGGCCAACTCTGTATTAAACCCTACAGATTAAGAATGGGATGTCATTAAAGTTCATGTGCGTGTAAAGGCAGGCGTCTTAAAACTTTTGGCAAATATATGTATACAGGACAGTATTCAGACCCCCTTATATTTTTCACTCAGCAATTTGCTAAAATCATTAAGTTCATATTTTTCTCATTAATGTACACACAGCACCCCATATTGACAGAAAAACACAGAATTGTTGACATTTTTGCAGTTTTATTAAAAAAAGAAAAACTGAAATATCACATGGTCCTAAGTATTCAGACCCTTTGCTGTGACACTCATATATTTAACTCAGGTGCTGTCCATTTATACACCTTCATTAGAGTCCAGCTGTGTTTGATTATACTGATTGGACTTGATTAGGAAAGCCACACACCTGTCTATATAAGACCTTACAGCTCACAGTGCATGTCAGAGCAAATGAGAATCATGAGGTCAAAGGAACTGCCTGAAGAGCTCAGAGACAGAATTGTGGCAAGGCACAGATCTGGCAAAGGTTACAAAAAAATTCTGCTGCACTTAAGGTTCCTCAGAGAACAGTGGCCTCCATAATCATTAAATGGAAGATGTTTGGGACGACCAGAACCCTTCCTAGAGCTGGCCGTCAGGCCAAACTGAGCTATCAGTGGAGAAGAGCCTTGGTGAGAAAGGTAAAGAAGAACCCAAAGATCACTGTGGCTGAGCTCCAGAGATGCAGTCGGGAGATGGAGAAAGTTGTAGAAAGTCAACCATCACTGCAGCCCTCCACCAGTCGGGGCTTTATGGCAGAGTGGCCCGACGGAAGCCTTTCCTTAGTGCAAGCCTGCATGGAGTTAGCTAAAAACACCTGAAGGACTCCAAGATGGTGAGAAATAAGATTCTCTGGTCTGATGAGACCAAGATAGAACTTTTTGGCCTTAATTCTAAGTGGTATGTGAGGAGAAAACCAGGCACTGCTCATCACCTGTCCAATACAGTCCCAACAGTGAAGCATGGTGGTGGCAGCATCATGCTGTGGGGGTGTTTTTCAGCTGCAAGGACAGGATGACTGGTTGCAATCGAGGGAAAGATGAATGCGGCCAAGTACAGGGATATCCTGGACTAAAACCTTCTCCAGAGTGCTCAAGACCTCAGACTGGGCCGAAGGTTCACTTTCCAAAAAGACAATGACTCTAAGCACACAGCTAAAATAACGAAGGAGTGGCTTCACAACAACTCCGTGACTGTTCTTGAATGGCCCAGCCAGAGCCCTGATTAAACCCAATTGAGCATCTCTGGAGAGACCTGAAAATGTCCACCAACGTTTACCATCCAACCTGACAGAACTGGAGAGGATCTGCAAGGAGGAATGGCAGAGGATCGCCAAATCCAGGTGTGAAAAACTTGTTGCATCTTTCCCAAAAAGACTCATGGCTGTATTAGATCAAAAGGGTGCTTCTACTAAATACTGAGCAAAGGGTCTGAATACTTAGGACCATGTGATATTTCAGTGTTTCTTTTTTAATAAATCTGCAAAAATGTCAACAATTCTGTGTTTTTCTGTCAATATGGGGTGCTGTGTGTACATTAATGAGAAAAAATGAACTTAAATGATTTTAGCAAATGGCTGCAATATAACAAAGAGTGAAAAATTTAAGGGGGTCAGAATACTTTCTGTATCCACTGTATAAGATGGCGAATTAATATAAATTATATATACATGTATATACAGTGTATGTATACATATATATATATATATATATATATATATATATATATATATATATATATATATATATATATAAACATGTATACATACACTGTATATACATGTATATATAATCAATATTAATTAGATAAATTAATTTTAGATCTTAGATAAATGCATTTTGAGATACATCTGATGAAGAACAGGTTCCTTTAGCTCTATATTTAATAATCATCTTATGTAGTTATAAGTGGAATTCAGCAGTACAAATAATATAAAGTAGCAGAAGCATAAAAGTAAAGTACTGCAGTAGCCTATAGTAAGGTGTTAACATAGTGTAAATGTGGCCATGGCTAAGCAAAAGGGTAGCCAAGTCAGCGTGTATTAGTTTTAATGTCAGTACGAACCCCCAAAGCCAAATCGGGGTTGCACAGGGCCATTACTGTTCTATTGTGCATGTGATCGTTTTTGATGCTTCATGTTTTATTCGTTCTGCTCGCATCACGTCCCACCACTGCCCTCTCAGTACAGTCACTAATCCTGAATGTGTGTGGTTATGAAGTGAGTTAATAGGCTTCTCCAAGGAGTTTTTAGTGAGAATAGAGTTTAACACTCTGCTTGAGACAGGATTAATTATACACAGTTGAACTACCAGTGCCGAGGAACGAAAGAAGCAGGCTGTGCTCAGTGTGTGTGCAGCTGTGTCCGCAGAAGTTCTCTTTTTAGGCCATCATGACTAAATATACTTGTGTAAATAAATATATATATATTCTATGCTATTGTTTATAGAATAAACAACACCTACTGTATAAACAATATACATATATTTCATACAATATTTTTCAATGGTTAACGTTACCACATTCATTGCAATTGCTGCACTTCATTTGTACCATTTTGTTTTATTACTTTATTTTTATTTATCTATCTTCTTTAGAATTTGAAAGATAATAGAGATGTTGTTTGATAAGTGAGATCTCTGACTGTAGTCCTTGAAAACCAAAAAAGTAACTACCTATATGGATATCTATCTAGATATATTTATTTACATGGCTGTTGTAATGTTTATATAAATGTGGTGCGGTTTATTTATGATATGTTTATGTAGTCTTGATAAATTGTCTCCACTTCATGTGAAGTGATGGATAAATGTACATTTCGAAGTGTACCGTGTGAAGTACACTTTGCAGGGCAGTATCGTGCGGTTAGAGTGTTCTGCTGCCAGTAACTGGTGATGTTAGCTTGTAGAGATGCTAGGCTTCACTTTCTGAATGTGGTGGGAGGAGTTCATGGAATAATCAAACAGACAGTTTCCTACACTGGAGGGCGATGAGAGAGAACTAGAGTGGAGAAAACTAGGTCATTTTAACTTTATGAATGAATTTCTTCCTGACTAATCAACTCAGTGGAAAGCAACTGTTTCAGTCTCTCTTCTCCCCTCCCCCTCTTGTTTACTCACTCGCTCATGCTCCATCTTTCTGTCATTTCTCCCCACATCACCTCAGCTGGGCTCAGTGAAGGGCAACTTGACTGACCCCTTTCTTCCAGCAATGGCAGGGCGTTTTGTGTTTTTGTATTTGTGTCTATTAGTGTGTCTCTTGCCAACAGCAAACGCAAGTAATAGTTAATGGGGCAGCATGGGATGTATGCTAATTTTTAATCTCCCGTAAAGCTGTCTGAAGCTATAATTACGTCATTCTCTAGAGACTCTGGATCCCTGTGTGTGTGTGCGTGGATGGATTTTTGTTATATAAAGGACATGACAGGGGTTTATATCAGCTTTGTGGTTGAACTCTGTGATACACAGATGAAAAGTCAGCAAGAATGTCAAAATGGTTTAACTTATCATTCAGAGAAAGATCATAGTACCTCACCCAAGTGACAGAAAGAGGACAGAGTGGCCCGCATTCTCTCAGCAATTTTACACAAAAACGTGTACACCTTGCAAGAACGTCCCATTTAGTTCTATTATAAATTTTGTTGATTATAATTACTGCACCCTTATTCTAAATGAGTGTTCACACTGACAACCATTTACAAAGACAAAGCACAATTCCATAACTCAATCATACGTTTTCTTAGCACTTTAAAGTAACATGAGCAATAGTTGTAATCTAAGGCGGAAATGTATGAAGTCCTGCACACTACATGAAGGGGGAAGAACACAAGGTATCATCTTCACAAATTAAAAATTTGTTCCCTCGTTTTAGGTGAATAGTGTCCCAGATTTAACTAAAATGAGAGAACAATATAAAACATGGCCAAGTATTAATATGTGGGAACAAATTACACTAACTTAATTTGTGACAAGTAAACAAGAAAATGGCATTCATACAAATGCGTAGAAACACAATGTAGCAACTGCCTATGTGTGTAAAGCTACAGTGTTTTTTTTTTTTTTTTTGTTAGTAATGGTTTTACTAAATTGTATTTTAACTAAAACATAAAAGCACATTTGGGAAAATATTACTGCTATTGTTTAGCAAATTGTTAGTCTCAGTTTTTATGGTTGGTGCCGATGCCTCTGCAGCAGAAGCAGAATTCTGTCTGGTGTGTGTGGGCATATGCTTGTGGAAAGCATGTTTGTGTGTGTGTGTGTGTGTGTGTGTGTGTGTGTGTGTGTGTGTGTATTGCGTGTGCCTGGTATTCCCTACATTATGGGAACTAAATGTCTTTATGAGGAAAAAGGCTTATAAATCATACAAAAATCATATTTTTTTTGAAAATGTAAAAATGCATGGGTAGGTTTGGGGTTGGGGAATAAAATATACAGTTTGTACAGCATTAACATCATGTCTATTCAAAGTCCCCATAAAACATGCAAACCAGTGTATTTGTGTGTGCGTTTTAAGTGAATTTGATGACTGTGACATGGCAAAATAGGGCACTGTGTTCCAGAGGACAGCAGGTGCATGATGTACCTTCCTCTCACAGCACATCCATCTCTCTCTCTCTCTCTCTCTCTCTCTCTCTCTCTCTTTGAAGCAGAAACCGTCTTGTGATGTTGTTTCCCATCAGAAGATGTAGCAAATGCTCCATCTCTTATCTAGTATTACACATTACATTGCTGATTTAATAAAGATGTGTATCTGTGTTTGTATGTGTACGATAATGCACTTATATTGATTTACCTCTAAATTAAATGTGAAATAGTCCTCGCCAATGAGATATACAGCAGATATACGCCTATAGGGATGCCAGATGCCAGATGTCATTAAGTTTAATACGATGCTGTTTACAGAACACTGGTTATGATTTATTAAGGTTTTGCATGTGTGTCACTAGCTCTGTCTCTCTATCAGTGCTATTTATAGGACATCCATGTTCACTTGACACTAGGTCAACATGGAAGATATACACATGCAAGCCATCACACATGCTCAAGCTGACAGGGATCAAATGGATGTAGAGAATTTATGAAATAAATGTTTTTTTTCTCTGATGCATGTATGCCACAATTATTGGCACCCCTAGAAATTCTTATGAGTAAAATATCTCTGATGTATATTTCAATTTATATGTAAGACTGGAAAAAGCTTGCATAAGCCAGAATGTTTGATTGAGGAACAAGGACTCTCTGAGAAAAGAAAAGAAATTAGCAGCTGAACTCATTCATACAGTTTGCGTCTCCCTCCGAGACGACGTCATGCTGAGTGAATCATCTACGAATGACTTTAAATTGACATGCCTTTACTTTCACCTGCATCTTTCCCCCATCACTCTTCCAGAATTCCCCCACAATCTAAATGGTTTAATGTGAATTCTCACTATACAGTATTATACATGTTTGATATCGTTTGAAATGTCTCAGTGCGACTGGTTAAAAGGTGTCATCCCCACAGAAGTAAACCAAAAAGTAATAAAGCTTTTAAGAGTTTAGAGATATTTTGCCTATTATGGTGAGTGTTTCTCTAGCCAATTTGCTTTTACCTCCTGTCGTCAATACAGGTCTATAGGACTTGATTAATGCTAATTCCCATTGTTAATACGTTCCATTTGAAAGAGGTTTCTGTCTTGGTCTGGTATTTAAAGAAATGTTGCAAAGAGATCGGGGCTCGAACCTTTTATATCGGTCAGCCCGTAACGTTGGGTGTCTCCAATTGGGTGTCTCCAATTCATTGACTGGCCACTAGGGACCGGCTCCAGAAGGGAGCAGAATCTCATTGAGCCCCATGTTAAAATGCCCAACTTTACAGCAGAAAAACACATTTACAGCCTGGTACAAATTGCGGTTTTGGTCTATATATAAAAATTTGCCCTTCATGACAACTGTGAGGGGGGTGAATTTTTTTCAAAGTGGGCGTGGCCACTTTGAGTGACAGCTGGATAGCCGTTTATCCGCTGTCTGTTTGTCATCGCGTCACCTCAGCTCCGCCCACATCCCGCCTCTTTGCCCATTTTCTGTTATCCGGGAGTGACTCGCTGCTAAGATGGCAACGGCCAGCTCGTCTTTACTTTACGCTTCAGAACTGCGCTTCAGAATCTTGGGTGACGTCACGGACACTATGTCCATATTTTTTTTACAGCCTATGCTATTAGGTACACAGTGAGGAGAGTTTGAGTGGCCAAATACACTCCAAGGATCACAGCTGGAGAATTGCAGAGATTAGTTGAGCACTGGGGTCACACAAATGTGTCACTGAGCACAGAATGAAGCTTCTGGCCGTCCCAGTCCCCTGACCTGAACACTATAGAAAATGCGTGGGATGAACTGAAGAGAAGAAGCACCAACATGGAGCCGAATTTGAAGGATCTGGAGAGATTCTGTATGGAGGAATGATCTCTGATCTCTTGTCAGGTGTTCTCCAAACTCATCAGGCATTATAGATGAAGACTCCAAGCTGTTATCTTGGGAAAAGGACGTTGTAATAATTGGGTGCCAATAATTGTGGCCAACATGAACTAGAGAAAAACATTTATTTCATAATGTGAGTTCCCCCCCACTTTCAAATGTTTTTCTTCAATAAAAGGTTAGAATTTTGAATGAAAGATCAAAAGGATAAACAATGCAGATTTATTTTCACAGCCGCCTTTGCTTATATTTACCAAGGGTGCCAATATGAGTGGACACTGCATATATCAAAGTGCAATGGTTTCACCATCTGATACCATCATTGTGCCACAGTATCACCATAGTTTGAGAAGAAAAGGGAAAGATGGATGGAGAGAGATTTTTCTTTACTACTGTGTTTTGGACATTATGCCATGGTATTGACTTGTATGTACTTTATACCATGTATATGAATATGGTATTCATTCAGTACTGTGGTATTTATCAAATCACAATGTTACCATCTGATGAAAAATCAAAGTGAAAAAATTATGCAGCAGGCTTGTCCATTTTGCTGAAATTTAATTGCAGCAACTCAAAATGGTACTCAGTAGTTTGTATGGCCCCCACATGCTTGTATGCATGCCTGGCAACGTCGGGGCATGCTCCTAATGAGACAACGGATGGTGTCCTGGGGTATTTCCTCCAAGGTCTGGACCAGGGCATGACTGAGCGCCTGGACAGTCTGAGGTGCAATCTAGCGCCGTCGGATGGACAGGAACACAATGTGCCAGAGGTGTTCTTTTGGATTTAGGTCAGGTGAGGGTGGTAGCCATTCAATGTTATCAATTCCTTCATCCTCCAGGAACTGCTTGCATACTCTCGTCACATGAGGCCGGGCATTGTTGTGCACCAGGAGGAACCCAGGACCCACTGCACCAGCATTTCATCCCGATACCTAATGGCTGTCAGGGTGCCATTGTCTAGGCTGTAGAGGTCTGTGCGTCCCTCCATGGATATGCCTCCCCAGACAATCACTGACCCACCACCAAACCAGTCATACTGAACGATGTTACAGGCAGCATAACTCCACGGCTTCTCCAGACCCTTTCACGACTGTTTGTGTGCTCAGGGTGAACCTGCTCTCATCTGTGAAAAGCACAGGGCACCAGTGGCGGACCTGCCAATTCTGGTGTTCAATGGCAAATGCCAATCAAGCTCCACAGTGACGGGCAGTGAGCACAGGGCCCTCAGGCCACCCTCATGAAGTCTGTTTCTGATTGTTTGGTCAGAGACATTCACACCAGTGGCCTGCTGGAGGTCATTTTGTAGGGCTCTGGCAGTACTCATCCTGTTCATACTCTCCTAGAGTAACAGTCTGTCTCCTGGAATATTCTCCATGCTCTTGAGACTGTGCTGGGAGACACAGCAAACCTTCTAACAATGGCACGTATTGATGTGCCATCCTGGAGGAGTGGGACTGCCTGTGTAACCTCTGTAGGGTCCAGGTTTCGCCTCATGCTACCACTAGTGACACTGACCCTAGCCAAATGCAAAACTGGTGAAAAACAGTCAGAAAAGATGAGTTGGGGAAAAAATTCCAGTGGCCTCCACCTGTAAAACCATTCCTGTTTTGGGGGTTGTCTCATTGTTGCCCACATGTTGTCACCTGTTGTTAGTTTCATTAATACCAAAGCAGCTGAAACTGATTAACAACCCCCTCTGATACTTAACTGACCAGATCAATATCTCAGGAGTTTAACTGACTTTATGCTATTCTCTGATTAAAAAATGTTCCTTTAATTTTTTTGAGCAGTGTGTATATCAAAGTACCATGGTTTTATCATCTAATACCTTCATTGTACCATGGTACCATACACAGTAAGAGTAGAAAAAGGAGAGACAGATGGAGAGAGAATTTTCTAAAGTGTGAAGTTGGAAATCAAACAGGAAGAAGAAAAGAGGGCGGGTCTATGAGAAAGGGAATACGTAAACAAGTAAGATAAAAGACAGAATAGTAATAAGCAAAACAAGAAATGGTGCCAAAGTGGGGTGAGAAATGAAGGCACGAGAGTAAAGGAGAGATGAGAGATGGGGGAAGTGTAGTGTGGGAGCTCAGGGGAGAGAAAGAGAAGAAAAGGAGGAGAGATGATGAGCTCTTTGAGGCTCCTCTGGAGGAATTATCTGTGGCCCTTAGGTGTGGTGGAAATACCACAGAGCCTCGAGCTAAGTGTGTCGAACTCAAAAACACAATCTCTCTGTGTACATCATTACTCGGACATCAAGATCCTGTATGATTTTAAATATATGCTCTGGGCACGATATGAAAGCAGAACAAATGTATGGGGAAAAAAGTGGTTATATGTGTTTGAAGTGGTAGAGCAAATCATCATATCAGAAGAATGATTTCTGAAGGATCACGTGACACTTAAGACTGGAGTAATGATGCTGAAAATACAGCTTTGAAATCACAGGAATAAACTACATTTCAAATCATATTTTGAATAACTAAATGCAGACTTGGTTGAGAAGACTCTTTCTGATTGTAAACTTTCGAACAGAATAAAAAATGAGGCTGCGTATGTTTGAGGTTGAATATACTAAAAGGGATGATGTGCTGTATATAGTACAGTGAGGTTGGCTGCATTTCAAATTTCACTGCAAAGTGCCGGCTGATGTTTTTAGGGTTAATGTACTCTAAATGAGGTTGCGAACATTGCAAAATGAGGTCAAGTGCTCGAGTGGGGTTAGGTATGTTGTAATGTGTGCTTCTGCTTTGAATTTGAAAGAAAAGCACTTTGAAAGCTCAGCTCTCTGAGCGAGATCAGTAAAGATCAAGTTAGGGGTTAAGGGAAGGCTAATGTGTGTGGAAATGAGTGTGTGTGTGTGTGTGTGTGTGTGTGTGTGTGTGTGTGTGTGTGTGTGTGTGTGTGTGTGTGTGTGTGTGTGTGTGTGGAATAATAAAGTCCATTGAGGCATTTGTTCACTGTATCATATAAAACCGCCTAGACCAGCACATTAAGTTTGCAAGATGTGTGTGAAAATTTTGTCTGTATAAGCTTACAATAGAAAAATGTGCATCCCCCAGAGGAACATTACATCACATCATTGTGTATGCGCATCACGACTCAAGTCTCCTGCTTGTCGACCTTGTAGCCGTGAACTTGTTTATAAAAGGCATCATCTGTGTTTTGGTTGATTCTGTCTGAAGCTGTCACCGCCGGTAAAACACTTAGGCCCAGAATGTTGCCCATGGCAACGGCTGCCCCTTTTCATATGACACTCCAGTCAGCGGGCAACCAATGAGAGTGTTTTGCTGGCTCAGGGTGACCAGTCAGAGGAAGAGAAAGAGTTGATGTCACTTGTTCTTAGAAAGATACTTGAGTTTATTTACAGGTGTCTAGACCATAACAATTTGACCCATTTTTCCTGCTTCTAACACATCAGCACGAGGATAAAATGTTAACTTGCTACCCTATTACATCACCACTAACAGATGCACGTGATGAAGAGATAATCCGTGTTGTTAAGCTTCAGTGGTCATAATGTTATACCACAATCGATATATATATATATATATATATATATATATATATAACATATATATATAAACTTAATTAATATGGGGTAATATATTCAAATATACTTGTGCACTTTTTTAAAGGAAAGGTTAACCTATAATATATATATATATATATATATAGGTGTGCTGTGGTATCTGGCACCAAGATGTTAGCAGCAGATCCTTTAAGTCCTGTAAGTTGTGAGGTGGGGCCTCCATGGATTGGACTTGTTTGTTCAGCACATCCCAAAGATGCTCGATTGGATTGAGATCTGGGCAATTTGGAGGCCAAGTCAACAGTTTAAACTTGCTGTTGTGCTCCTCAAACCATTCCTGAACCATATTTACTTTGTGGCAGGGCGCATTATCCTGCTGAAAGAGGCCACAGCCAAGGGTGTACATGGTCTGCAACAATGCTTAGGTTGGTGGTACGCGTCAAAGTAACATCCACTTGGATGGCAGGACACAAGGTTTCCCAGCAGAACATTGCCTCCGCCAGCTTGCCATCTTCCCATAGTGTATCCTGGTGCCAAGTGTTCCCCAGGTAAGCGAAGCACACGCACCCGCCCATCCACGTGATGTAAAAAAAATGTGATTCATCAGACCAGGCCACCTTCTTCCATTCCTCCGTGGTCCAGTTCTGATGCTCACGTGCCCACTGTTGGTGCTTTCAGCAGTGGACAGGGATCAGCGTGGGCACTCTGACTGACCCAGTCATCTAGCCATAACAATTTGACCCATTTTTCCTGCTTCTAACACATCAACTTTGAGGACAAAATGTTCACTTGCTGCCTAATACATCCCACCCACTAACAGATGCCGTGATGAAGAGATAATCCGTGTTGTTCGCTTCAGTGGTCATAATGTTATGCCTGATCTATATATATATATATATATATATATATATATATATATATATATATATATATATATATATATATATATGAAAATGTTGAATATGTCTGAGTCTCGATGCCTGATCGATATATATATATATATATATATATATATATATATGTATATATATATATATATCGATCAGGCATCGAGACTCGGACCAGGCAACATTTTTCCAGTCTTCAACTGTCCAATTTTGGTGAGCTCATGCAAATTGTAGCTTCTTTTTCCTATTTGTAGTGGAGATTAGTGGTAGCCGGTATATATATATATATATACAATATACAGCAATAATGTAAAATTACAATTTAAAATAACTGTTTTCTACATAATTGTTTTCTAAAATATAATTGATTCCAGCAATGGCGAAGCCATGTTTTCAGCAGCCACTACTTTGATGAACAGAAGCTTCAAATGATTCGCATTTAAAAATATTTTTCTAAAAGTCTTCAATGTCACTTTTATAAAATGCCATGTACAATCTTATACAAATACATACATTTTAACCATGTCAGATTAGGCTATAAAGCTATATGTTTTTATTTTTCTTATGTTCCTGTTTTTTGTAGAATAAAGCCTGACGTAAAGCAAAAAGCAAGATACTACTGTCAACAAGTTGAATGATTTCTTTGTTTGTCCTTATACTGTCTGTAGGTGTACGGTGCATTTCTTTTGTTTGTCTGGATATGTTCATATAGTGAGTGATCATTCTTATAAAAATATCTACCACTTTTCCTGTCTATCTCTTCTGTGTGATGTGGAGTGCAGAAAGGAAGAGGGTTTTGTGTGTGTGTAGCTCAAAGGAGGCGCTGCATGTGTAATGATCCATAAGAATACGGCATGCATGAAAGAGATGGCAGAACAGACGGGATTTGCATATAAAAGTGAAGTGATAAGAAAGAATAAAGATGTTGGTGTTTGCGCCATTTGTTTTTTTGCTTGTTGATTGAAGTAATATTTCACAATAAATATATAAAATATACATTTAAATAGAAGACAGTTATTTTAAATTATAAAATATTATTTTAAATATTTCACAATTTTACAGCGTTTATATGGATGATGTGCTTATAAAAATATTACGCAGCATAACAATTTTCAACATTGAAAATAATAATAAATGTTTCTTGAGCACCAAATCAGAATATTAGAATGATTTCCGAAGGATCACGTAACATCATGAGGAATCACTGAAATAAATAATACATATTAAAAAAGAAAAAAGTTGTAATAATATTTCATATTCATATTTCACACTATTACGGTGACGCTTATATGGTCAATGTGCTTATATGATGTTTAATTGAGAGTGAAAGAGGGTGAGAGAAGAAGAGAGGAGAGAGATCAAATTACTAACAAAAAGGTACCAAAAGTATCTTGTTTTTTGGGACATACTTGCATTGCGTTATGAATTGCATTCAGACACATTTCCAAATGCATTCTGTAGCTAGAGGTCTTACATATTTTATGTACACAAATATTTACCGTCACATTTCTCTGTTTCCTTCCCGCTCTTCCCGTGCTGAGCCCAGTGTTGACAGTCTCAGAAGAAGTGCTGAGTTTGGTGTTAGGATCTCGTCTGGGTTTGGGCGGGGGCTGTTTTCGTGAGGTGGGACTCCCCTCCTCCTCTCCCCCTCCCACCGAGTGCAGAGACTGTGAGCGTACGGTGAAGCCCAGGCCGCAGGGAGGAGGAACTCGGTCCTGAGGGGCCGGCATCGTCATGAAGCCCATACGAAAGTGTTTGCCTGCGTATCCCCCTCCTTCTGTCGCACGGGCCACATCCTCGCCAATCCTGAAGAGAGAAAGAGAATTTACTTTAGCATTTCACAAAGTTTAAAAATGTGTCTATCTATGAACTTTTGACCTCATATACTTCCGGAAACCTGGATGGATTTCAGCATCCATCTGATCAGACCAATGTTCAAGAATAGAGCAAAATTGGACTAGCATTATATATGTACACCACTGTTCAAAGGTTTGGGGTCAGTAAGCTTTCTTTAAAGAAATGAATACTTTTATTCAGTAAGGACACATTAAACTGATCAAAAGTTACAATAAACACATTTATAATGTTACACATTTTTTTCTATTTCCAATACATTTTGAACATGTATCAAAGAATCCTGAAATATTAAGCAGCATAACTATTTCCAATGTTGATAATAAGACATTTCTTGGGCAGCAAATCAGCATATTAGAATGATTTCTGAAGGATCATGTGACACTGAAGACTGGAGTAATGATGCTGAAAATTCTGCTTTGCATTACAGGAATAAATTACATTATAAAATATATTAAAGTAGAAAACATTTATTTTAAATTGTAATTATATTTCACATTACTGACTTTCACATTACTGTATTTTTAATTAAATAAAATCAGTCTTGGTGAGCATAAGAGACTAAGAAAATCATACCTATCGCATTAAGCAATACAAATATGGCAAAATATTCCACGTTTGAAATGTAAGAATGTTACTGAGGAAAGCCGAATTCACTTCATCCATCTATCTGTTCTCTCATAACTTCATCTTGCTTAAAAGTCATTTCTGCATAATCCAATTCTGAGCAATTTGGCTGGATTTTACGATTATTTCTGCACCGAATATCCCATAAAAATTGAGTTACTTTCATCTGTTCATGAGAAAGTGCAAGACAGAGAGAGAGAGAGAGAGAGAAAGAGAGAGAGAGAGAGAGAGAGAGAGAGAGAGAGAGAGAGAGAGAGAAGGGGGCAGTCAGTTCAAATGCTGTCTCAAATTCTCTCTCTCTTGGAGGAAAACTAATCATACTAAAGGGCAGACAGGATTTACTCACGTTGGCTTTAAGTAACCATTCACACACACACACACACACACACACACACACACACACACACACACACACACACACACACACACACACACACACACACACACACACACACACACACACACACACACACACACACACACACACACACACACACACACACACACACACACACACACACACACTGTTAGTGTGTAATCAGAGGGGAGGGTGTGGTGCTGTGGTGGTTCATAAAGAATGATTGAGAGTCTGTCTGCCAACCTCACTGCACCAGCATCCCTCATCTCCCCACATCCTCCTTCTCTCTCTCTCCCTCTCGTTCTCTAGTTCCATCATTTCATCTATGTGTTTTGTCATCTGTCTTGTCTTTCCTGTACAGTCTGCAATTTTTCCCTCCCTCTCAGTTGTCAAACTTCACAGTCGTGTTGCTAGTCATTTGTAGTCACACCTTTTTTTCCCACATTATATCAAAACGATGTTACCAAATGGTGGAACAATTAACATTGCAATGCCCATGACAGGAAAATGAATTGAAGCTTCGGTTGAAATACTAAATTGCCAGCAAATGCAGTCTCGTACCTTCTTGTTTTTCTTTTCTCCATCACTTCTGCAGTACCACTCAAAAGTTTGGGAATTAATAGTTTTATTCAGCAAGGATACATTAAATCGATCAAATGTGACAGTACAGACTTTTATAATATTACTAAATATTTAGATTTCTTTTGAACTTTAAATTCATCAAATAATGCTAAATAAATGTATCATGGTTTTCACAACAATATTAAGCAGCACACCTGTTTTTATTATATTAAAATGGTCAGCACTGGTTTTTAAGTGTGCTTTAGAAATAAATGTGCCTTTCCTAATGATTTCTAAATTCCATTCTAAAAAATTCTGGGTAAAAAAACACCCAATGTTGGGTCAAATATGGACTAACCCAGCGATTGGGTTGTTTTAACCCAGTGATTGGGCTGTCTTAAGCAAATATTTAACCCAACCGCACGGTTTAAAACTACCCAATTGCTGGGTTAGTCCATATTTGACCCAACATTGGGTTAAAACAACCCAGCATTTTTTAGAGTGCAATTAAGGATCATATGACACTGAAGATTAATGATGATGAAAATTCAGCTTTGTCATCACAGGAATAAATTACATTTTACAATATATTAAAATAGTAAATGGTTATTTTAAATTGTAATAATATTTCACAATATTACTGTCTTCCTTCAAAAACATAACACTAAGTGCAAATGGACCGCACTGTTAGGCTCTGCCCACTGACCTTGTTCTAATCCCTTTTCCCATCACATATGAGATCGGAAAGGCATTTATTTTCAATAAAAATGAAGAAATTAATATAAAAGTGGAAATAAAGTGTCTAATGTGTGTTTATCATATTTATCGGTTAGGCGTAGGTTTAGGGAGGGCTTTATTGTCCCAATAAGGCTGCATTCAATTAATAACTTTAACAAATATACACTCACCTAAAGGATTATTAGGAACACCTGTTCAATTTCTCATTAATGCAATTATCTAATCAACCAATCACATGGCAGTTGCTTCAATGCATTTAAGGGTGTGGTCCTGTCAAGACAATCTCCTGAACTCCAAACTGAATGTCAGAATGGGAAAGAAAGGTGATTTAAGCAATTTTGAGCATGGCATGGTTGTTGGTGCCAGACGGGCCGGTCTAAATATTTCACAATCTGCTCAGTTACTGGGATTTTCACGCACAACCATGTCTAGTGTTTACAAAGAATGGTGTGGAAAGGCAAAAACATCCAGTATGCGGCAGTCCTGTGGGCGAAAATGCCTTGTTGATGATAGAGGTCAGAGGAGAATGGGCAGACTGATTCAAGCTGATAGAAGAGCAACTTTGACTGAAATAACCACTCGTTCCAACCGAGGTATGCAGCAAAGCATTTGTGAAGCCACAACACGCACAACCTTGAGGCAGATGGGCTACAACAGCAGAAGACCCCACCGGGTACCACTCATCTCCACTACAAATAGGAAAAAGAGGCTACAATTTGCACAAGCTCACCAAAATTCAGTCAGAATTCGGTGTAAACAGAATGAGAACATGGATCCATCATGCCTTGTTACCACTGTGCAGGCTGCTGGTGGTGGTGTAATGGTGTGGGGGTTGTTTTCTTGGCACACTTTAGGCCCCTTAGTGCCAATTGGGCATTGTTTAAATGCCTCGGCCTACCTGAGCATTGTTTCTGACCATGTTCATCCCTTTATGACCACCTTGTACCCATTCTCTGATGGCTACTTCCAGCAGGATAATGCACCATGTCACAAAGCTCGAATCATTTCAAATTGGTTTCTTGAACATGACAATGAGTTCACTGTACTAAAATGGCCCCCACAGTCACCAGATCTCAACCCAATAGAGCATCTTTGGGATGTGGTGGAACGGGAGCTTCGTGCCCTTGGAGGTGCATCCTACAAATCTCCATCAACTGCAAGATGCTATCCTATCAATATGGGCCAACATTTCTAAAGAATGCTTTCAGCACCTTGTTGAATCAATGCCACGTAGAATTAAGGTAGTTCTGAAGGCGAAAGGGAGTCAAACACAGTATTAGTATTGTGTTCCTAATAATCCTTTAGGTGAGTGTAATAATTTACACTCTATGTTATTGCTTACTGTTTAATGTACAACAACACAGAGGTGCAAATAGTATCTACTACTTTTTATAAGTATAGCTATCGCTATTTGTACCCAGTGTAAAAGGCATCTATCACTAAGAAAATATATTGTTATTTGCATTTAGTGCAAATAGACGCTGACAAAAAAAATACCAATATAAAACGTTTGAACAGAAGTGTACACTAGTGTGCTATTTTATATTTCAGAAAGGCTAAAAAACAAGCATGTGGTCATTCAAACCCCCCCCGTCTTAAAAGCCTCCACATTTCTTTTATCCTCAGAAAATAATGTGACATCATTTCAGTAGAAGACCAGCTCATTATGGTGACTTCACTGATGGATGTTCACATTAGCACACTAGTGTAGTGCTTACTATTCCTGCTGACAACACCAGCTTAGACCAGCATGAACTTCTACAGTGTGTTGGTCCAGGCTAGTTTATGCTGACTAGATTGGTGCTTGCCTGTGTGCGTATGTGTGTCAGGTTTTGCCTAGTTTGTGTGTAGCGAATGTCCCCACCTGGTAGTAAAAACGGAAATCACTTAAATTGTGGGGAGCAGCTAATGGCCCCCAGAAGAAAAATAGCTTAATAAACATAATAAATAATGTCTTAATGAAGATGCTGAAAGGCTTGTGTGAGGGTTTAAGGGTAGAGTTAGGGGATATAACATATAATTCGCTCAATATAATTCAATAGATGGATTTACATTGAAAGGCTCTTCCATGATAGAATAACAAACGTGTGTATGTATAGGGTTAAAGGTCATGAGAATAGCGTTTAGTAGGGCAGAGCTTGGATTTCTAAATTCTAAAGATTTATGTTCCATGGATATAATGGAAAGAGTTAGAAGTGATTAGTTTGCCTGCATATGTAGATACAGAGGATGAACGTGAAATATGACAAAAATATATGAAATATTGTACACATACATGCACGGTTTTGTACTTTATCTCTGTTTCAAACGCAAACTAGTCTCAATGGACGCAGATATGCCTGAAGCCGCTCTGTATGCTGTCTATGTGTGTGTGTGTGTGTGTGTGCAGTACTGTGTTATGTTTGTCTGTATTGATCAGAGCTCAGTAAATAAACTTCTGTCTTTGCCTGTCCAGCAGTTCACACCCATCAACCCTACTTTAATACATCAACCTATCCTCCTTGTCTCCAATCTTTATCCTGCATTATTTTTCCCTTACATGCTGTCATTTTTAAATATTTTTTTGTCAGCCTTTCTTTTTCATCCCCTTCACCTTTTTTGTCTTGTCTGTTCTTCCGGAGACAGCTCTCTAGAGTAATATGACTGCTTTTCTCTCTCATCCTTCTACCAAGGTAATGCACCAATCAAAGTGACCTTTTCTTGACCTTCACTGATATGTCAATGCATATGTTATTGATCTGAGAATGTCTAGATTTTTCCCTCAAAGACCGCCCTACTGTAGCATTTCTCATTTGTTTTTGTTGTTGATGTTTACGAGAGGTCGTAGTGACACTGTTTATGCCAGTGTAGACGATACCATTGACTGCGGTTTGTGTTAGACACTAAATTGCTTTCAGGGCTTCTGGCTGCTGCTATGGCAACCATGTCAAAACTATTTCCAGGCAATTTATCGAACATGAATTATCATTAATATCACTTTTATATTCACTCCCTCTCTCTACTGTACAGTAAAGATGCAAACATTTACAGTAAATATGCAAACATGTACGTAAGTACACACACACACACACACACACACACACACACACACACACACACTACTACTACTACTACAAATAATTTAACTGTCAAGACATAAAAAAGTAAAAAGACATTTTTATATTTCATATATATATATATATATATATATATATATATATATATATATATATATATTTTTTTTTTTTTTTCTTTCTACCCCTCTGTAGAAATCGCGTTCGCAGGGGCACTGTGGTGCGATAGAAAAGGGCACTTTCACTCCCCTGTGTACGCCACTGATGACTATTCTCATTACTATGTGAAGGAATAATGCCGTAATAGTTCAATTGTAAATTATAGAACATTTGTAAAGTAAATACTTATTATTTGTGTATTTTATATTTATTATTACTTTTATTTTTATGATTTAATTCATTATTTACTGTCACGTCAGTTTCTGTTCATGTTTTCTTGTCTTACTATCTCTTAGTCATGTTTCCTGTTCATGTCATGTGTTACCCTTGCTCCTTATGAGATCATGTCATGCGCTCCCCTTGCTTCATGTGTTATGTTAGGTGTGTTCAACTTGAAGCTGCACTGTGAAGACCAATTGATGTATGACATCAAAGTACCGCAAGAACAATTTAGAGATCAGAACATATTTTGATCAAGTTTTGTTAAATAAATCTGCACATGGGTTCAGTTCAGCTTGCCTCCAGTGGATTGATTATAGAAAGCTAGACCTATAACCCAGCAGTTTGTTTATTGCACCTTCGTTAAGGTGACCACCATTGAAGAATATGTTGAGGAGTTTATGGATTTTAATAACGAGGCACTCAAGGACATTTTCCATTGTGGACTAAATGAGCACCTAATGCCTCACCATACCTCTCACTTGACTCTGGTGCAGTATATTGACTTGCCCTTTTGGTGAGTGGTTCATCATTTACTGCCGGAGTGGCTGATGAGGAACTCAGCGCTCTTACAGTAAATGCCACGCCAGTGTCTCGTCACATCATTGCCGTCATGCCAGAGTCCCAGGATCATGGTCCCTGCCAGAAGGACTGCCCAAGATCTTGTTCTACCAGCACCGGCCTGGACGTTTCCATATCTACTGGCCTCACCACAACCACCTGATCCTCCACCATGACCCTCCATAATGTGGTCATGACCCTCCGCGGCCCTGGTCCGCCTCCCTTCATTGCCCTGGCCCTGCCCTACCTCCTTTCATTTCATATTGCTCCATTTTAATAATATTATTTTGAGTTTACTTCATTACAGTAATATGAAAATGTTGTTAATGTTATGAAAATAATGTCACATTGGAAATGAAATATAACCATTTCTTTGTGAGATTTATCAACCTGATTTAACACCACAACAAAAAAGTTTCTTCGTCTAAATTAAAGTATGGTATAGAAAAACTCCTAATGTATACTTACATAATTGTTTGCAGAGAAACATGCAGGTGCATCTATAGAACATTTGTGCATATACATTTATATTAATTTCCAAATCCAAATCCAATATTCAAATTCATTTTAAGCCTCTTCAACATGCACACACTCATATATGAGAGTGAGGTGAGGTGTGGTGTAACAGGATTTATGGTATTATGTAGGTCCCTTAAGGTCACCAGATCCAGATTTTCCATTGTGTGTGTCCTTGGATGGGTTTCTCTATGTGTGTGATAACAGTTGAGTGATACATCCAAACCTGCCTTTTGTTGTGGGAGTGTGTGCATGTGTCCTCAGGGGCTAGCAGTCTAAATTTAGAGACGAGAGGGAGATGAGGACCAAGCCCACTGTTGCCATAGAAACTCACCCCTCTGTCTCCATGGTGACAGACCCTGCTTTTTCCTTCTCTAGGCTGAGGAGGTATGACTTTAGGCCCTCCCACTGTCAATGTTTATATGTGTGTGTTTTGATCCTCTTTCATGAGTTATATTAATGAAATTTCATCTGCATTCTGTAATCCTGATTGTTTAATCTCACTAAAACGCCTCCAAGAGAGGCAAACCACAGATGAACTTGATCACTCTGTGTGTATGTGTGTCATTGACCTCCTCTCCTCATGAAGAACACCCTACTTACGCCCCATTACTGTGGTAAGAGGACCCACGCTGTATGAAAAGAGGGCCGCCACTTAGACCTCTCAGAGAGATGCTAAAGAGGAGGAAAGAATCTGAGGTTCGATTACAGGGTACAAACAGGAGGAAATGTAGGGTTAAAGGGGCAGCAGAAGAGAAAATGAGGGGGTTGAGAAGACAAGTTGCTGATAAAGAGAGAGTGGAAGGATAATAGTGGAATGAAGCAGGCAGAGAGGGTAAAGGAATGTGAAATGAAAGTCAAGTTAAAATTTATATAGCGCTTTACAATACAATTCTTTTTTACAGAATCATCATGATGTTGTTTATAATATCTTAATATCTTCATGCTTAATTAGGGTTGGGCAATATACCAGTAGACGCAATTAACCGGTAGAGATTTTGGACTATAGTCTATCAGGGTTATGCAGACAGTCACGAAAGCTTATCATGCCATGCAGTCACGAAAGCTTATCAGTTGAATTAAGCCTTGCTGTTTAAAAACAAGTGATTTTAAACCATTCAAGCACAATAAGCAGCGAAAGAGGACACATTTCGGCATGTGTGCACGCTGTCTGAGAGACTGTTTCGGAGCACACACACCTGCAACGTGCACACATAAAGACACTGCTCATATAGCGTGTGAGTACTGAACAGAGTTCTTTTTGGCGCCTTACTGGGCTTGAACAGTCAAATACACACACTCACATGTCAAAATGCCTGTCTTAGCGAATATCCTTGTAAACAGTCGCATATATCTTAACAGTTAACAGTTGAGAAAGAAAGTGCATGTGTATCAGTAGGCTATATTAGACCAGTGCATTCGGTCTTAAAGTGACAGCAGCCTAATATATCTCCTGCCGTCCATGGCAATAATCAAACAATCTCATTGGTCTTGACTTACATTTATACATTTATTCTTATTAAAGTTACAAAAGTTATTATTTAATTTACACAGTGAAGACTGTGCAGTGTTTTTTTATTTTTATATTTGATTACTTTATACAATTTATGTAGTAACCTATTTATAGGACAATCTAATGCTTGAAGATTTTCAGGTAGGTCTATAAATAAAATGACTCATATCATGAAATAAGATTTTGGTCATATCGCCCACAAATACTTATAGTCACATTGACATAGAGTTTACATTTTGCCATATTGACATAGTCATAGTCGCATAGTTTTATAGTCACATTGACATATAGTTTACATTTTGTGACAGCACAAGCAATCAAGCAGTTGAGATATGCTCTAGTATTTATATCGCCCTATGTAAGTACACTGAATGTATGCAGATAAAATTGAACAAACTTGTATAGACCTTATTCATAGCAGCGTCATGACAGGTACGAATGTGAGTCTGTGAGGGATAGACTTACCGTGTTTTCAATGGCATCTGCTGTCAAAAAAAAAAAAACCTGCATAAAGCTCCTTTACCCATCATTTTCCATAGCTCATGTTGCTCAGTTTGAAATTGATTGGAAAAATATTTGCAGTGTTTCGACAGCAGAACAATAAAAAATAAAATACATGAAATAACAGTACATCCCATTAAGATGTATGTCCATCACTCACAGCCACCCTTTCATTCCCTTTACAAATCAAAGATGGCGCTGCTGTGACTAAGGTCTATATCCTACTTGTATCCCAAAAATCAGGCTGTTGAGATTATTTGCTATATAGTAGATATCGCTATTTGAGTGTAATGTATGTATCTATGTATCGCTGTGAGATAATACAGTTCACATTTTGTGAGGATATAAAAATTCATGCAGCTGAGATGTGCTATATTATTAGTTTGTTATATATTAGTATTATTTGATATATATTATTTGGATATCAGCTATTATCATTTCATTTACTTTTTCCTCAGAACTACATCACTACTGAAGTAAATTGGGTTGCATACTGCATTTTGTGGATCCAAATTTAGCTGCTTAGAAGTCAAAATAACAACAAAGGAGAATACAAATGCAGTGGAATATTATAACACACAAAAACTCACACCTCGGGCCGCTGTTAGATAAATCAGAGCATCCTTTTGTGTCTGTCTTTTATTAGATTGGCAGAACAGTACACACACACACACACACACACACACACACACACACACACACACACACACACACACACACACACCATAATGGCCAAAGCTATTTCCTCATTGACTTCATGATCTCAGGACCAGTGACCTTTATCTCCCTGCCTCTCACTCGCTCACTCGCTCTATGCACACATGGCAAATGTTAAAGAGCACAACATACAAGTGGCATTAATATAAATTAGACTTTTATATTTTCTGAAGAAAATGTGAGTGGTGCTTTTTCGTTAAGTGTTTCTCACAGCCATGATGTCGAGGTATTGTGGATGGTTGCCATGTCATTGCTATATGGTTGCTAAGCTAAGGAAGTGGTTCTCAATTGGCCGGGGCCAACTAGGTGGCCTCAGGATGACTTAAAAATATTTAAATTAATAAACTATTATTAATAATAAAATAATTATCAGTCTGATCACTTTATTAGCTAGCAAAAAGAGTGCAGGACGACGGCTGAATTATAAACTGTTTTAGGGGTTTGTTCAAATCCCTAAGTATGAACAATAGTAATAGCCAATATAATTTATTATGTGCAAAATTAATAGTTATATCAGTCTATCTCTAGCCATGTGTACCTCTTGATAGCTTCCTCCTGCCTTCTCTTCTTCTGGTTTTTCTCCTGTAGGTATGTCCATTGTGTGTGGTTGCGGACCCGGTCACTCTCTCGAGCGATGTCGGAGGCGTTCTGGATAACCAGCTCGTCATACGCCCTCAGACCACTGTCCTCCACGTACTGTAGGAAACGGGTGCACTCGTCTTCCCCTGAATCCATCCTTCAGCACAGCAGAGAGACTGCCTGAAAGACAGAGGAGAGAGAGCGAGAGAGAGAGAGAGAGAGAGAGAGAGAGAGAGAGAGAGAGAGAGAGAGAGAGAGAGAGAGAGAGAGAGAGACAATGTCATTCTGTCCTCTTGAGAGCTGTTTTTTTTAAAAACACAATGAACTTTGGAGGTACTGTGGGCCGTGTACACACACACACACACACACACACACACACACACACACACACACACACACACACACACACACGTGTTCTCTGGGGAATATCCTTTAATACTGAAGAGCATGATTCACTGCAGGGAAAGGGCAAGAGCTAGAATGTTTAACACACATGTTTACTGTCTTAGCTATGTAAAATGAGGATAGAGGATATGACAGAGAGAGATTATTTATATATACAACTAATTAAAATTACTACAGACTAACAAACTCTAAAAGATAATAAAAGCACATTATTCACTTGGTCTGTTTGTCTGTCTTATCTATCTATCTATCTATCTATCTATCTATCTATCTATCTATCTATCTATCTATCTATCTATCTATCTATCTATCTATCTATCTATCTATCTATCTATCTATCTATCTATCTATCTATCTATCTATCAGTCAATCCATCCATCCCTCTATCTATTAATCCATTGTTCAATGGTTGCTCTCCATCCCTCCATCCATTAATCCATTGTTCAGTTAATCCATCCCTCCATCCATTGTTCAGTCAATCCATCCATCCCTCATCCATCCATCCATCTATCTATTGTTCAGTCAAACCATCCATTGTTCCGTCAATCCTTCCATACATCAAACCACCCAGTCAATCCAGTCAATCCATCCATCCATCATCCAGTCAATCCCTCCATCCCTCCATTTATTGTTGAGTCATTTCATCCATCCATCCATCCATCCATTGTTCAACTAATCCATCCATCTATTGTTCAGTCAATCCACCCGTCCCTCCATCCATCCATTGTTCAGTCAATCCATCCACCCCTTCATCTATTGGTCAATCAATCCATCCATTCATCCATCCATCGAATGTTCAGTCAATCCTACCATTCCTCCATCCATCTATCCATTAAGTCAACCCATCCATCCATCCATCCATCCATTGTTCAGTCAATCCCTCCATCCCTCCATTGTCTAGTCAATCCACCTACCCCTCCATCTATTGTTCAATCAATCCATCCATTCATCAATCAATCTAATATTCAGTCAGTCCTACCATTCCTCCATCCATCTATCCATTAAGTCAACCCATCCATCCATCCATTGTTCAGTCAATCCCTCCATCCCTCCATTGTCCAGACAATCCATCCATCCCTCCATCTATTGTTTAGTCAATTCATCCATCCATCCATCCATCGTAAAATGAATCCATCCATTCATCCTTCCATTGTTCAATCCATCCATCCATTGTTTAGTGTATCTATCCATCCATCCATCCATCCATCCATCCATCCATCCATTGTTTAGTGTATCTATCCATCCATCCATCCATCCATCCATCCATCCATTGTTTAGTGTATCTATCCATCCATCCATCCATCCATCCATCCATCCATCCATTGTTCTGTCTGTCTGTCTGTCTATCTGTCTAAATTCTGGGGATAATTTTTCCCAGGGATAATTTGTATATACAAGTATATATACTGGTTCAGACTAGTAAGATCAGTCAGTTACTTAACATTACATGCAAACAGTAGTAACATCTGGTCCAACATTATCTGATTCCATCCTACTGTTTTTTCTACATGCTCTGAAACACTGTACACTATACAGAGAGACATTATTTTCACCCTGTGGTTGTGTGTGTGTGAGAGAATATGTATTTTTACAACTTTGTGAATATGTCATCCAGTGCTCTGTTCTCTGTTGTATTATTCAGCATGTCTTAATATAGACTCTGAACTCAGATTGTCTCACTCTCTCTCCATCCCTTCCTCAGTCACAAGCCCACCTACTCATCTGCCTTTCCTCCATTTAACATCTTTCACACAGTTCTATACACACTCATGAGAGCAAACACACACACACACACACACACACACACACACACACACACACACACACACACACACACACACACACACACACACACACACACATATACACAAACACACCTGCACAAGCCCATAGATGCCATCACACACACTTTTACTTACACAGGAACACACAGCTGTATTCTATAAATGGAATGTGAGGAGAAGGAACTGTGGGTTTCCAGGCAACAGTATCCTAGTGCGCTGACATAATGCAGGAAGCTGGGAACCTAATTCTGTGCTGAAGATGCATTAGTTCCGCTTTACACTGGCAGGCGTGATATCCCTACCATGTATGTGTGCGTGTGTGTGTGTGTGTGTGTGTGTCTGATGTAATGCCGAAAGCATGAAACACGATATTCTTCTCCTCTACTCTGTAGATGTTTGCCGCAGATGGATCATGTTTCTCGGTTAAATTTTATCACCATTTGCGTATGTTTTTGTATATGTTTTAATAAAATACATCTAACACTAAGTCTCTTTTTTTCAGAGTGATGAGGTGGCAAGATGCCATATTTCTATTGCTGGCACGCACACACACACAAAATAGGTCAGCGAGACCACAGCACCACATCAATGGATCTTGGTGAGTGGAGTTTAGCTTTCTTATTCATTCAATTAACCTGTAATTCACCACCACATCATTAACAGTGCCAATTCATAGCATAGAAATATCCTTCAAACACACACAACAGACCCAATATGAGTAGATTCAGAACCATTAAAACACAAGACATTCACTGGAACAGTGAAAATACAGATGTAGCAATTCTCACACGGCACAAACTCATTTAAAGTGATAGTTCAACCAAAAATGATGTCGTTCCAAACCTATTTGATTGTATTTCTTTTGTAGAAAAAAAGAAGATATTCTTAAGAACACTAAGGTTCTAAGAACACTGGATCCCTATTGACTTTCATTGTATGGACCAAAAAAACTGGTCATTTTTCGATTTCAGAATATCTTCATTTATGTTCCACAGAATAAAGAAAGTCAATGACATGAGGGTGAGTAAATAACAATAGAATTTTCTCAAGAAATTCCATTGAAATGTTGTGTAAAGATGGATCTCATGCTGTACAGATGCTAAAAAATAGGTTGAATGATGAATCATGAATGAATCTAAAGATGCTGATGGGAATTGTGGGTAATATGGTGATTTGATCCCAAACAATCCGTTGATGCTCAGTTTGACTCTTCCTGTCACACAGACGATGAAGAACTGATGAAGATAAGGAAAAGGACTGGGATCTGGAAATGAGGGGAAAAAAACACCTGGATGGAGACACACATGGTTACACTCACGTTATCAGTGAATCGGAACAGCTGATCTCCAGGTATGTTCTGCGTGTGCGTTTCTCAACACCACATGTTATCGAATCCCCCTGCGGATACGTACACGGCTGACAGACAAGCCCGGCGACAGCAACGCAGCTCGGAGGATGCAGACACTGCCGTTAGGAAGAGAGAGATGAAGGACATGTCCATCTTTGGCGTTTCCAGAGCTCTGAAGAAAACTGTCCGCGGTCGGCGATCCGACCCTTCCCCACCTACGACCGCTCCTGCTGGGCTACAGCCACCAAGGCTGTCCCCTCCCCTACCAAACGCTTCTGGAAATATCCACACCTCCCTTTGGTGGTTGCTTCATCTGCACTGTCCCCACACACGCGTGGTGTGTGTGTGGGGTGGGTTGCGTGTGAATGCGCGTAGTGTGAGCGTGTTCTCCTTTTGCCGGCTGCAGTGTGTGCGTAAAGACGTTAGGCTGCTAAAGGCATCGTGTCCTACAATCTCTTTGATCCGTCCTCCCCTGCTGCTGCTGCTGCCGCCGCGGCTGCCGTCACACACACACACACCCCCGTGCGCGTCACACACACACGCAACGATGAACCCAGCTCAGGCGTCACTAGGCAAAGAGACGAGCTGTAGCATCTGTCTTTTCTTGTAGTTCCTTTATCCTTTTTTTTCTCTCTCTACCTTCTTTTTTGCTCTCTGATCTCCTTCCCTGCAGCTCTCTACAACCCTCACTGCTTACTCACTCCATCCCCTGGTGATCGCTCTCTCTCTCGCTCTCTCTCTTCCCTGCAGCCCCTATGTCTCTCAACCAATCGTGTTGCTCGCTTAGAGCTGTCCATGGTTCTGAAAGAAAGAGAGAGAGTGTGAGTTAGAATGGTTGTGTGTGTGTGTGTGTGTGTGTGTGTGTGTGCAGTCCTCTCTTGAGGGCATGACCTCTGCCCGTACAACAATGTTATCACCAGGGCAACTACACTGTCTGATGCAAAACACTCAAAAGGCAGACAGATATGAGTGTGTGTGTTTGGGTGTTTAATGATGAAGTATATAATTTCTACATTAAAAATAATGGCCATTTTCAAACAGGTTTTCTGATTCTGCCATTGGTGAAACAAAACGGGTTGAACAACAACCCTCGGCAACGGTGTAAAAGTAGCCCAATTCTGCAGGAAAAACAAACAGCCACTTAAAAATTGCTATAAAATATGCCCTAAATCTGCTTTACTATAGTCATTTTTGTATGTTGTGTAAGGATACTTTATATCTTTGCTTGCCTCTCCTCTCCTCAATCTCAAATTTTTCTCATCTGTTCTTTCTTCCTGTCTTTTCTTGTCTTTAAGACTCTTTATCTCTGAGTGTAGGTGTGTGTGTTTGTTTCTGTGTATAGGATGAACGTCCATCTGGGGGATTTTGTCCATCAATCACTCGTTCCATGACATCATAACCCCCCTTAACTGCACTGTACACACACACACACACACACACACACACACACACACACACACACACACATGTTGTGTTTCCATGTTTTGTGGGGACATTCCATAGGCGTAATGCATTTTATACTGTACAAACCATATTTTCTATCCCCCTACACTGCCCCTGCCCCTAAACCTACCCATCACAGGAGACATGCTGCATTTTTACATTTTCAAAAAACATCACTTAGTGTAATTTATAAGATGTTTTCCTTATGGGGACCAAAAAAATGTCCCCACAAGGACAAAAATTTGGATATTGCCATCTTTGTGGGGACATTTTGTCCCCATAACGTAGGGATTACCAGTCCACACACACACACACACACACACACACACACACACACACACACATGTTGTGTTTCCATGTTTTGTGGGGACATTCCATAGGCGTAATGCATTTTATACTGTACAAACCATATTTTCTATCCCCCTACACTGCCCCTGCCCCTAAACCTACCCATCACAGGAGACATGCTGCATTTTTACATTTTCAAAAACATCACTTAGTGTAATTTATAAGATGTTTTCCTCATGGGGACCAAAAATGTCCCCACAAGGACAAAAATTTGGATATTGCCATCTTTGTGGGGACATTTTGTCCCCATAACGTAGGGATTACCAGTCCACACACACACACACACACACACACACACACACACACACACACACACACAGAGTTCAGGATATGCTGATGCCTGTATTCACACACACACATTGACAGTTCCCCTGTAGATATGTGTCTCTTTTGTGTTCAGAACTAGCTGACATTAGGAGCTGAATAGAGATAAAAGATCACGTTCTTTAGCTGCTGGAGTAAAGGCAGGAGACAAAGACCGCACACGGATAAATGGGGGAACGAGACACCCACGTTATCTATTCACACACACACTACTTGCTTGAGAATTCTTCAATAGAACTGTTCAAAAAAGCACATTCCACAGTTCTGAACTGTACGTCAGCTCTTTAGAATTTAAGAGCACTTCCTGTACGTGGCCACACAAGAAAACTTTGTAGAGACTCGCTGAAGAGGCACACGCACACGCACACAGAAACATAGGAGATGAAAAAAGCAATGACTTAAAAACATGATTATTGACATATAAAGCAGTTATATGACAAAGAAATGTATCAAATATAAATAATTTATTATATTTGTTAAATATTTTATTTAATAATATTTTGTCAATTAAATACTGTTTTATATATATTTATATATATATATATATATATATATATATATATATATATATATATATATATATATATATATATATATATATATATATATATATATATATATATCGATTGGATTGAGATCTGGGGAATTTGGAGGCCAAGTCAACACCTCAAACTCGTTGTGCTCATCAAATCATTCCTGAACCATTTTTGCTTTGTAGCAGCGTGCATTATCCTGCTGAAAGAGGCCACAGCCACCAGGGAATACCGTTTCCATGAAAGGGTGTACATGGTCTGCACCAATGCTTAGGTAGGTGGTACGTGTCAAAGTAACATCCACACTGATGGCAGGACCCAAGGTTTCCCAGCAGAACATTGCCCAAAGTATCACACTGCCCCTGCCTGGCTTGCCCTCTTCCCATAGTGCATCCTGGTGCCATGTGTTCCCCAGGTAAGCGACACAACAGCATGGGCATGCTGACTGGTCTGCGGCTATGCAGCTCCATACGCAACAAACTGTGATGCCCTGTGTATTCTGACACCTTTCTATCAGAACCAGCATTAACTTCTTGAGCAATTTGAGCTACAGTAGCTCGTCTGTTTGATCGGACTACACGGGCCAGCCTTCGCTCCCCACGTGCATTAATGAGCCTTGGCCGCCCATGACCCTGTCGCCGGTTCACCACTGTTCCTTCCTTGCACCATTTTTGATAGATACTGACCACTGCAGACCAGGAACACCCCAGAAGAGCTGCAGTTTTGGAGATGCTCTGACCCAGTCGTTTTCCCCTTTTTCCTGCTTCTAACACATCAACTTTGAGGACAAAATGTTAACTTGCTGCCTAATATACCTAATATATATCTCGTCCACTAACAGGTGCTGTGATGAGATAATCAGTGCAGATACATGTGCCCTTGGTTGGGAATCGATATACAGGTCCTTCTCAAACAATTAGCATATTGTGATAAAAGTTAATTATTTTCCATAATGTAATGATAAAAATTAAACTTTCATATATTTTAGATTTATTGCACACCAACTGAAATATTTCAGGTCTTTTATTGTTTTAATACTGATGATTTTGGCAGACAGCTCATGAAAACCCAAAATCAAAAAAATTAGCATATCATAAAAAGCTTCTCTAAACGAGCTATTAACCTAATCATCTGAATCAACTAATTATCTCTAAACACCTGCAAAAGATTCCTGAGCCTTTTAAAAACTCCCAGCCTGGTTCGTTACTCAAAACCGCAAGAGGGTAAGACACAGAAAGACATTTCTGAACGAATAGGCTGTTCCCAGAGTGCTGTATCAAGGCACCTCAGTGGGAAGTCTGTGGGAGGGAAAAGTGTGGAAAAACGCTGCACAACAAGAAGAGGTGACCGGACCCTGAGGAAGATTGTGTAGAAGGACCGATTTCAGACCTTGGGGGACCAGCGGAAGCAGTGGACTGAGTCTGGAGTAGAAACATCCAGAGCCACCGTGCACAGGTGTGTGCAGGAAATGGGCTACAGGTGCCGCATTCCCCAGGTCAAGCCACTTTTGAACCAGAAACAGCGGCAGAAGTGCCTGACCTGGGCTACAGAGAAGCAGCACTGGACTGTCGCTCAAATTTTGCATGTCATTCGGAAATCAAGGTGCCAGAGTCTGGAGGAAGACTGGGGAGAAGGAAATGCCAAAATGCCTGAAGTCCAGTGTCAAGTACCCACAGTCAGTGATGGTCTGGGGTGCCATGTCAGCTGCTGGTGTTGGTCCACTGTGTTTTATCAAGGGCAGGGTCAATGCAGCTAGCTATCAGGTGATTTTGGAGCACTTCATGCTTCCATCTGCTGAAAAGCTTTATGGAGATGAAGATTTCGTTTTTCAGCACGACCTGGCACCTGCTCACAGTGCCAAAACCACTGGTCAATGGTTTACTGACCATGGTATTACTGTGCTCAATTGGCCTGCCAACTCTCCTGACCTGAACCCCATAGAGAATCTGTGGGATATTGTGAACAGAAAGATGAGAGACGCAAGACCCAACTCTGGATGAGCTTAAGGCCGTTATCGAAGCATCCTGGGCCTCCATAACACCTCAGCAGTGCCACAGGCTGATTGCCTCCATGCCACGCTGCATTGAAGCAGTCATTTCTGCAAAAGGATTCCCGACCAAGTATTGAGTGCATAACTGAACATAATTATTTGAAGGTTGACTTTTTTGTATTAAAAACACTTTTCTTTTATTGGTCAGATGAAATATGCAAATTTTTTGAGATAGGAATTTTGGGTTTTCATGAGCTATATGCCAAAATCATCAGTATTAAAACAATAAAAGACCTGAAATATTTCAGTTGGTGTGCAATGAATCTAAAATATATGAAAGTTAAATTTTTAACATTACATTACGGAAAATAATGAACTTTTATCACAATATGCTAATTTTTTCTTGAAGGACCTGTACAAGAGAATGGACAGTGACCTCACATGGACAATCACACTGCCTCTAGTGGCCATTCACTAAAACTACATGAACAATGCTGTGACAACAGCTTTTTAAAGTTACATCCCTGTTATAGTTACATAGAAAGAGAGACCAGAACAATATCTAGGGGATGAAATATTTCAGTTTGCCTATAGAGAATTGACTATTTTGACTAGGGCTACATCATAGCAACCACTAAGAAATTGGCATAGCAACAAGCAACCACAAATCCATGGAAACTGCCAAGAACACCTTAGCATTGTGGTAGCAAGTTCTGCACAGACCAGCACTTATATTTAGAAAAAAATGTTTTTTGCTTCATCTTAAAGCTGCTCTAAGCACTTTTTTTCCCCCTGATGTCAGATATCATTGAAAAAAATCTGACTGCTACCTGCACATGTTGGCCAAACACAACAGTCTGAAGTAGCTCTCTGCCAATGGTGTGAGTTCTGATTATGTACCAACAATTGAAGACAGGGAAGAGGGAAGTGTGTGTGGTTTTAGCTGCAATGAACACTTTATCACTTTATCAATGGAACACAAATAATAATAATAATACAAAAATAACAAAAAAAAAATATTTTGTGTGTTCCGTAGAAAAAAATAATATATGGGTTTGAAATTAGCCTAGAAATCTAGACGCACCCTAGCGGCAGCAAATCTAATTTGCCGCGAGTGTAGTCTAGCACCTCTTGGTAGACCTGCAAGCTGGAAAAAACAAACTCTGGTCAGGCCAATCACATCGTGTACAGAGTCGGTGGGTGGGCTTAACATAATGATGGCAGAGTTGCGGAGGTTCCGCGTGCTACTTGTAAACAAAGGGCGAACGGCGGTCTTCGAATCAGCTTTGGCCGCAACACTGGAAGACTTGGAGTTAAGCTTTTATTTGAGAAAAGAACAAAGAACGGCACTGAAGTCATTCTTAAGAAGGGAAGATGTGTTCGGAGTTTGGCCGACCGGATACAGCGAAAGTTTAGTATCAACTAGCTCTGCTTCACGTTGCTCTGGTTGGTTGTAGCCCTATCCAATTGCGTGCAGCGGGAATTTGAAAGACAACCGTTTATCACGCCCCTCGGATTGAGACCTGTCAATGGTGAGTTCCCAGACCCAACATCTTGGGTCCTGTCCCAAATGGCACACTTGATGTGCACTTTCGGTCTTCTGGACTTACAATGGCCACTGCGTGCGCGAGTCCGTTAAGTCCACAACACCATAGGGTGTCCCATTCGTCATTTAAAGGAACACTCCACCGTTTTTAGAAATAGGGCTTATTCAACTTCTTTCCTACATTTAGATATGTGAGCAAATGTTTTTTGTCTCAGTGCATGCATTGTTTTAGTTTTGGAATCCTATGTTGCCAGCTTGCATGTCCCGAGTAAAAGTGATAAAAACAAAACAAAAAAAACACCTAATAGCTACTTGGGCGCAGAGATATTACGCAACACATGAAATCCCCAAACTTTCGTCAACATACCAGCGTATGTTGTGCATGTGTTGCGTGATATCTCTGCACCCAAGTAGCAGTGCTTCGCCTGTGCTTCACCCTAATATAGTCCCAAGTTAATATCTGCCTAATATCTCTCCTAGTCTTAATCTGCATCGCTATTTGTATTTGTTGTGAATATGCAGGCCACAAGAAGTAATTAGGTGGGGTTTTTTTATCACTTTTACTCGGGACATGCTAGCTGGCAACATAGGAATACATTCATTATGCTAAGCTAAGCTAGCGGCGAACCTGACAAACTAAAACAATACATGCACTGAGACAAAAATGCATTTGCCCACTGTGGCGAGGTGGATGAACGAGCGACATGGGAGGAGCGAGTGGAGACCGGTGCGTGATTGTTAATGAACGTCACCTGTAGCGAGGCACACCGGTCTCGAAGTCCTCTCATGAGGGAGCTCGGAGACATAAAAGGACGGGCGAGTTCAGGAAAGGACGAGAGAGGGCCAGGCCTGGCTCCCTCATGAGAGGACTTCGAGACCGGTGTGCCTCGCTACAGGTGACGTTCATTAACAATCATGCACCAGTCTCCACTCGCTCCTCCCATGTCGCTCGTTCGTCCACCTCGCCACACCCACATATCTAAATGTAGGAAAGAAGTTGAATAAGCCCTATTTCTAAAAACGGTGGAGTGTTCCTTTAAGCTTAAAGAAGGGTGCAATCTACGCAGAGGACTTTTACCCGGCCATCAAAGCGGCATTACGTTGTGAAAGAGCGGACTCAGAGGAAGAGCGTGAGGGTTTAGGGTGCCATTTGGGACAGGGCCTTGATGTGGGTCTGGCTTGTCAGGCTAGGTTGAAATGACATCGTGAGTATGACATCAAGAGTATGTGCTTTAGATTTAAGTCTACATGCACGCGCACACACATTATTGTACAGGGTTGCGAGGAGACATTCTAGCGTGATTCAGAACTGATTTTCAGAGGTGAGACTGAGCCAATTATAACACTGCTGAATTATTAAATCTATCTTTCTCCAGCATATATGCACATCTCTTTCTTTCTCACAAAGGTACACAATGTTTAAATGTAAGAAAACTGTCCAAATACTTATAGAGTGAATAGACACCCATACACTGTCAATGGTCACAATTATACATAATTCAGTCAGTCACATACCTCGGCAGATGTCATGCTAAGCTCAGACAGTGAGCCTCCCGCAGGGGTTTGAGGAGCTGCCACATCCATTTGGTGCTGGATAACTGCTCATTCATATGCCCATCTATGCCTTCATCCAAAGACTTCATCCTAAACACAGTGAACACATGCTTATTGTAAAAACATTTAAATTAGAAAACAGAGTAATAGAATACAAGCACACCCTGTAACATACACACACACAAGATCACTATATATATATATATATATATATATATATATATATATATATATATATATATATATATATATATATATATATACACACACACACTATAGGGCTGTCAAACGATTAATTGCATCCAAAATAAAAGTTTGTGTTTACATAATATATGTATGTACTCTGTGTATAATTATTATTATTATGTATACAGTATTTGAATACACACACATACATGCATATATTTAAAAAAAAATCGGATGCTGATTTTTCTGCTCAAGAATTACATTTTCACTGTTTTTACTGAAGAACATCCAGTATAGACAGTTACAAATCATGCTGTTGTACTGAGTATCTGAATATGGTAATTAGGTCCTTTATTGTAATGTTGCAATCTACAGGAACACACTTTTAGAGGAGATTCCCAACAAATGAGCTGACAGACTGATGGATGGATGGACAAACGAACAGTGTAATGAATCAAATAACCATAAATCCCAACATACTAAAAGTGTAAATATTTAATGTCAAACCCCTCTTCTTCCAGGTGCAGTGAACATGGCCGGTACGTTCCTCAGCTCATGGGCTGGCGAGTGTTTACTCTACTGAAGGAATGTGGATGAATCTCACAAATGATTTAACTCCTGAAATAGCCTGTGAGTGTTAATCCCTTCAGCAGGGAGGATGTGCTGGTTTGTCCTCTGGCTGGTACAGCAGGAGAAGGAGTGAAGCTTCAGGACAGAGAGGGATTAGGCTATTTTCAGCTCTTATCACACTTTGACTCTTTCTGCTCTGATTGAGCAAGAGAAAAACCTGAAATAAAGGTTTAATTCAGAATTAAAGGTTTAAACCTGAATTAAAAGTTTAATTCCAATTGTAGTCTTGAGTTGTCTTCCAGGAATGTACACGCCACAATATTCCTCATTTAAATAATTCCTGTCCAAGGCATTCACGAGAAAGGGAAGAACTTACGAAGAAAGTGTAACGCCTCTCGCAGTCATGCTCGCAGTTCAAAATGCTTACGCTAGTGTGACGTCATATATTACGCTTTTTCCGTAAATTGAATAGGAAAGGCGGTCTGGAGGAAACGACATATTTTACTTTATAACATGTTAAATATGGATATTACAAAAACGCATCGGTTAGCTTCAGAAGGCCTTTATTAACCCCCTGGACCCGTGTGGAGTATGTTTATGATGGATGAATACGCTTTTTTGGGCTAATCATGGGGTAATTTTCTTTTGTGGGTGACCTATCCCTTTAAGTTGCGTTAGTAGTGTATTGTCCCGTGTGTTTAAACCTGAGAAGCTGAAACTCATTAAGGTGAGGGCCATGACATTTTCTAAACACGCTTAAAGCGGCTGACCCGGAAGGAGGGGTTTCATAAAGACTGGAACTGAACAGAGCGTTACTGACAGACTGGAAAGAGAGGTGCTGCAACAAATATGTGAACAATTATGTGTTTTTTGAACATTTAAGAAAGACAAATTGTAGTGGACTCCAAAAACTAAATCAAAATTTTGTAAAAAGGTATAATATAGCCTCTTTAATATTGTCACATTTGAGAGCTTCATAAGGTGGCAGTCTGATCATAGACAGTTAATTTCAAAGTGTGTTGCACAAAGGCACACATAAAACATACACCCACAGGTCGATTGCAAAGTTCTTCGTCCCACATAGATGATCTCATCCTTTATCGTTCATCATCCCTCTTGCTTACATTTGAAATGTGTCTTGGTCTGGGCAGATATCTGTTCCTCAGCCATCCTGCCCTCGTAATGAATTGTTTATGGTCAGTGCACTCTCGCTGCTTTAGCATAGCTCATCCTAACACACATCGCTCTCTTTCGCTCTTGTGTCTATAAGGGGAAAGAGAGAGAGAATTCCCTCATTGATTTCGTTCTCTTCTTTCTGGACAGCACCTCAAACTGATTCAGTACAGTAATGGCATTAGATAGCTCACATATTAAGATGATAAAATCCTAGGCTGGTGACCTTAACTCACTGTGGGTTATAACTGCGATTGGATTGTGCATTGATCATTTTGATCAATGCTACCTTTCTCTTAAGACGCCAGAGACATTCTCTCTTCTCTTTCTTTCTGGTTTTGTTTTTCTGTTTAACTATAACTGTATTAAACATGTACTATAGCCAGTATGTGCCTTTGTGTGCAATTGTATCGAGGGGCCTATTAAACCAAATTCTTTCTTGTTTATTAGGTCTGGGCATTGACACAAATTTCACAATTCGATTTTATTTTGCTTCACAAGCTTGTGATTAGATTCAATTCTAATTTCAATTCAATTCGACATTGTTTTATTAATTCATTTATATATGTATTGTGTCAGGCAAACTAATGCTGTAAACTATACAGGGAACTCAAGTTGGTACATTAAAGGTACAAATTAACTGATTAGATTTGGTAATTAGATAATTTGAGTTAATCAAAATGAGAATCGATTAAAATCGAGAAATCTATCATTTTACGCCCAATTGTTTATTAAATATTAGCCAATGTTCAGAGCTTTGGTTTCTTAAAGGTATAGTTTAACCAAAAATATATTATATTTTGTAATAAAATGTATACATTTAGGTTTATTGCAATTAAGGATGAGGGAGGGAGCTCTGGATGAGGAAGTGGAGCAGGTAAAAGGCAAGAACAGAGAAGCATTGGCGACGCAAGATACCAAGGCAGTGATGACGGTGGAAGGAGCCAGGAGCAGGAGTAGCCAGGCGCAACCAGGACAAAAGGCCCACAGTGGAGTCGAGGGAGGATGAAGCCATGGTGGAGGCTTGTCTGTCATCACCAGGTTCGAGATGGAGCCAATGGAAGTGGAGCCCTGGGCACAGACGGAGAGCAGATGGGACCGGATGACACCGATGGCCCTGAAGATCGAGGCGGAGTTAGATATTGAGGTGGAGCCGCTGGGACCAAGGTGGAGGTGGAAGGAAGGCAAAGCCAGACAGAGCCGAAGGGGCGAAGAAACAGAGCACAGCGGATGGCTCAGAAGTCTGTGGCATAGTCAAAGCAACATCTGACCAAGGCGAAGCCGGAGGGACGAGGGAGCCCGGTGGAGCCATAAGGACGATGTTATCAGGTGGATTCGAGGGAGGGAGGAGCCAAGGCAAAGCCAAAAGGTTCGATGGGCCGAGGTGGAGCCACAGGGTTCTAGTTGCCTAGGCGGAGCTGGAGACCAGAAGACCTGAGGCTTTTTCACACAACAGAAAGGTGTTAGAGGAGATGTCAAGGGGCTGAAGGGAACCAGCGGAGGCGAGGCTGACGGACTGGCTGATTTTGGAAGAAGATGCAGGAGAGAGGCTGAGTGGGAAATCTAGTGACACAGGAGACTTTGTGCTGTACAGTACCATACAGACACAGGAGATTTTGTGCTGGACGGGTCCAGCGGGGGCACAGGAGACTTCATGTTGGACTGGACCAGCAGGACTGGAGAAACAGGATATTATTCTCTTCCAAATCATCAAATATTAATGCAGAGGCCATCAGAGGCACGATCAAGCGCTCCGTCTGTGGTGGGCTCAGGAATCCTCTCATTGCAGTAGGGTGATGACTATGAAGTTGGGTTGGTGATGTAGTCCTCAGCGGGGCAGATGGTAAATGCCAACTGTTCGCTGGGAGACGTTCCTTGGTCCAGATAGTCTCTAGGGTGGTCCTCCGGAGGGAAAAAAGAAAGGAGGAAAAAATGCCACAGAAATAATCTTCCGGGCCTGGTGTTCTGTCACGTATAGATGAACACGCACAAGTCAAAGATAAATAAAGAGTATTTAAATAGCAATTAGAACACGCAGGAGTATCAGAATAACAACTACTGCACGATAACAAAAACAATACCGGACAAAGAAACACAGGAAACTCAGGGCATAAGTACAAAGAGAAATCATAGATAAAACGGAACGGGTGTGTGTACTAATTAACAAACAAGGGAACTAACTAGAGAACACAGGAAAATGGAAAATTAGCAAACAGTAAAAACTTTCAGTTAGTTGCAGAGGCAACATTCCTGATTTAAGTTTCTTTAAGTTTATGTTTTTCATCTAATATTTATATTTCATTTTAATTTCAGTTAACAGAAATTATATTTAAAAGTTTTAGCTTTAGTGAACATTAACAACACTGTTAAAGGTTAAGCATAGTCTGAAAAGCATTTTAACTGTCACAGTTTAAAGGCTTAATTTTTATTTTATTTATGGCGTATATTTTTAGCTTTGTGATAGGCGTTTCGAGAACTTTAGCTGAACTTCATTTCATTTCAAGCACCGGAGGGAACACTTTGATAATTCATTATTGTGGAAATTGTTCACTGATACTGCTCACACTGCTGTTAAATCTCAGGAGATAACGGCCGCTTGGGAATATTAGAAAACCTAGGAATAATGCGTTGGCTAAATCAAAGAGACACTGAGAAGTGCAGCTGTGGACTCAAGAGAAGACTGAAGAGAAGTTTCTTGAAAAATTAATCATGTGTGCATCAGCTTTCTATTAGTGGAATATGCATCTACCATCCCAAAGGGCCTTCTCAAACGCTTTTTAATGGACAGACTTTATTTAAAGAGTGGAAAGAGACAGAAAGAGACCACTCTAATCCATTCAAACAATTCTCTTGCTCACAGTTGACCTTTTAGCCTTTCAGTATATCCAACTGTCCCCTATCACATTTTAATCTTTGTTCGGACAGTCCATCAAAAGAACGATCATCTTAAGTAAAATAATCTATTCATTTAAGGAGAAGAAATATGTTTTGCATAATTGTCGATGTGGGTAATGAGATAAGTCTAAAGACCAGGAAGTAATCAGTTCAGACTAACGATTGGAGTGTAAGTGGATCTTTTGAGGGAATTGCATCAGGATTAGTGTCTCCGAGTCTGATTCTGTTTGCTCAGTACTGGTGTCTTTACTCTGACAGATGCATTAAACCACAGTATGTCCATTTGTTTAACATGGTCTGGGGCTCCGTCTCTCTGAATCAAACCTCAAGAGACGCCTGAGCAAAACGGCTCATTATACTGTTGCCCAATTGCTGCCATCAACATTAGGAGATGCTTTGTTTCTTCCTTTTTTGATTATGCAATATCCTGACCTTATACACTGCTGAATGTAATGGACATGATTTGAAATATTCTATTTACCCTATACAAACAACAGATTATGCTGTGTTTACACTGTACACACACTTACCATATCAGTACTTACGGTTGTCTGTAGAGCATTTCTCCAGGGAACTAATGGCACAGAATTGGCCTTGGTTATATGTACTGAAACAGAGGTCATGAATCACCCTTGACCCTCATATGCCTCTTCTGTCAAAGCCACCCTTCCTGTCCGTTAGCGTATATATTTAGCGCAGATGTCCTTACATTGCAGAAATTATATTTTCTCATTATGGTGGGGAAAAATTGGGCCCTACGGATATTGGCATTACTTTAGCATAATATGTATGGAAAATCTTTTAAACCCATAAAGCTTGTCAGCCCAAATTATAAATTTAGAAAGTGTGCAGCAAATAAATTTTGACAAGCATCTCAAAAGGAAACACGATATATCAAAAGAACTGAGATATGTTCAATATTTTCATTGACAGCCTCCAAAATCATAGCTTTGACATAGCCTTATTTTATTATTCCGAGAGCACAGAAACCATAGCCCATCATTAGCATGGTTAGATCAATGTTCATTTAAAATCTATAAAACAAAACTATGGTATTTATTATGAATTATTGTTGCCTGAACACATTTAGAAACTGCAATCTGATAGCAGTAGCTAATGGAAATTATTCTTGAGATAAGTGTGTCCTTATTTATTAAACGCAGCCTACATGTTTAAAACTGGTATAGCGTTAAAGGCAGCTCCTTTTTCTCTCTTTTTTAGGCGCGGCTCAAAAGGGTATCTATGACGTTAATGACACGTTATGAAAGGATACAATTTCCGTTGTCATGGATTAACCATAAATCCGCGCGAAAACCGCCTGATTCTATGAAGGAAACCCTAGCTGCTAGCAGTTGTGGTTGCCATGGAAACGGAACTTCTCCCAATCTTCATTATTCTTACCTTATCCCTCAGCTGAAGGGGTGAGGATGACACTTGACCGTTGGTAAAAGACGGATAAGACAACAAATCAGTCACAAAGTTGCTGTGTCAGTCAGTGAGAAAGATAGACGTTTTTGAAGATTGTCGTTTGTTAGATCCATGAACGAATTGTTGTTGTTTTTTTGGTTCTGCCACAAAAAAAGAACCGTAAAAGCAGAGAAATTATAACAATTCCTTTCATAATGCCATATTTGAATAATATTGTAGTCAAGGCTAAACGTATAAGTTACCTTGGGGGAAAGTGGTCCTTGTCCTTCCCTCAGAAGTATCTGTTAGTAGGCTAACTTTACTTACCAATAGAGAAATAACATTAACGTTACATTAATTCAGACAGTTTACCTGACTAAATCCATTCTACAGAGACTTAAGTCAGATATTGAAATAAATTGCTCCTTTTTTATTAGGCTACTGTTCTGAAGAAAATATAATTTAACTGATTTGGTAAATTAACATTACCCAGAGAGAAATGTTGGTCAGAATGTTTTTTTTTTTTTTTACTGTTAATCCACTTATGTTTCCTGCTAGTTAAATTTCACATATCTACAAAAAAAGTACTGGCTTTTAACCTCTCTTTATTCAAATTTGATCTAGAGTATAACATACTAGACATTATTCACAGTTTTGTTAGGCCTAGCTAACGTTAATCCTAAAACAACAAAAACCTATATTTTTAATATTCATTCTTTGTGTCCTCATGTAACGTTAAATTAATTGCATTGTTGTTGTTGTTGTTGTTTGTTACCCTGGCAACACGTCTGAACGATTTGTATTGTTGCTTATGTTATGTATAATAATTATAAAACGATTCTTTGAACCAAACTGTTCGAAAGAACCGATTAAATAAATATGTCGGACCTCTCGAATAAAGCGCATGCGTAATGAGTGGGTTAGCGAGGATTTCATCGTCTAACTGCAACTTGTATCCTTTTTGACTGAGGTAATGTTTAGCCTACTCTAATACACTGATCAAGATACTACGTTAAATGTTTAATGACTAAAACAAGGAGTTTATATCGTCGACTATGTTCTAACCTTCGGACATCTCTACCCAGTTAACTGAGGTGAGTCGATTAACGTTAGCCTAATTATGACAGCGACACAGCGTGGTTTGCTAACTCTGTTTTATTAGATGCTGTTTTAGTTTGTTGTTTGGCTGTAGTCATTGTGTGTAACGTAGGCTACTTTAAAAGAACAATGATGTTTCAAGATGGGGTTTAAATTTTGATTTTAACAAATTATTTGTATGCCAGACCTCATGACCCAGGACAGTTAACGTTACCACTTTTAGTTAAAAAAGACAGGTCATTACATGTTACTAATACATCATAACAGAATTGTGTAATTTAACTTACGTTATACAGAACACCAGAATGGAAGTTTTTTTTTTTTTTGTATGAACATTAAGCCTAATGTCAGCAGTAGAATACCCTTATCGATGTTAGGCCTAAGACTATCACAAAAGCTGAGTAAAGGCTCGCGTGTCTTGTGAGATTTTGTCGCCATCCAGTGACCAATGCCAGTTACTGCACCTTTTAACTGTAACTTACATGAAAATAAAACCGTGTTAACTTGCTTAAATACGTGCGTTGAAAATGCCTGAATTTCCCTTCCAGTAGATATTAAACAAACAAGCTTATGGCACAACTTAACAAGTTTTGTAAACGTCGGTTGGATGTATACTCCTTTTCATGTATGGTCCGTGGGCTCTGCCTGTGAGGAGTGTTTGTTGTATGAAGTCGTCAGTCCTGTTGTATCAGTGACATAGTGTTATTAAAAAATGTGTTTAAAAAAAAAAAAACCTTGCTTGTTCCCGCCCGGTTTCGAACCGAGGACCTTTCGCGTGTTAGGCGAACGTGATAACCACTACACTACGGGAACTGAGCTGTGCCACCGACAGGATGTGACGTCACTTTCAGTGTAGCGCCGGTTAGATTAATGTAGTACTAACGATTTTTGTCAATGAACATCTAACATCTATCATCTATCTATCTATCTATCTATCTATCTATCTAAAGCATGAGTGGACTGATAGTGTGTGCTATTTCACACATTTAACCTTTTTGAGTGATCTGAAAGCCTCACTGCATTGGTCTGTGTACACAATGCAAGCAACCACCCACCCACCATGTGGCAGTAGTATACCCCTAACTGTATGTCAAGATTCAGTAATGAAACAAGTCATTCTAGAAACTCTTTCACATGACCTTCTTATGGCAAAACCGGGCTGTAACTGAGAAAAGATTAGTGCACATTTAAGACATTAAAGTAGAAGAAAAGTGCAGCATAGGATGATTAAATACAGAAACTCATGCAGTACAATGTCAGATGTTTAACAACATACCCTTGCCACTATACATGTTTAAAATGTGAAGCGCATTTAGGTGTGTTGCTTAATATTATTGCATTTTTTTCAGTAGTCTTTGTCTTATACTTTAGGGATTTTAATATCAATTTAACTGTTATTACATTTGATCCAATTGTAATATTAAACAATTGCATCCATACTACATTTTTAAATGTGTTTCCAGTCGCTATTAGCTTTTAAATGGTTAGTACACCTAAACATTTCCCATAATTTACTCACCCTCAAGCCCACCTAGGTGTATCTTCTTAGGCCAAACACAATCAGAGATATAATAAAAAAAATATCCTGGCTCTTTCAAGCTTTATAATGGAAGTGAATAGATTTTCATAAAAGGGAGATTTTGAAGCCCAAAAAGGTGCATCCATCATAAAAGTAATCCATACGGCTCCAGGGGGTTAATTAAGGCCTTCTGAAAGCGAAGCGATGCGTTTTTGTAAGACAAATACCCATATTTATAACTTTATAAACCATAACCACTGGCAGTCTGAAGCTTTACCTGTAAATATGAAGATGCATTTCTAGCTCTGACTGATTTTAAATCGTAATTTTGGTCACCCCTGAAATGGGTCATACCATTAACATTACTGTTGAATTAAATACGCTCGTTCAGGGACGTGCTTTTCTTGCATGGACGTAGAACATAATCTGTTTTAAATACATATAGCATACACAGTTACTTTGAATGATAACATTTGCTCTCTTTAATGCTGTTAAAATTAATGTATAAAGCAAACTGTTTATATATATATATATATATATATATATATATATATATATATATATATATATATATATATATATATATATATTAGAGCTGCATGATTAATTGTTAACAATTTAGATTCAAAACCCATGTGATCTTGCAACGATTCACCTGTCTCTATCAAACCTTTGATAAAATCACACCAGGACATTCAAATCTGTGTTGGCGCTTCAACCACACAATATCATAATTTCTGTGTTACAAATATTCAAATGATCACAGAAGTACTGGGATAAAAGTTTATAGTTCATATATAAACACTGATGTCTACAGAGCAAATCACTGTTTGAAAGTAGCTTAACACTTTCAGATTGTATTTACATTGTTACACCACTAAGTGGCGACAAGTGACTGTTAAAAAAATGCGTCATTGAATCATTAATTCAGTAGATTTGTTCAAAAAGGATTTATCCATTATTTATGAATCATTCATTCAAAACAAATTCTTTAAATAATCAATTCATGTGAAAGAAGTAGCATTTAAAGGGGCTATATAAAATAAAGTTTATTATTATTTTTATTAAATTGTTTAAAAATTTGTAAATAGGCTACATCAGTTAATCATTTGTCAGAAGCTCTAGTAAAATGTTATTTTGTTTAGTTTTCTTTTCAAAATCATGGGAGAATCATGATCTCTGTTTGAAACAACAACAAAAATGTGATTCTCAATATATCCAGAATCAACCCCACCCCCCCACCCCATCTGACCCCCTGAAGGCTTTTGTGTAATTCGCATCTTGGGAAGAGTGACCTCTGACCTGACGCATGATGTAGGACAGCAGTCCCATAAGTGGCCCGCCAGCACTGACCGAGAGGATCTTCAGCAGGGTGTTCTCCACTCTGGAGGAAATATTACTGCTCCTCTCACATGCTCTGTATGAAATGTGTGGTATGAAAAATCTAACAGTGAACAATTGAAATGTTTGCTTATAACACGGGGCCTCAGCACCAACACGTGAACAATAACAAAGCAAATTCAGCTTCCTTTTTATAAAAAAGATTGACAAGAAAATCAGGAATTGTTTGAATGGATTAGAGTGGTCTCTTTCTGTCTCTTTCCACTTTCCAATAAAGTTTGTCCAGTACTTAATCCAGCGCGCGTGCAGACAGGGTTGCCACGTTTTTTTGCAATGTCGCGCACAATTGCTACTCAAAACTATAGCCCAAAACTATAACTTTCCGGGGGGTTCTCCTGAAAAAAATGGCGTTTGGTTGGCAAAATAAGTTATTTTGGCAAGGTTGCCTGCTAAAATTCGCATTCCTGGGTTTATATAATCACATAATTGGGGTCGCTCCAACTCGCGGACATGGAGAAAAACACGGCTTGGCAACACAGTGCAGTTGAGTTCTGTTGACATTTGACAACTAATGTTACGCGTCGCTCCGTTGCTCTGATTGGTTGTGGGTCTATCCAATTGAGGTCTTTCCTGGCTCGGTTGAAACACGCCCCATAATCAAAGCTCAATGGAGCGGTATCAGACTCATATTCTGACTAGAATTGAGTATGGCCATGACAGGCTATCATTTCGCATCATCTGAGGATTTTTTGGCCGGAGGCTAAAGACTACAGCCAGCAGGAGGAGCTGTTTCCGCATGTTTTCAACATCGCACTCACAGCACTCGGCTCGGGCAGCTGTGGAGATTCATGTAAACGGAGCGGTGGAGAGCAAAGTGAGTGTTTCAATTGTTCAAATGAATTCCTATGAAAGTTAAGCTTGAACTGAAAATGCGGCAGACTGAACGCGCGCTGTTAATGCAGCCACGAATCCCGCGATTACCTCAGCTCATGTGATGAATAAAATCTGACTCCTGCTGCGTTTGTGCCGTGACACTCATTCGGCTCACTCACATTATATGGAACAGACACGTTCAGTTTTTAGGTGAGAATAGACGGTGCAAACAAATAGGACTGGGCAACCAACTCAAGCTCCTCCGACAATTCTACTTTTAGACTTCTAATTTGTGACCGGTGTTTTGCTCTTCGCTTCTGTATTCATAGGGCTGGGTAGCGTTACACATTTTCCGATATTGACACACTGATACCTTGACTTCAATACTCTGCGGCTGCTTTAAACACAAGCATTGATTAGAGTGGCCGTGATCCGCTCCGGTGGATTTATAGAAAAACTCATCTCTGCGCTTGAGAAGGCCTTTATTAAAGGGGTCCTTGATTATGATTGAACTTTTTTAACTGTAGTTAGTGTGTAATGTTGCTGTTTGAGCATAAACAACATCTGCAAAGTTACAAAGCTCAAAGTTCAAAGCAGAGGGAGATACTTTCTTTTACAGAAATCGATTTTTAAGGACTACAACAAACATCTGGTAGGAACTACATCAAGCTTCTTCCCGGGTTGGTGACATCACGAATCCTAAAGTTCAGTAGCCCCGCCCACTGATTCGAGCATGACAAGTAGTAGTAGGTAAATAACAGACGTGAAGCTAACACTTGATCGAGCGAACTAAGCGATAGACATGCCTTTTAAAGAGTGCAAAATGTAGTGCAGTGCCAGGAAAAACACAGTCGCTGCTTTGGATTTGCAAAGGATCCGACAGGAACGGCGCAACACACTTATGCGAGTAAAAAAGTTTTTACTTTCTTCATTGCTTTATTACAGATCTTTTTATCAGATGTGTGCATGTCTAAACAAAATCACAGTGACCAGTGATTTCTTATGTAATGATTCAAGCCTACAATCAGGTGTTTTTGTCTCAAAATCGTTTATTGTTTCACATTGTTTCTCTCAGGGTAAAATTATTTCTTATTTAATCTGTGATTAAATTATATATATAAAGCGATCAAAGAACGCTCCCTTTACATTCACTGGAGCTGTCAATCAAACAGCGCATGTACAAATGCTTCCACATGTAATAATAGCTATTTGCAAATATGCCAGCCAATCACAGCAGTGAATTCTCATAGCAGACACGCCCCTTCAAACAGAGTTCAAATCAGAGGCCAAAATCAGGGTAGGAAAAATGCCTATTTTTTCTAAATTATGATTTTTTTTATGTAAAAATCATAACATTATAGGTGCACCCCAGTAAAAATTATAAAACAATAAAATAATGCAGTTCATGACCGCTTTAACCCCCTGGAGCCGTATGGTTTATTTTTATGATTCACAGCTTAAAAACAGAAGAGCCAAGATATTGTTTTTATTAATGTGTTTGGCTGAAAGAAGAAAGTAACATATACAACTAGGATGGCTTTATGGGAGAATTATTTTAACTATCCCTTCAATAATATATTAATCTAGATATGTCAACTCATCACTGATTTAGGGATGTTGAAGTGAACATGAAGTTAGTGTAACTACTTTGAGAAAGTGTGATTAATTTTGACAAGTGAGTTTATTCCCTACATTTGTCTTAACTTGTTCCTATAGACACAACCGGGAATTGCTGCACATCAGAACTGTCCATTTTTACTGGAATTGGGGATAAATAATTCTGTTCGACTGTCCCAATTGATTATTCGTCAAGACTCTTCACGCTGGAGCCCGTGGGAATGGATGAGCATGGTGTTTATGTGCTTTAGGATAAACGATTGCCTATAAAGCTGGCGAGGCCGCTCTCTGGGCCATAAATACGTCCACAGATTGTCTCGAGAGCGCATCGTAATCCTGGTTGATAGTCAGTTGCCGGGAAGGGTAGCTGCAAGCAGACGATTCTCCTCCAATAGATGTCAATCAAACGAGGGTCAGTCAGGTTTGCAGGGATGCAACCGTTTTCATTACTCCTGCAGGTCCAATTATTTCTCTTTTAACGCTTATAAAGAGCGTACACAGTTCTTATGACCATTTATGAAACATTAAAAAGCCATGAAAGTTGAGCAATGTTTTGTATAATTCTTAAATTATGTTGTATTACATTGTGTCTGTTATCGTCACTAGATGGCAGTAAAACTCCAATAATAATTTGTGTATCACTATATCCAAGAGTTTGAAAGAGTCAAACTCAATCATTGCATAACTGGACAATGTACCTTATGAATTCTGGTAAATGTTTAGTCCCAAGAACTCCTTAATCGTTACTTTCATTAAAACTTTCATTATTATTAAAGGTATAGTTCACCCAAAAATTAAAGCCCATGATTTACTCACCCTCAAGCCATTCTAGGTGTAAATGACATTCTTCTTTCAGATGAATGCAATCTGAGTTATATATAAAAAAATGTCCTGGCTCTTCCAAGCTTTGTAATGGCAGTGATTGGCTGTTCCTGTTTTGAAGTCCATAAAAGTGCATCTATCCATCATAACTGCTCTACACGGCTCCGGGGGTTAATAAAGGCCTTCTGAAGCAAAGCGAAATGATGCGTTTGTGTAAGAGAAATGATTTAAAACTTTACAAACTGTAATCTCTAACTTTCGCTAACCGTCGTATGCACGTTCACGGGACACTGACGTTCCAGTGTATGATGTAGGACGTTCCGGTGAGAATATGCTAGTTCTCACGAGAACCAAGTTTTTGTTTTGCTCTGTCCTCTGTGCTTCCACGTCCATCACCGCACCTTATGATACGTTTAAATCCTACGTCATACGCTGAAACCACAGTCTCCCTTGAGCGCGTATGACAGTTAGCGGAAGTTAGAGATTACAGTTTGTAAAGTTTTAAATCATTTCTCTTACACAAACGCATCATTTCGCTTTGCTTCAGAAGGCCTTTATTAACCCCTGGAGCCGTGTGGAGCAGTTATGATGGATAGATGCACTTTTATGGACTTCAAAACAGGAACAGCCAATCACTGCCATTATAAAGCTTGGAAGAGCCTGGACATTTTTTAATTTAAGCACTGATTATCAGTCTGAAAGTGGAATGTCATATACACCTAGGATGACTTGAGGGTGAGTTAATCATGGGCAAATTTCCATTTTTCGATTAACTATCCCTTTAAATACTTGTGCACTTAAAACGTACTAAAATTACTATTCCATGATGTTATGATTTTGTTTGTCTTCTATCTATTATTAGGATTATGCCGTTGTTCTCTTAGATGCTGAGATTTTGTTTCTGTTTATTAAAATAGTAACTTATATATCAATTGACCAATTTAGCCTAACTACTATTAATATCTTATGATAATTAGGCTACTTCATGTATGGTCTATTACAACAACAGAAAAATATTTCAAAATGTACATTAAATGTACAGTAATTAAACTAAAATTTAAATAATTATTGATAGCCTTCTAGTTTTATTTTTAACTCAACTGCAAGAGAAAGATTTCCTATTCTCTGACTGCACGAGCTCTTTCAGCCTTCAGTTTAGTGCGCGCTCGGTCTAGTGTAGCGAGGGCATAAAATTCAGACTTGGCTGTGCAACAAGCACTTCAATTACTAAATACCCTTTCACTCAAAAGAAGCTATACACAACATATGAATGAATCAGATTTATTATGGTTTAGCGATGGATTTTTATGACTGACGAACAGACATGCTAGATCAGCACAATGTCTTTCCCCACAGAGGAGTTTAATGAGAGTTTTTTTTTCACTGTTGCCCAGCGTCTGTGGCTTGGGTCTCGTTTTACTCACAGGTTTTTTTGTTTTGTTTTTTCAGTGCCTGTTTAACGTCCCCGAGCACATCATACCCAGCGTGTTTCTAGAAAATGTTTTACTTTGTCTGCTTTGTAACAACAATTGTCTTGACTATCAACAGTTTTTATTACCTTCAAAAAAGAGATGCATTATTGCATTTGCTGTATGGATGGGATCAAAAGTAGCTACGGAAATGATATGTTCCTTTGACATCGTTAGAAGTTTGCTAATGCCATTCATTTGGATCAGCTTCCCACCGTTATGTGCCATTTTCATACATATTCTTGTTAACTCGGATACTTTTAAAACCATTTAAGCTTGACATGATGTTATTAACGTTGTTTTATTAAAGCCTTTTCAATCGCCATTGATTTCACAGTAATCACACATTGTTGCTGTTGGACATGAAGCCCCACCGCAGATGTGTAAATACTGCTCGCCAAGCAAAGCCCCAACATATATTTTCTACAGTAGGCTATGCGAATTATTCAGGAACTTGAGGGGGATCCACATTTGTAAAGGAGTTCCAATAGGAAATTTGCGTCGTAATCTGTTGTGGTTCGTCTCGCGCAAACCGAATGGTCTTTTGGCGCCTGGAACTTTTTAAACAAACACTTACATTTTGTGATATTTATAAAAATCTGTGAAATATGATGACATTCTGTATTTTCAATGATAATGTCATTGACAATGCGATGACGATCGTAGCTAAAGGCGTTCTATTGTTCCTATGGTTACCGCTTTGCGCAGAGTTCTGTTCGTAACTTGTGTGGTACCTAAACGTTTACTAATAAATAAATCAAAAATAGTACCCTGCTTTTTTAGATAGATGTAGTCGAGACTGCACATTAAAATGCACAGTCTACAAACTATTAAAGTAAAAAAAATAATAAATAAAATAAGCATTTTAAGCACAATGTTTGCTGCAGCCCGGTCTGCCCCCTCTCTGTGCCGTGAAGCCTGTGGTTAGGGAATGTTTCCGCTTGTTTGAAGCGGAGAGGGAGTCGTTGGCAGAGTCTCCGCGGATGTGAAGAATGCGCTCGTGCTCGTTCGGGCTCCCGTTACGCGCGTCTCCTCAGTGGGGCAGTGCTCGCTGGGGCACCGCTGGCTTTTCTTCCTTGTGCTGCCTGCCTGCTATTTTCCCCCGCGTAATATTTTCTGCCAAACCAACAAGCATTATGACTTTGTAGAGTTAAATAATACCGATAAGTAATGCCAATATAATTATATTAATTAAATGACTGGGGTGAACGGGTTTTTACGGTCGTAAAAATGGATTAATATAATTCTTATAGCCTTCTGTGCTCAGCATATTTTGTTCTTTGCATCATTTTTTCTTTTCCTTTTTTTCGTGTCCCCTTTGAGTAATGAAAACATTAAAATGACAAGCTGTTTATTTATTATTATTTCGATTTTTTTGATAACTGTGTTTGGTTACTTTTAAAGTATAAAATTTTATCATTTTTAGTAACCATATTGTAGAGGAACACTATTGACCACTCTATTATAATCATATAAAATAATTCAAGCTATTTCACACGCTCCAATATCTGCACTGTTTTGATTTGGAGTTTGAGGAGCAGCCGACAGGATGTAGCATTGATAAATATCCCTGTTGATCACTTGATTGATTACCTCGCGCAAAGGTCACGCGGGCGCGCGGTAATTTCCTTGTGCCCGCGGCTCCCATTTCACTTTCAGTCTGGCGCGAGAGCACCCGACTTTACAAATTATGTTTTTATTTTAACCCTTCCCTTCCCTCTTTAACATCCCCGAATCTCGCCAACGACCTGTGTGCCGTACATCAAACGACAGAAGAGGGCAAACCTTTAATTAGGTTGGAGTATTAATCACAGAAGGTAAACTGTATCCTCTCTTTTTGATGGGGTGGATTTAAACCCGACGACGAGCTAATAATTTAGCCACATTTCCAAAAGGGCTCTGGCCTCAATTAATTTTCAATAATTACAGCCCACGGGGTCTTGACTGATCTTCACACCACTACGCCAGCCATTTCTGGCCGACGGGGTCAGAGTATCATAATAAAATATGTACTCTGAAAAAATAAAGACGGTGAGATATTGCGAATGGGTAAACAAAACATGTCTTTAATGGATTGACAGCTTTCAAGCCCATTCTCTCTCTCGGTCTATTAACCTCTTTTTTGTCGTCAATAGAAGTTGCATTGGGTTGTTGTAGGTTACTCTCACGCTCACATTTTATTTATTTCTTGTGCAACAATTGAAGACTTGTTTATTTAGCAGACTTTGTGTTTCCATTTATAAGGTAACCTCATTAAACACTGAAAAGAATGCAATGAAGATTAAAATGAAAGAACATTTTTGATTTGCAGGATTCATTATTTATTCATGTTTAAATGACAGACTGTGCCCAATAAATGCACAATCAAACAAATACATAAATATGCATTGTATCATGATCACTGACATTTATGATAACTATGAGCTGTAATTTGGCAAAATATTGAATGACTGTTTTTTGCTATTTGAACAACCTCTTTATTTTCTCTCATTTGCTGTTGATAATTCTGTTTTTGTGTGTGTTGCATATGTAAGTGCTGGTCAGCTCAGAGAGGCGTGGACGGCAGCTGATGTTTGTTCTGCACCATTCATTTTTATGCAGAGTGATGTCAGATTAATTGGATCCGTTTTAGAAATACTTAGCAATCAATACCGCCAGTGAGGGGAAAGCGACCCTTTTAGAGGTTCACGGGCAAGGTCAACATGATGTCACGCGCTTCTAATTAATGGACAATTAACTTAATGACCCAAGAGTTTCACCCAAATTTTCACCCATCTTGAAAAACTGATAATAAATGCCAAAATAAAATTAAATGAATTAGATACGATAATGTCGATTTATTCGTTATCCGGGGTCATAGGCTATATCAAGATCATATCAGCTAAAGGCCTTATGTATCTAATGTTTTTAATTTGAGCGTTGCTAGACATCGACAAAAATGCGTCCCTAAAGCGTTAGAGATCAATTTCCGTTTCAAAAATGGCCTGCGTTTAGAATAAATATGCAGAATTAAGTCTCAAAATCCAGTTATCAACCCGAGTTCACACATCGGAAAATAGGCGTTTTACTTCTTCTTTTTTTTTCATTCCGTATGAATGTAGTTGGTCAATAACCGACAAAATCATGGGGAGCAAGAACAGCTCCACAGATTAATAATTGTCAGTGCCGCATGCAAGAAAAAAATATTCAACGGGCTGCCTTCGGTACCGACTGCCCACGCGCCTGGCTGAGGGAGGGGGAGAGAAGTAAAAGTTTATCATAAATTCATAACGATGGTCAAATCTCAATTAAACAACATAAAACGTTTAATGAAAACGTTTTACAATAGTCATTTACCCGAACAGTGATTAATGCGTCTTCATTTAAAACACAAAAGACCGGGCGCCTTGGACGCTCGAGACTGCTTCATTATAATTAATGTCTCCGGTTCCTCGTGCACCCGGAGGTCGCGAATAGCTCCGTCCCGCGCCCACTGATCTCTGAAGATCTGACACGAGAGGGATCTCGCTGGCTATTGCAATCTGACAAGATCTGTAATACTGGGGTGATGAATCGTTCCAAACTTTTTGACGATGCTGGCAGCTCGGGGGTGTGCGCATGTGCGAAGGTGTCCAAACTGACAATGCTGGAGAGATAGTGCGTCTGGGATTGAGAATCACAGAGAAAAAGGACAGAGGAAAAGCGAAAAAGGAGGAAAAGATTCGAGAAAAAATCCGACAAACCCACGCCGAAAGACTGGCATCATGAGGTCCAAAGGCAGGGCAAGGAAACTGACCACTGGTAGGTGCAACATCTCTTTTTTAGCCCTTTTCAAACTGCCATCTTGTCCATGTGTATGATGCATAGAAACATTTTAGCCACTAAACAGTTACAGTCAGCAGACCCCAGCGGTTCCAGTCGGTGTTAGTTGCTTGTAAGTGCTGAAGACAAGCTAAACGCGAACCGTCTCGCGCGCTCGGACAATTCAAACATAGATTTGAAACTGGCATGAAAGTTGCGCGTGCCGCACAAACTTTTGAACTATCGCGTGCTGTAATCGCTTTCTTTATTTAAGCCCCGAGCGCCCGGTGTTCGATAAAACAACACCGTTCGTGCAAGGTTCTGCTGCTCCGGTCACGTCAATTTCCAGCCGCGAGTTTGAAAGCTTAGCTTCGCTTATTCGGCAACAGAGAGCCAGCTGCGGAGGCACGCTTTTCAACGCAAACAGGTAGCTTCAGCTGATGTTACAGCAGGCAATCCAAACTATTGCATATATGCTAGATTAACAGGACTGTGGTAAAAAAAACAAACGCTTTTAAGTATTTGATTCGCAGACATTTGTAATATCCTACCCCCTTTCTGTGTAATTGTTCAAACTGTTTGTGCAACAAGTGATCAAATCCCGTTATGATTTTTTGTTCCGGTATGAACAGCCCGGAGAAATGTTTTTGTTTGTTATGGCTCTCTAAACGGTCGACTGTAATCTTAGCTTTTGATTACGGGTTGCCTTAGGCGCTTGTTTGAGTTGACGTTCAATGCCACGCCACAACACAAGCTCAAACGCCGAAACTGAACATCAAGTAGTTAGTGGGACGTTGTTCCCCTCCTCAATGGATTTATTCGGAACGAATGTATTTCGCTCAGGTCTGTGAATAATTCGGCCCCCTCGTGCGCTGTAGGCTGCTAACTGCTGATTTGACCAATTTTCTTTTTTTGCCGTTTTCCAATAAACTCTCATTGTGGTCCACACCACGAAAATCCATGCAAATATTTCACAGTGCTTTTAAGCGTTTTATAATCTCGAAGCAGAGCTGAAAGTCGAATGCACTTGATAAAGAACTTGATTTAATTAATTTATTTGAAAAGAACAGATAGTGACAGCTGGTCTCAAACTTTAATGTTGTAAGTATGTGTGAAGGTAACAAAAGAGGCAGTGAAAACAAAGTAAAGGATCATTTTGCTCTTGAATTATTGTTTCCTTCCCTGTCGACAGCACAGTGATGGGCTAGACACTGCGCGCGCTCCGTCTGGACAGAAACAGGGGTCGTGCGGGTCTTATCCGTTCAATAAACTACCTCTCGAGCCCTATGCCCTGCCATTGTACAGTGAGAGGGATTTTTCTGCGCACAACAGCAACTTGTCAAACACGCTCACGTGCACACACACATCTATATACCCATACCAATGCAATTTCAGTTTTGTATTTTCCTGTTGCTCCAATAGGGCAACTCATCACTTACTTTAAGATTGCCACAAGTGTAAAAATTATTATTCGAGAGAGGTTTCAAAACTAACTTTTTTTCCCCCTGAGATTTATATAGGTTGTCATTGATGTTGGTGCCATTTAATAAATCACTATGGCCATCATAACTCCATGCCTTTGGTCAACGTCTTTTCCCCTCTTATCAAATTATGTTTAGTCTAGCTTCTTATTAATGACCTGTTCTGAAAATCAGCCAACCAATCATTGCTATTTTATTAACACAAATTACCATTTACATAGTCATTTTTTTTAATTATTAGTTTTATTAGAGAGAGAGGATAGTGGGATGTTATATGCCGGCACTTTTTTTTGTTGTGCATAAGTTTTGTCCAAAAAATGCAAGTCGAGAGTAAGATATTCGCCAAGATTTTTGCAGACTTTCCCACCCTCTCAGAGCACCGGCATCGTCATTTAGGCTACTATCTGAGAATATCGAGATAATTGTCAGGGGATGTATTTAAAGATTATTATTTACCCAAGATGTAAGAAGATTTCTACCTATTAAGTGAAAGGGAGGGAATGTTCTGGACCGCGCGGGTCTCGCGAGACACTGGCCTCTCTGGCCTAGCGCCAGTCCTGCACTATGTCAACATTGAATATTTAAATTCCCAGACTCCTCATAACGGGGCCCGTCTGCCGGTAAAAGCGCGTTGAGCGTCAGTCTGAGTAGCTGCGGACTCGGTTTCCTTGGAGGGGGGAACAAGGAAGAAAAAAAAAGTAATCTTCTCTCCGTGTGGCCTCTGCGCGCGCGCTCACCGCACATCACTCTGGTTGCACGCGCTCGCACTGATGTGTGTGAGTGCTGGAAAGGTAATAAAAATCGGTCGTTTTGCTGGTGTGTGTGCACGACATGTTTTGTGGATTTGGCCAGCGGTGCCGGACATTTCACCTGCAAGTCCAACAGTCTTAAAATGTCTATAATGTTTTAACACACCGAGCCAAGTGTCCTATATCCCTCAACATGATGTTGCAGGTTTACTATGAATGGGGTAAAATTACACTTCATGAGCAAGAATAATAACCTTGACCTGCCAGAAATCAGACCTTGCTGTCAGTTGAAACCCTACCCATGACATTCTGACGGATCTTGACACTTTTAATTGTACTTTTAATTATGGAGCATCTTTCATACGCTTTAGAGTCTGCCAAGTTCACTTGTCTATATCTTTTATGAAAATGGTTTCATTGCTCATTATGGATAGAATATCTGTTCATGGATTATATTATAACGTAGTGCTATTGTGCTGAGTACAAGGCAATGAGTAGGCTGTTAGCTTCTAATCAGAAGTGCAAAATTATACTTGCAAAGACTTATACTATACTATACTTGCATTTGAGGAGGTAATGACAGTAAAGGCCTATTGTGCATGGTTCATAGTAAAATATGTATGGTAGTGTGTTTGTGTATATATAAATAGCATGTATGTTAGTGTGCATAAATGTATAAAATATAAAATAATTAGTTGCAATCAAAGTAATCATATGGAGCCTATATTTACAGAGATACTATAAAGTGGGGGCTTTTTTAGATCTATCAATTACAAGTGAGGGGAAGGTCCAGAAATATGCAGAATTGCAATATAGTCACGCTATAATGATTTATATTCATTTTCATAATATAGACAGGTATGCGTAGCATTACATTAGCAACTCCAGTAAAGTTCTTTTTGAAGAATAAAACTGTTGATATATTTAAGACCTTGAAGATTAAAACCTTTTAGTAATATCTTCAGTCAGGTTTCTAAGACCAACCCTTATCTTGGGTGTCTGTGGAATTATAGAATTTAAGATCAATTCAGATGCATTTCCCCTATACTCAAACTATCTGATTTCTCGTTTGATGATAACTACATTTGATAAGCTGCACATGTTCAGCAAGACTTTTGATTGTCCCTTTGTCCCATTCAGCGTCTTCTACAGCTCCATCAGTTTCACGGCACGACTTTTGTTTTGACTTTGATGTGACTCACTTCACCGTGAAAGTGTCCAAACAACGGAAAATCAACTCGAAGCTGAGAAAGGGGAGGGGGGGGAAGGACCGGAATTTAACAATGTGACATTCCGCGTGAGTGAAGCGCGTGAGAATAAGCCCTGCGCGCGAGCATTCTCTCCGCCTGTCAGCGCGCGACCACAGTCCGCTTCTTCTCAGACACGGGCGCGCGTTAGATTCCGCATTGTGCAATGGGCCGTGCTACTGCGTCCCTCGTCCGCCGCCCCCTGAGCTCATTATAGAACCTATTCAGAACGGGGTGAACGGATCGGGCCATTTAAAAATGTGAGCGCGAACCGTATTAAACGCTCGTTCGTTGTCTGATACTGAATCTTGGAGTTAGGTGGAAAAAAAATGTCCCATGTTTCTGTGGACAGTGAACCGTGTCTGCCCCACACATTTTTCAGACTCACTGGGGAAAGCAAGAAAAAGTGTTTCTATTGACTTCACTTTTCAGACTGTGAAAAAGTAGAAATCTACAATGTTAACTTAACTCTCAATTTTTACCTCCAGAGTAAATATTTACTTTTCTTCTCCCTCTCTCCCCTGGCATGATATACTACAAAGTTTCTAGTTGAGTTCCTGGGATTGTGATGCTTTCCCCTTTGCCTCCAACTGTATGCGAGTCCACTCTGAAAAGATCAGAGAGTTTAAAACTGAAGACTTTTGTTTTTAGAGACAAAGTCAAAGTGACCGATGAGTTAATTACGAGTGAAACAGTGAGCCGTGATGGGGTCAGTGTGAAACAAGCCTAGCGTTCCCAGGCATTGAGTATGTGCATCTGCGTAAGACGGAGAGAGTTGCAGGCCACTGTGGGTTTTGATCATGATTGATCACATGTTTTCAAAGGATTGATTGATTAGCCAGAAGCTACTGGGTTTAGCCGAGAGGTCTGCTTATGTCCTGGGAAATTGTCCTCTTGTCTGTTTGTGTGAGATTTCATCTGAGAGAAAACAGGAGGAGATGAGATGGAGAAGGAGATAATTACATGATGTATATATGATTCTTTGAATCGTGCATCAGATTGTCCCATAGACGCCAACGTAAGAAGCGATTTCCTTGTATATGTTAGGAAAGGAAGGACTGAATGTAGGTGACAATAACACAGTTAGCCTCATCCATCAACGCCCTTATAATACCACTACTTTCTTTTTTTCTTTCTTCCTCACTCTCACCCTCCCTAATGACTCAACGAGTGTCTGCGTCTGCCGAGAGTGAATTGAAATGGCCGGGTCAGCGGTTTATTTATCTTGTGCTCTGATTGGTCAGGGGTCAGGTCATATGGATGTTTATTTGGAGATTTGATTGGTGTGACTGATGGCTATGCCATTTGTGTCCCACAGGGAATTATGGGGTTGTTGTTCAGTACGTCCAGTCACTTTTTATCCCTGAGCGACAGGTCCTGAATCAGTCTACCGAAGCTCAGCCTTGACTGAAGTCAGCATGAACCACGAACAGGGCGCAGGCATCAGGCCAGTCGAGTAATAAGTCACTGTCAAGCCAACACCCCCGAAACCATCAGATGTCACTGTTTGACTGGTCTTGACTTATCTTTACTTGGAGTGGATTTATTATTCAAGTTTATTAGGCTATATATAAGGGTTTCACTTACAGCTCTAAAAAAGTCTTTATAATATCTGAAAACTAAGTATTTTTTTATTGGAAATGTAGCCCAAGTTAAAAGATCCAACATCTAGATTTCAATTCAAGTTTAGTAGCCATTTTTTGTATATAAAATTTGTTCTCGCAAAGTGTTTTAAAACTAGATTTGAACATTTTCAAACATAAGCCCAAGTCTCTATTGCTGCTTTATGTCAGAATGATCAGAGATGAATGTACACGCACATGAATGCCGCCACAATGTCATAATTACTAAGTATTATCTTTGTTGCCCTTTGTTCTGAGTTTGTGGGTGTTTAATTAAAGAATTGTGGCGGAAGCAAATGAGGGAATTGGTCATTAATTAAGGTTGTAACTGTGATTTAATTACTGCTTTTTTTGAAGGACAGCAGTTAGAGTTAAAGCATGCATGCAAGGTTTGTGAAGAGGAGAAAGGGATGTGTGAGAACTACATCTCCCATCATGCTTTGCATACCCTTGATTCTCAATACTGTGTCGGTCCCTGGATGATCCACAGTAGTTGTTTTGTTTTGAACAGGATGATAATTATGAAGAAAATGTGTGTGTGTGTGTGTGTATATATATACAATTATTATTATTAATAATTTGTATTTATTTATTTATTTTATTTTATTTTATTTAGTACTGACTTTCGGAAGCGACAGAAGATACTTACATGTTTCCCCGAAGACAAATTAAGTACAATTTACCTTGAGCTTCAAATTTGGAAATGTAGTCAAATAGGGTTCAAATATGCAAAAGATGTTGGAAAACTGAAGAATTTGCAGGAGCTGGAGGATTTTTCTGAAGAACGTTGGGCAGTTTAACTGCTCAGGGGAAACAAGGGGCTCAAGAACAACCATAAAAAAACAGCAGTGGATCATCCAGGGAACGACTCACAGTATTAAGAATCAAGGGTGTGTAAACTTTTGAACAGGGTCATTTTTATAAATTCAGATATTTGTTTGTCTTGTGGACTATATGTAAACATCTTTTATGTAAAATATCGTATTCAGGACAATATTAAATAATAAATAGCATTTAATATGATCCCTCTTTTTTATTCACAGTTTCACAGATTCTGCAAAGGTTATGTAAACATTTGAGCATGACTGTATACCGTTAAACCCTTGAAGAGCAGCGCTGAACCTGCAGAACAGGTTTTCATAACCTGGGTCAAAAGTTCAATGTGTTTGAATTCTAAATTACAAATGTGAAACATTGCTTTATCTAGGGGTAAAAGTAGAGTTTAAAAAGACAAGATGACCTGGGTTGAAAGCAGTGTGAAAAGACAAAAGGTGGGGGTCAAGTTGCCTGCTGAAGTTTAACCCTAAGTGTGAGCCATATAATACGTTTTACAATAAGAAAAGTATACCAGAATAGTATCGAGCTCCTCCCATCTCATTTGATCTGAAGGTCACCCTACAGTACCAGCGGAAGGTCAATGTAAATTTTACATCCTTAAAGCTCTATAGATTAAGTGGAGATCTGTCTGAACCAGCATGAACAAGTTCCTATAGTGTGGTTTTCTGCAGGAAGAAGCAGGTCGGTCATTAGCAGATTCAGTCTGTGGTGCCAGGCGGTCCTCAGGGGTGTGTCCTCAATGAGTTAAATGTTTGCACAGAATTAATGTGTTTGTGCGTGTAGGTGTGTGAAAGAGAGTCCGAATGGGTCTGACGTGCAGCCTGGGTGCCGTACGGACATTGTGAGAATGGTGTGTTTGTGTGTGCGGGTTTGGGAGGCCTGGGAACCGTACATTTGTGTTTACCACAGGGAAACCAGTACCAGCACAGAACAATGAGTAAAGCTCTCCCTGCCCTCAGTCCAAAGGTCAAACTGTCTCTGATAAAGATATGAACATACACACACAAACACACACACATACCCACACACGGACACACACACACAAAGGCTCACCAGTGCACTGCCGACAGTCTGCCCAGGGTGTGTGCCAAGGTTGAGGTCATTATCTACAGACGGTCCCAAAAGAAACGAAGCATATTTTTGTACTGTGTGTGTGTGTGTGTGTGTGTGTGTGTGTGTGTGTGTGTGTGTGTGTGTGTGTGTGTGTGTGTAAGTCGCACTTTATTAATGGGTGTGCATATTGTTGACTTAATTTGTCTGCTTGTTGGTTGGACGGGCACCTCCCTTGTGCCATTGTCTGTGTGTGTTCAGATGAAATCAGTATTCCTAAGAGTTACCTGCATTGTGTTTTTATGTCTGTGTGTATTTCAGGTTGCATTGTGCATGTTTATTTGTTGAGGTGCAAACGAGTGTTTGTTGTTGCCCACTTTTTTTATGGATCTCCTTGGATTCAAACAGTTGTTTTTTGTGTTTACTGTTCTGACTACCACACATGTTTTATAGGGAGTAGTATAGCACCGTTTGGCATTAAGTAATGATACAACTATGCAGATGTCGACCAACAGTCTTGTAGCAGCCAGGTACTAACCACATTTGCATTTCCTGAAGGAAGTGCCAGTTCTTGCAGGGCAGGAAAAGAATAGTTAGTTTTAGGTAAGGTCAGGGTTTAGGCTTTGCTTTTGCGTAAGTGAAATGGTGTATTAGAGAAGCTTTGATGTTGTCATGACATTGATTTCTTGACATATTTTTCTGTGCACGAGAATCAGTACATGACTGAAATATCTACAGAATGAATACAGCTGAATTCAGAGTAGCATACTTTTACTGTTTCTACCATAAAGTTTGAATTGAGTATGATCTTTGTGTGGTTGTACAGATTATATTCTGAAGTACATGCTTGCATGTTTATATGAGTTTGTGTGGTCTGGTGTGTGCAAATTAGGGATGTGTGAAACAGATTATGCATAGTAACTGTCCATCAATAATACAGGGATTTTGTTACAAAAGTGCTAGCCTGACAAGCCAGACCCACATCAAGATGTTGGGTCTGGAAACTCACCATGGACGGGATAAATGGTTGTCTTTCAAATTCCCTCTGCATGCAATTGGATAGCGCCATGAGCGCCACAACCAACCAGAGCGAAGAAGAAGGTGAAGCCGAGCTAACACTAGTTGATAGACTTTCGCCGTATCTGCTTGGCAAAACTCAGAACACATCTTCTTTTCTTAAGAATGACTTCAGTGCCGTTCTTTTCTTAAGAAAAGCTTAACTCCAAGTTTTCCAGAGTCGCGGCCACAGCCGATTCAAAAGGCCGCTGTTCGTCAGCTTCTTTGTTTACGAGTAGCACGCAGAACCTCCGCAACTCTGCCGTGACGTACCGTCATTATGTTAAGCCCGCCCACCGACTCTACACACGCTGTGATTGGCCTGACCAGAGTTTGGTTTTTCCAGCTCTCAGGTCTATCGAGAGTTGTTAGACTACACTCGCGGCAAAATAAATTCTGCCACTAGGGTGCATCTAGATTTCTAGGCTACAAAAGTGCTGTTTTAATGATTGGGTGCTTTAGAATAAATTAATTTAGAGATTCAACATACACTCTAAAAAACCCTGGGATAAAAACAACCCAATTTGATAATTTTTTAACCCAAGGGCTGGGTAAATATAGGACAGAACACTTGTTGGGTTCATTTTACCTAGCAAATTGGGTTGTTTATTTAACCCAGCATAATGTGTTGATTAATTTTTACTATAATACTATTTTTTTTTTATTAATTTTTTTTTTACTTTATACATGAATTAATGTTTACAGATGAATTTAATTCTCTAAAATACTCCACACAACCGCTGTTTGCATGATGATAATTCCTTTATTTTCAATTATATTTTACAGTTTAGCATATTTTATATAGTTTTTAATACATATTGGGTTCCTCTCCAACATTGGGTTGTGACATCTGAACCAGGATCTGGGTAACAAAACTAACCAAACACTGGGTTGATAAGTCTGACCCAGGGTCTGGGTAACACAAAAACTACCCAAACACTGGGTTGTCACATCTGACCCAGGATCTGGGTAACACAAAAACTACCCAAACACTGGGTTGATAAGTCTGACCCAGGGTTTGGGTAACACAAAACTACCCAAACACTGGGTTGATAAGTCTGACCCAGGATCTGGGTAACACAAAACTACCCAAACACTGGGTTGATAAGTCTGACCCAGGGTCTGGGTAACACAAAAACTACCCAAACACTGGGTTGTCACATCTGACCCAGGATCTGGGTAACACAAAAACTACCCAAACACTGGGTTGATAAGTCTGACCCAGGATCTGGGTAACACACAAACTACCCAAACACTGGGTTGATAAGTCTGACCCAGGATCTGGGTAACACACAAACTACCGAAACACTGGGTTGATAAGTCTGACCCAGGATCTGGGTAACACAAAACTACCCAAACACTGGGTTGATAAGTCTGACCCAGGATCTGGGTAACACACAAACTACCCATACACTGGATTGTCACGTCTGACCCAGGACCTGGGTAAAAAAAAATATCGCCGTTAATCTATTCTCTATGTTGGGTTGGGAGCTGGGTCTATACTACACAAGCTATGATGACTTTCACCTTGATATTTTAGCGCGGATGTTTAGCTACCTAGCCGAATTGCACTGTAGGGAGCGAGAACGAGTCTTCGAACCTGCGTGTATGTCTACTGTGAAATTACCACATCAAGCGTGAACGCTGTCTTCCGAACTCGGGTGCGCACCCACGAACCGTACTCGAGTCCTGACGAGCGTGACTGACATACTGTAAGCAGAGAGCTGTACATATAATTTCTGCTCATCTTCAGCAATCTTTAGAGCATTTGCAGTACATTCGCGGTAGGTAGACGCAAATGCCCTTACATACTGAAGCTTTGGTAACAAAATCAACGATTCAAAAACAAAAATATAAAAGTTAGGCAAACAACGCTATTCATTCTGCCACCTTCTCGCGCGACGTCGTTACCAAGTAACGGGGTAAACAGCTGCTGCTCTGATGACGCCAATGCACCCCGGTTTCAGACCCAAATAATATAATATGAACACGGTCCAGGCAATCGAACCAAGTGTGAAAGCACCCTAAGTCATTATTTGGGTAGCACACATATTCTGAATACCTTCGGCAGAATTCAAATCAGCAATTTTAATCTAGATTAATCTATATTAATTTCAAAATCACAGTGAGATTAATCTAGATAAAAAAAAATCTATGCCCACCACTAGTATATTTATTTATTTTGTCCATTTATACAGTTCAAAAATGTGGGGTCTGTAAGATTTTTTTCAGCATTCAGCAAGGATTCATTAAATTAATCAAAAGTGTAAGTAAGGACATTTGTAATGTTATAAGATTTCGTTTTCATAAAACTGCTGTTCTTTTGAACTTTCTATTCTTCAAAGAATCCTGAAAAAAATGACTCATGATTTCGACATTGATAATAATAAGAAATGTTTCTTAAGCATCAGATTAGCATATTGTGATGATTGATAAAGGACCTTGTGACACTGAAGAGTAGCTGACTATAAACCACCATGACCGATTTCTAATATGAATGTATGTACTGTATGTGTGTGCGCTTTCACTTAGCAATGTTAGTAATTATTGGCAAGGGTCTCCTCTGTGTTAGCCTGTCTGGATTCCAGCCATTAACAGGAATTAGTCAACAATTGCTTTGTGAGCGGCCTGATAACAGCCTGTTACACACTCTTTTTCAGAAAGTCCCCATCTTTATGTTCCAGCATGGTGTGATATCCAATGGGTGTGGGTCTCTCTCTCTCTCTCTCTCTCTCTCTCTCTCTCTCTCTCTCTCTCTCTCTCTCTCTCTCTCTCTCTCTCTCGTGTTTGTGATGAACTCAAGTGAGAAGTTTAAGCACATATTGTTCGAGAAGGTCAAGGAACAGGAAAGACAAGAGGACATTTCAACACACCTTTCATCTCTGTCAATTACACACACACACACACACACACACACACACACACACACACACACACACACACACACACACACACACACACACACACACACACACACACACTAAAGCCTTATTTGTACATGACTAGTATTCAATTATGAGGTTTGGTTAAGTTGTTTCACTAATTGATTTATTAAATGAATTTTCTCATAAAACCGCAGTTACACCTACAGAGCAAATTACTGTTTTTTTCTTAGCTAACTCAATCACAATCCATGAAGTAACATACATCCTCTTTTAATAATGGTAACTCAAACTTTGTTTGGAAGACTAATCCCATTTGAAAAGTGCTTGAATCTTTGTTTCTATAAGCCTACTTTGCTCTCTCTTCATACATGACCTTTCAGTTTACTTTTAAGACATGAGAATACGACCTGTATACGACCTGTAGATAAAGTTATTTATTAATTAACAAATGACTTGAACCTTTTTGTGTGCAGAGAAAATATTTACTCTATAAGCCAGTTTATTGTAACCCTTAATACAAATAGGCAGAAAAGTTTCCGCCATTGCTGTGCATTTTAACAATGGTGAGGAAGTGCTCCCATCAGCCTGTGATGATTTATCAATCCACTAACTTGAATGACCATTTTGATTTTTGGTCACCATGAAATCAAAATGCACCCTCTTATTTTTAAGATGGAATATTGGTGCACATCATTACTAATGTATCAAAATAATTTCCCATTCCTCTTGCAATGACATCTATTCTCACCTCTGATGAAGTTAACTGGCGTGAGGGCGGGACAACCTGTCAGTCACATGAGATCGGCCAATAGAAAACCACAACCATCCAACATTCCAATCTATACAGAGCTGCAGGGATGACATCAGGACCCAGAAGACTAAAGCTGAGTTTCCACCGTCGGGCCGAACGGGTCCAAACCGTCCTATTCCGTGCCGATCCTGGCCTGTCGGTACGGTTACAGTTTCATTTTCCACTGTGGGGCTGATAACGGCCGCTATTTGGAATGTAATTCAAACACGTCAGTCATTGCCTATGTAACACAAGGTTGTTTAAAGACAGTATTATGTAAATGGCGACCGTGTTATGGAGGGCAAACAGGTATTTTGTTTCATTTTATTATTAATCTGCGTCTGCATCGCTCAAATAATGCACTTAGCCAGCTACAGAGAAACTGTAGCCAGGAATTAGGACAAGTGACAAATCCTGAGTGGCGACGTCACTATATACACATTCTACCAGCAAGGTTCGGCACGGTTAACGAGCCGAGAACGGTTTGTAATCGTGCCGTGCTGTACCAGGCTCAAGTGGAAACTTCTAGATTTTTTTATGGGGATTTTCAGTTTATGTGTAAAATAAAGCCTTTGGTAAACATAACTTGGCGATACTTTGATGTTTTGTTCTATGATGTGCTCACTGCACTCACACTCCCATTCCAAACCATCTTATCTAGTTACTTATTAGAAACATACATTTTCAAAAATGAACATGCCTCAGAATTCATGTTTTCGGTATGTGTGTAATTTACACTGCAGGTCAAAACATCAAAGTACTGTCGAGTTATGTTTACCACAGGCTTTATTTTACTCATAAATTGAAAAACCTGATTATAAAACCCCATAGGAAAATCTTGAAGGAACCAGCGGCAAATTATTCTTCCGGGTTCTGACGGCATACCTGCACCACTCTATTCCCGATGGAGAAAATCAAGCAGCCGTTCGAGAAGCGGTTTCACTCGGATAAACATCACAGTAGGAAAGAAAAGACTATCGCAACTTCAATTTCATGACGACTTTAAAATGTCAGCTAGTTTACAGGTAAGCGCTTGTGACGCTTTTAGCTAAAAAAACAATTATGTCTTGATTCTTTCCTTGTTTTATCACCATCAACCTCCCTCGCTGGTCTGATCTGGCCTGATCCTTTTTTAATATGCTATGATCTTTGACCTCTTAGATCAGTCTGGCTTGTGTTGGGAGAACATTGTGTGCAAAATCTGAATGAGATCCTCTCCAGCTGTATACCAGGTCATACTGGGTCATAATGAGATTGTGTTTGTGTGTGTATTTGAGCGAGAGAGTAAAGGAAGGTAACTCTGATTAGCGAGAGTCGTGTTACCTATGAAGGGGAATTCGGACGTGCGGTGAAGCCGGTCCATCGCAATCGGATCTTTTCCATTTTGACCCGGAGATGAGACACGTAGAGACTAGCATAGACTGAGGAAGAGGCCAAACAATAGAGACAGTAGAGATTCCCTTCCTCTCCCAGCGGCATTCCAAAGATTCCCAGTGGCCGGAATATGGTCCCAGCCCAGGAATCTGGCCCTCGCTCCGTGCTTTGATGAGCCCTGTTCCCGACGCTTCCTGAGATTGTGACTCATCTACAAACAAACTGAAAACAACCTGAGGGAGAGATGGAGAAGGACAGAAGGAGAGGGTAAGAGAGAAGAAGTGATGGAAAAAGAGAGAGAGAGAGAGAGACTGAGACTGGACTACAGGATGTCCTGTTTTGATTAGCGTTAGCATCTCCGCTCCCCCTGAAGAAATATTATTCTAACAGTTTCAGGAGCACGGTCTTCACACTGCTTGTCTCTCCCCCCCGACACACACACACACACACACACACACACACACACACACACACACACACACACACACACACACACACACACACACACACACACACACACACTCTTCCCTTCAAAGTGCCCAGATATTCCTTCTGTTAATTTGTGAATTGCATGTAACTGGATAAGAGCTGTGTGGTTAGCATAGAGGAACATGCTAATGTTGTGATTTACCATTGCAGAACACAAAGACCCTACTGAAAAGATCAGTTTAGACATGCATGAATTTTCAGGCTGGTTTACGCTGGTTAGTGGTGGTTTGGTGCTGGTTTAACTGCATGATCTTAATAATGAAGGAGAATTGTTTTTTTTTTTTTTAAGGACATTTTTCCTGTTAAACAAGCTTGTTGGCATCGATCCATCCATCCATTCATCAATAATAAATTATTGATTTTAGTCTTTTTTTGTTATTATTTCAACAAAATAGTAAAGAATTTTAAGTGATATTTTAGAATTATTCACATATTAGCATCCATACATCCATGTTAGTACTTAAAAACAAATCAATTCAAATTCAATAACTGTTAAATTTAATCTTTAGCAAATCTCAAAATTAAAATGCTCATACTGTAACATTATTTTTTTTTTATGCTGTGAGGGGGAATAACGGATCATAGCTCTAACCAGTATGTAACACTTTAACTTACATGAACTTACAATTATCTAGCTTAATGTTAATTTTGAAATATAAATATAGACTATTTTTCATTGCTAATTAATTTAGTTTATTGTACATAGAATAATACAACAGTTTATTTTTAGTTCATGTTAGCTCAGGACCATGAAATATAATGAACGGACAAATGTTTTAATATAAAGTTAATCAATTAACATGAACTAAGATTAATAAATGCTTCAGAAGTATTTTTTCTTTGTTCATGTGAACTAATGTATTTATCCAATTGTAACAAATGAAACCTTATTGAAGAGTCTAACCTAATGTTAATTTATACTTTTTCAATTTTTAAAATGCATTAATATATGTAGGAATTACCATTAATTTAGATGGTTGTTAAAGGTGCAATATGTAGGATTTTTGCAGTAAAATATCCCAAAACCACTTGGCCAGTGTTATAGTATATATTTTGTTCAGTTGAGTACTTACAATATCCCAAATGTATATAAGTGGTATTTGTAAATCATGAGAAAATTGCGATTTTAACCAAGGAACCGAGATGTGTGAAGGAGTCGCCTGCCAATGGTGTCATATCCACGTTACCCTCAGTTTTCGCTTTTACTGACGTAGAAACCATGGCAACAGTCGTGGACAACTGTGTAACGTCTAGCGGCACGCTGTTGTAGTTTGGTTCAAACATTATGGACCGTGGCAAGCGGATTTTGGAACAAAATGAGAAATCAAAACCTGTATCGACGTAACGGAGATGACGAGAGCTTCGCAGCAAACTTCGAATTGACAGATGTCGTTCTTGCACGTGCTTTATTAGACAGGTGAGCAAATGTTGATAAAAACAATTCAATGTTATGTAGCTCAACACGATGCAATATTAGAATATCATCAGTATGACGTTCTAATGTTGATGTAGTTCACTGCTGGTCAACAACATAACTTTCAACACACTCAAATGCAGTTTAGATAGTGTAGACAGCATTGCATTTCCTCAGTTTTAATTGGTCAAATAAACTGACCTGTATGAGTAATAATTCAGCATTTACGGGTAGTTCGGTAGAAGGAAATGCCCTCATTTCTTTATATCCCACGGTACTCGCGTGTGCCGCTGATATCTGTCTCTTATTAGTAAATCGCGCCCTGCTTCATGCCACAGTCATGTTAAAAAAACATGAATGCATTCACTCATCCATAAACATTATTTCCCCATAAACATTATTAGATCCATCGGTATGACGAGAAGTTCCATGATTCCTTGCTCATTCACTGCGTCATCAATCTACACCTTTGTTATTGTTTTGAAGAGGTTAGCGAACTCTAAGTATTGTTCATTGTTTGTTTATAATACTTAATGCATTTACTAATATTGACAAATTTAACATAGGCCTGTCGTAAAATGTAACCACTTGAACAAGTACAAAACCAGGTCGACCAGCTGGCAACTCTTTGGACCAGCTTAGACTAGCTAAAAAACTATTTAAAGCCAGCTACCACCTTAAGATGGTTTTAGCTGTTTTTTTTCAGAAAGATGACCAGCCATGCAGCAGGCGAAATGGAGACACTGAGCAGTGCAGTGTGTGTGTATATGAGTGTTTGACACTGTTTTACTGTAGTTCACTGCTCCCTATAGCCTAGGCCCCATGGAGCAGATGTTTGACTCCTTAGGGCCTCAACCTAGTTTCTATCTGTCAGGCAGACATCAAGTCAGTGGACCCTAGTGTTTGCTGGGTCACTGGCAGAGCTGTGTAAATCTCTGTGTGTATGTGTGTGTGAGAGAGAGCATGTGCGTCTTTGGAACTTTGTGTTTAGCGGGTCATCAGAGAAGCTAATGAATTTTATCTGGGTGTCCATCTCTCACACAATCACACAAGCACACTTCTCTAGAGATTCACACTCCTGTCAGATCTCCCCAGCTCTGCTGGTGCCCGGCCTGAGTTGCAGTTTAAATTTAGCTCCCTGTCTGGGCCTGGCCTCCTGGGAGAGTCGGATGAGGGGAGTGAAGACTGAGGAGGAGGCGTGCAGATCCGAGCAAACGGCTGAGAGTTTGGGAAAATGAGGGAGACGTCTAATGTCATTCGTCAGTGAAAAGAGATACTGCGCTGACATATAGTGAAGTGTCAGCCAAGCACAACACTGCACCCAGACACACACACACACACACAGAGTTTGGGGTTGTAGCCAGAAGACAAGCTGGCAGACTCGCTGATGGAATATATTCAAAATATTCTTGTATTAATATATTGTTGTCATACAGATGTAGACATGAATACATCAACAGTTTCTCATTTGAAGAATACAGTTGGGGTGTTCTTAATGATCTGTTGGATGATAATGCAGATTTTTTATTATTATTTGTTTTTTTTTATTCGGTACACTACAATGTTTTGATGCCCAAAAATTAACTTGAATGTAAATGTTAATTTTTTTAATTTTGACAAAATAGTGAAGTGAATAGTTAAGTGTTATTTTAGAATTATTCATATATTAGTATTTAATAATTCTTTGAATTAGCTTTTATCTATAATATTTCCTCTTCATTTTCATTTTAGTTTGTTTTAGTAATTTTGTTTATGCTTTTGTAATTTTTTTTCAGTAGTTTTTTATATTTTTGTTTAGAGTTAATTTATATTTTTTCTGTTTTTGTAATTTTACTTTAAATTATACAGTTTTTAATTTAAATTTTTTCATCTATTTATTATATTTAAGCTTTATTTCAAAAGAGTAACAGTGCTTGGGACATGGCACACAAGTACCATGCTTTTGTGGTACTTTTTATGATTCAGTTACCCCAAAAAAAACAACAACATTAACTCATATTGAACCAAATTATGTTTTTGAGATAATGACAGAATTTCATTTATCGTGAACTATACCTTATCTCATTCTTACGTTGCACTGATATTGTCCTCTGGTTTGGGGCCAGCAATATTGTAGATTTCTGTGGCTTCACACACACACACTTTCGTCACACCTGTCTGGTCTCATACAGCAGCTGCAGGTGTGTGCATGTCTTTTTGTATGTGTGGGTACCATAGTTTGCCCATCAATCGCTGACAGCTGACAGTTTAATCTGAGCATTCAGTAGGTCATTACTGAGCATCGAGAGCAGCCAATCGCATCAGCGATCAATGACAAAGAGAGAGAGAGAGACCAGCACGGAAAAGGATCAGCTAGCTCAGTATGAGCGAGAGATATGTTCGTAGTTATGGATGTGAAGGTCAGCTTTGGGCAGTTGACAAACAGGCTGTCAGGTGCGCAAAGATAGGAGGTGAGCACCTGCACACAAACTTTCTTGAGCCAATAAAACAAGGCACACACACACACTCGTAAAATCTATCACTCAGATTTGATTGAGAACACTCTGGGAGAATTTAATGCGGACGTCTGAATATAAATTCCCCATACAAGACACTCATTGTGTCTCTGTGTATGTATTTGTGATTTTATATATATGCGTAATATATGGCATCCATCAAAACGTGCTTCCTGGAAGCCAGGTCGCTATGGCACCAATCGGTCCATCCCCCCTCAGAACCTCCTGGCTGCTTTTGAAACGACCCGTGGTAGTTAGGACCTTCCCATGTTTACATGACTCCCAAAAGACAGACAGAACCCCGTTAACTGAAGACATTCCTCACACTTTATGAGCGATATCATGTTTCATATGCCAATGAATGTCACTCTGCCAGCGTTCTCTCAACATTAGCTGAATATAACCAGGCCTGTTGATGTGCCTGACAACAGTTTTGGCCGCTGGTCTGCTCAAGCATTCCATCCTGTGTCACAAAAGAGAGGGAACTGGATGGAGAGAGAGATGGAAAAGAGAAAGACAAGCACAGGCTGTGAGAGCATATTAAAATAAGAAATTTGTACATTCAGTAAATTAAACAAAAATAATTGAATACTAATATTCAGCAAGGATGCATTCAGTTGAACCAAAGTGACTAAAGATGTTTACATTGTTACATTTATGTTTATTTGTCTATTTCAAATAAATGTTTGTTTAAACTTGCTAAGATTCCTGAAAAAAAAATGTATTTCCACAAAAATATTAAGCAGCACAACTGTTTTCAACATGGATAATAATAAGAAATGTTTTTTGAGCTGCAAATCATCATATTATAATGATTTCTGAAGGATCATGTGACTGAAGTAATGATGCTGAAAATACAGCTTTTCCATCACAGGAATAAATTGTTTTTAAATATTTTACATAAATTATTGAACAAAAAAATGCAGTCTTGCTGAGCATAACTGACTTAAAGAACATTAAAAAATATAATCGGCCCTATACTATACTATATAGTATAGTATATAGTATCCTTGATTAAGACAAAAATCCCTGTGACTCCAGTACCTTCTTGTCACTGACCTTTGACCTCTTCAGTTTGATGAACTGACCATGAACACCAGGGTTCCCACTGGCTCAGTCTCTATTTCATTCAAACCCTCCCCATGTTTTTATCTCTTCATCTTGCACTCCCTCGTCTCTGCTGGTCCCACATACATAAATCTGTTCTTTAACCATAACTCACTCTCATTTTTAGGAACAATGATGACTGATGAACTCCAATAATGAAATAAACATTCTCCACCAAAGTTTAAGTTTGAAAACAAAACAACTGTTTTGTGGAACCAATTTGAGTGCAGCCATTTTGGCTCCGAGGTGCGAAACTTGATTCCAAATATTACCGGTACGTTCAACCAGTTGCCCGAAACTGAGCGTTATCAAACTTGTCAGACAAAAGAAAGAGAAAAAGACAATATTGAATGATATTTCACTCACGTCTTGCTATTTTATTTGATGTCGCCGTTTAATCGGATCGCTCTGGAGCAGAATTCCGCCCAGACCGAAGCGCTAATCCAACAAAACGGGAGTGTTTGGATCGGAGTGGCGCTATGGAGAAATGTAATTTCTCTTCTCCCTGATTTGATCAGGAGCGAGGGAGCGGGCGGACGAGTGTAAATGTTTAAAGAGGGAGTGGGCGAGGAAGGGGAAGGAGGGGAAATTCTATTACAGGTATTCCCCGTGCTCGCGGCAACGCACGCAAAGCATTGTGGATGTTAATACAATTCTCATTTCAGCACCTGCGCTGATTGGCTGGCGTGCAGGCGAGGTGAGAAGCGATCCGGCTGATGTGTGTTTGTGTGTGTGTCATGCATACAAGTGTACTTCCTGTTTGATTGTAGAGTCAGAATGTCAAAACCACGACATGACATGATTATAGCTCCGGTCAATAGTGCGTGTATGTTTGTGTGTTTCGTTGTTGTAATAGTTTGATTAATGTACGTGTATGTCTTAAGCTACACAGAACTCTAGGACGTATTGATTTGTCTGGACTCAGCAGCACATTCATTGATGTGTCTGTCTTTGTGTGTGGGAGGAGGTCAGCTGTGGGTGAGAAAAAGGATTAATATAATCAGCCGGTTTTGTGGAAAAAGGGAGAAGAGATAGACGCAGAGAGAGAGAGACGTCTGTTATTCTTTCCTAGGGTCTGACAGGGTTCAAAGGGTCAAGGATCTGTGACCTTTGGTGTACATAGCTAATGCTATTGGTCTTAACATTGGCCTAGAATGGATCTCTGATTGATTTTCTGTGATCTTAAATAGATAGTGAACCCAAAAATGATGTTTTTGTCATGATTTACTCACCCTCGTGTTGTTTCAAACATGTATGACTTTTTTTTCTATCGTGGACATCGGCCTGCTCATTCCTTTCAGTACATTTATAACAACGACAATAACAAAAGAGCTTTAAAGTATCAAAAAGCATGCAGATGCACCTAATGCAAAATATCATAATACCATAAAAGTGATCCATATGACTTGTGCACTATAGCAGTGTCTTCTGAAGTCAAACAATAGCTTTGTGAGAGGAGCAAACTGAAATTGAAGTTGTTATTCAGTGATCATTTTCAAGTCACAATGAAATTTTTGATTTTTTTTTTTTTTATGGAATATTGCAGACTCAGAAAAAACAGTACAAAAGCTGTCACTGGGTCGGGGCGGTACCTCATTTAAAAGGTACATGAAGTAAAATGTACTTAATTTTTCTTTTGCAAGTTTTTGCCCGCATTTTTTTATTTATTTTTTATTCTTTATTTATTAGACATTTTACATGTTTTACTATTTGCAACAAAGCCCAGTATCTGCCCACAATCATAAGATATAGAAATAAGACTTAAAATTAAAATACATTTAGAAAAATAAGTTTTAAAAAAAACTTTAAAAAAACATATACACATACAGATACAAGTACATCTCAAGATTTTATTTTTTTATAAAATCTTAACAAGGTCCAACCAAAATTGTATTGTCCTTCTGGTTGCACTGTGGCAATGTCCAGCAAATAGGACATCCACCCGCATATTTTTTAAAGTAAATTTCACACATGGAATTAAGTAAACTCTACTTTACTAAGTTAAGTAAAATTAGCAAAGAAAATAAGTAATTAACTTGGACAGTAAAGGGTTATTTCTAGCTAAAGTTTCCTTTGCAATACTTTTACTCAAACACTACAACACTGAATTAAACCACGCTTTTAAAGTGTATGCTTAGAAACATCTAAGTAAATACATAATACTGTAGATATCGTGTAGACACCATATCTACATAATATTAAACTCAGTACCCACCTGAACATACAGACTTGGTCATTTTGAGTAGAAATCCAAATGTCACACAATGGCAAGTTACTCGACCTAACAACAAACGCAATGATAAAAAATAGAGCTAGAAAACAGCGAAAAATCAACCTTATTAATTAGTCAAGCCCCAGTGCATGATGGGAATACCAGTATCAGAAAAGTTGAATTGAGTACTAATATTAGAATTTACAATTCTTGGCTCAACTAACTTTTACATGTAGAAATTACATTTGTTTTTCCCCCCGTTGTATTTACTTCACCACATAATCATTTTACACTTTTATTCCTTTTATATACTTATATGTACTTTAGGCACAAATGTATACCTTTTGAAAATGTACTGCCTAGTGATAGCTTTTTTTCGTACCTTTTTTTCTGAGAGTGTATAAAAGATGCACATCATTACGATTATGTTTTACTTCATGTGTCTTCATAATCTTTAATCAAAATAACTTCCCCTCCCTTTTGCAGCTTCATCTCTTCTCTGATGATGTGTTTTTCGGTGTGAGGACAGGACAACCTGTCACTCGCATGACATCACAGTAATAGCAAACAATCCATTCAATTCCCAGTGGACAAATTAAAGTCCTGTCCTGCATTTTTTTTTTTTTTTACTTTAACTGCTATGACTGGAATATGGAGTCAGTGAGTTGAACTTAAAGGAACACTCCACGGTTTTTAGAAATAGGGCTTATTCAACATCTTTCCTACATTTAGATATGTGGGCAAATGCATTTTTGTCTCAGTGCATGCATTGTTTTAGTTTGGCAGGGTAGCCGCTAGCTTAGCTTAGCATAATGAATGGAATCCTATGTTGCCAGCTAGCATGCCTGAGTAAAAGTGATCTATAAGCCCTATTTCTAAAAACGGTGGAGTGTTCCTTTAGCAACCTCATTCAAATGTGAATTTAATCAACCAACTAATAACCTCAAAAAATTGTTTTTTTTTTTCATATCAGATATGCAGCTCGTCTCATGTACTCTCATGAGCTAAGTGTGGCTGCCAGTATTTTCAGTGAATAAGTCATGTCATGAGTATATAGCCCTTATTACAATGCCGATTGTTTAAAAGCAGCTTCACAGTGTTAAACAGGAAAATAATGCAACAGAATTTGATTTCGGCTGTACAGCCGCTCTGGACAAAACGGTGATGTCATCCAGCTCATTTCAATGATCATATAGTAACAATGCAGGCAGATCAGTAATATAGTTGAAAATTTAGTTGAATATTTAGTTGAAAATGTAGTGTCCCCAACTGAGCAAGCCAAGCCAAAGGCGACAGTGGCAAGAAATCAAAACTCCATCAGGTGACCTAATGGAGAAAAATAAACCTTGGGAGAAACCAAGCTCAGTCGGGGTGCCAGTTCTCTTCTGGTCATCATACCGTGTCGGTTGGGCAATTATTAGACAGGAATATTTGAAAGATCGTAGTCAACATGCCGGAGAGGGGTTTATCGTGTCGATGAGGCAATTTCAGCAGACACTTCATGGTCATGCGTTGGTCATGTCTTGCCGCAGGTACACCATCTGGGGCCGAATTCACAAAACATCTTAAGGCTAAAAGTAGCTCCTAACTTGCCGATTTAGGAGAAACTCTTAAAAATAATGGGCGTGTCAGTCCTAAATTTAGGACTCCTACATTTTTGCTTTAAGAGTATTTTACAAAGCATTGTAGTGCTAAAACTAGCTCCTAAATCCATGAAGCGCTAGAAGCAGTCAAGAGGACTCCTCAGTCACTAAGACCAAAGCACAAACAATCCTAATGGCTGTTGCGGACCTTTCTCCCCTTTCTCTCTTCCACTTCGCTACCTGTATACTCACTGTCCTATCATACTAATAATAATATTTATTTATTAAATAAGTAAATAAAAAAGAAAATAATGTCTGATTACATGTGGAAGTTGTTTCTCGAGTTCACACTTAGAAATGATCGGATAGAGTAAAAGAGTAAAATAAGCCTATTTGGCGTGCTGTCCGAGGGGAATGAGGACTCCGAGCCCAAACCCAGAGTTCTCCCCGAATCCCCGGCTGGGCCGAGAGTTAGGAATCAGTTTGATGGAGGGATGCAAAAAGCTGTCGAGGTAACTAGGTGAGTCGGCTGTGTATACTGTATATACTCGAGGTGATTGGATAGTGCTCCTCCGAACTTTATTTATAAAACATAATTTGGCATTTGAATTCTGCAATCTCGCGAGATGAAGACATGCAAGAGGCTGACAATTAACTGAACATATACTTGTTTATTAGTGACACTTAGCCTACTTTTTAAATCTTTATTTGTATACAGCAACATAATACCTTGTTCTACAATATTTCTATAATTAAATCACTGACAGAGACCCCTCCCCTATCAGCCAATCACTGTGGTCATAGTTAGTAAGTGTGATGACATCATCCATAGCAACGAGGTCAATCCCACCCTTACTCTTAGCTTAAGACTTCTCTCTATTCCTTAGTAAAAGTTACTCTCAGCAGCTTTGTGAATAGGTTTTAAGAGGAAACTCCTAGCTAAGAACTTCTACTGCCATTTAGGAGAACTCTTAGTGCTAAGATAAAATGTTTTGTGAATACGGCCCAGATCCGGCTGACTGCAGTAAACCTCGGGATAAACAGAGACTAACATTAGCGTAGATGCCATTCTTCTTATGATGTAACGAGTACATCAGGTGTTATGGGAAGTGTTCCCGGTTCAGGCTGACCCAGTTAAAGGATTAGTTCACTTTTAAAAACTTTTGCTGATAAAGATAGGCGTAAGTACAGAGTCAGTGTTTTCAAATGAGCGGAAGGAGGATTCAAAATCGTCCGACATCATTGTTTTATCTTTTAACTCCCTTTTTGTAAACGCCGTTTGACTGAGTATGTGCACGTTCAACACTGACTCTGTATTTCCGCCTACGGCAAGCGTGACCTTTTCAACGTATTTGCGTATTACGTGACATCACGTACACATATCACAGAACGGAGCAAGGCGAACATTTGTGCTTATAAAACTTATACTTTGGATTTTTTTTTTTAAATGACCGATCATTTCATTAGATAAGACCCTTATTCATCGTCTGGTATGGTTTAAAGCTCTTTGAAGCTGCACTGAAACTGTCATTCGGACCTTGAACCGTTTGGGGTCCATTGAGTCTGTTATAAGGAGAAATGTTTTCATCAAAAACCTTAATTTATTTTCCACTAAAGAAACAAAGATATGGACATCTTGAATGACATGGGGGTGAGTAAAATATCAGCAAAAGTTTTTTTTAAAAGTGAACTAATCCTTTAATGCAGCCTAACAATCATTTACTGATTTGAATAACTGATTGAATAACGACTCTTTCAGTCTGTTCATCCCACAAAACTATAGGTTCGAAAGAGTCGTTTGAACTACCTTTGTGAAGCTTGACAGTTGTTGCATCGCAAAGTACATGAAGTGAATGTTGTTCAAAACAGCTCTTTTGTGTTCCACGAAAGAAAGAAAGTCACATATGTTTGGAACAACATGAGGTTTTGTAAATGATGACAGCATTTTTGGCTGAACTCTTCCTTAAATATTGGAATCATTTACATTTGGAACATTTCCAGAAACAGCTGTTGTGTGTCAATACATGGCAAAGCATGTTTCATATGTAATTACACTGATTACCTTTTTTCCCCCCTCTCATTCTTCACATTTTATGATATCTCAGTGTTGGCAGTGAATACACACTGGCAAAGATTAACTTTGACTCAGCATTGTTCAAAGCATTTTTTCACCATGAAGCTGGCTGAATGTTTCATATATCTAGGTTTTAAAAATGTGAATACTGTAATACCGGCATAAACATGCGAATGTGTTTAAGAGAGAGAATGAGATCAATCAATGATTTGGTGTTATTTTGATATTTAAACTGTGACTGGGTGAATTGGGTGATCTGAAATCAATTTTTTTAGGTCAATTTTTACATTATTTCTCCTTTCATTGTTCTTTTTTATTATTAAAAAAATAATAATTAGCACAAATTAACATTATATGACTCTTTGTGATTAACCCCTACATTTAAAACAAAAAAGACCCAATGCCTTTAACCTATTTATTTTATTTTATTTATTTTATATTTATTTTTATCATTTTATACACATTTATATATATAATTTAATATTTCTTAAATAATTTTTTTTATTCCATTCTATAACTGGTGCCCCTTCAAAAATGTGCAAAGCACATGACAGTCCTCCATATAATATAGCAACAGAGTGTATTTATGTGCTGAAATATTGTAATATATTCACAAACCACCGGTTGAATTCTTCAGACTAAGCGTTTCAAGAGGACAGACCCCAGCGTCGGTTCACATTACTCATTCTAATTCGCCCTCGTCTCGTTCTGTTCTTCACTTACTCTTGTTTTTCACGCAATATTTCATCATGCCATGTTTAATGTTTCACTTTTTACTTTTTTATTATTGTTCTCCCTTTCACTAGTCTTTTTGTAATTTCGGTCCAATTATTTCTGTCCGTAGACTTCATTACTCATGTCCGTGTCAGACACCAACACACACACAAATCTCATTGAGTACACATGTCGACAAACATCGGCACATGTGGTCGTGGGCACAAAAGCTCATGGACGTAGCCATGTTCACTCAAACACACACTCTCACAGGTATGGAAGTCATCAGCTGTGTGTCAGAGGTCAAGCTCATTATCCAGCTCTAGTGAAAACTTTCAAACCTGCGTTTAATATGGGGCTGTGATATAAGCTCCCCTGTCTACACATGCTCCGTCTCTTCATATTTGCAGGTATAAATCACACACGGCCCCACATACCACTTAAGACCCATTCCAAAACACACATGTACACACACTTTATAAACTCTATGCTATACACTTAAAATCTTCCTTTGCTTTGAATATTTCTTGAGCTATATCTTTTCTGAATTCTTAAAAACTATTTAATTTGTGCATGTGGCCTTTAGATGAGGATCTTTCAGATTGCTGCTCTGTTTGGATTGGGACGTGTGTGTGTGTGTGTGCGCATGTTTGGCATGTACATGATGGGTGTTTCCTGACATTAAACATCTCTGCATAAAGCCATTAGAGAACAGGAGCTCTATTCATTCACACTGGCGTGATTAACACACACACACACACACACACACACACACACACACACACACACATCCTCAAGCATGTACTTGTCCTCACACACCTCTACACACCAACAGCCACTTATAAAATACAAAACGCATTTTAGGTCTCTTATTCATGGCAAAAACTCACATACATGTACACATTTACAAATGATGCATGATCGTAAAATTGGTAAAACCTGATTTGTCAAATGCATTTGTAACATTAAAATTCCCAAACTTACATATACACACAAACTCTGAGAGCACCCTTCTGGTAGGCTGCAATGTGACATAAAACAACCATACCTGTTCAAAGGCCACCTTGGTGGCTGAGACCTGGCATGTGTATGTGTGTGTATGTCGGGTGGAAACAGAGGGACACAAAGACACAAACAATGGCGTCTTAAAGGCACAATATGTAATATTTTTGTATTAAAATATCAAAAAACCACTAGGATAATGTTATATATTTTGTTGACTTGTGTACATACATTATCCCAATTGTTTCCAAGAATGTTTAAATCCATAGAAAAAAGCAGTTTTAACCAGGACACGGACCGTGTCTGTGCGTCGCCTATCAATTACATCACACCGGTGTATTTAATTTCCGGTTTATATAGAAACCATAGAAACACCAAAGACGCTTTAATATATTATGTTTTATTAGACAGGTGAGGAAAATTTTCTTCTTCGACAGAAAACAAATCATTGTTATATAGCTCAACACAGTTAATCTTATTGTTTAAATCTCATTTTCTTGATTTAGTACCATGTTTTACCATGCCTAATATCAATCTTACTGTGGTGTGCAACAAGTGTCTCATAGTCGCCACTCGCCACAGAGCGAACACACAGAGAAGCATTATAACATAACTTTCAACATACTCAATGTATCTGATATGATAAAACAGCTCTGCGTTACCTCACACGCATGATCGGAAGAAGCGGAAGCGCTCGTCTGCGGCATAGCAAAAGCTCTGCGTTACCTCACATACGCATGACCGGAAGAAGTGGAAGCGCTCGTCTGCGTTACCTCACATACGCATGACCGGAAGAAGCGGAAGCGCTCGTCTGCGTTACCTCACATACGCATGACCGGAAGAAGCGTAAGCGCTCGTCTCGCGTTACCTCATCGCATGACCGGAAGAAGCGTAAGCACTCGTCTGCGTTACCTCACATCGCATGACCGGAAGAAGCGTGGCGCTTCGTCTGCGTTACCTCACTCGCGCATGACCGGAAGAAGCGTAAGCACTCGTCTGCGTTACCTCACATACGCATGCGGCGGAAGAAGCGCAAGCGCTCGTCTGCGTTACCTCACATACGCATGACTGGAAGAAGCGTAAGCGCTCATCTGCGTTACCTCACATCGCATGACCGGAAGAAGCGTAAGCGCTTCGTCCTGCGTTACCTCACATACGCATGACCGGAAGAAGCGCAAGCGCTCGTCTGCGTTACCTCACATCACGCATGACCCGGAAGAAGCGTAAGCACTCGTCTGCGTTACCTCACATACGCATGACCGGAAGAAGCGTGCGCTCGTCTGCGTTACCTCACATACGCATGACCGGAAGAAGCGTAAGCACTCGTCTGCGTTACCTCACATACGCATGACCGGAAGAAGCGGAAGCACTCGTCTGCGTTACCTCACATACGCATGACCGGAAGAAGCGTAAGCACTCGTCCTGCGTTACCTCACATCGCATTACGGAAAAAGCGTAAGCGCTCGTCTGCGTTACCTCACATACGCATGACCGGAAGAAGCGTGGCGCTCGTCTGCGTTACCTCACATACGCATGACCGGAAGAAGCGTAAGCACTCGTCTGCGTTACCTCACATCGCGCATGACCGGAAGAAGCGTAAGCACTCGTCTGCGTTACCTCACATACGCATGACCGGAAGAAGCGTAAGCGCTGCGTCTGCGTTACCTCACATACGCATGACCGGAAGAAGCGTAGCGCTCGTCTGCGTTACCTCACACACGCATGACCGGAAGAAGCGTGGCGCTGCGTCTGCGTTACCTCACCTCACGCATGACCGGAAGAAGCGTAAGCACTCGTCCTGCGTTACCTCACATACGCATGACCGGAAGAAGCGTAAGCGCTCGTCTGCGTTACCTCACATACGCATGACCGGAAGAAGCGTAAGCACTCGTCCTGCGTTACCTCACATATGCATGACCGGAAGAAGCGTAAGCGCTGCGTCTGTGTTACCTCACATACGCATGACCGGAAGAAGCGTAAGCACTCGTCGCGTTACCTCACATCGCATGACCGGAAGAAGCGTAAGCACTCGTCTGCGTTACCTCACATCGCATGACCGGAAGAAGCGTAAGCACTCGTCTGCGTTACCTCACATACGCATGACCGGAAGAAGCGTAGCGCTGCGTCTGCGTTACCTCACATACGCATGATCGGAAGAAGCGGAAGCGCTGCGTCTGCGGCATAGCAAAAGCTCTGCGTTACCTCACATCGCATGACCGGAAGAAGCGTGGCGCTCGTCTGCGTTACCTCATACGCATGACCGGAAGAAGCGGAAGCACTCGCTCTGCGTTACCTCACATACGCATGACCGGAAGAAGCGTAAGCACTCGTCGCGTTACCTCACATACGCATGACCGGAAGAAGCGTAAGCACTCGTCGTTACCTCACATCGCATGACCGGAAGAAGCGTAGCGCTGCGTCTGCGTTACCTCACATACGCATGACCGGAAGAAGCGTAAGCACCGTCCTGCGTTACCTCACATACGCATGACCGGAAGAAGCGCAGCGCTGCGTCTGCGTTACCTCACATACGCATGACTGGAAGAAGCGTGGCGCTCATCTGCGTTACCTCACATCGCATGACCGGAAGAAGCGTAAGCGCCGTCTGCGTTACCTCACATACGCATGACCGGAAGAAGCGCAGCGCTGCGTCTGCGTTACCTCACATACGCATGACCGGAAGAAGCGTAAGCACTCGTCTGCGTTACCTCACATACGCATGACCGGAAGAAGCGTAAGCGCTCGTCTGCGTTACCTCACATACGCATGACGGAAGAAGCGTAAGCACTCGTCTGCGTTACCTCACACGCATGACCGGAAGAAGCGGAAGCACTCGTCTGCGTTACCTCACATCGCATGACCGGAAGAAGCGTGAGCACTTTCGTCTGCGTTACCTCACATCGCATTACGGAAAAAGCGTGGCGCTCGTCTGCGTTACCTCACATACGCATGACCGGAAGAAGCGTAGCGCTCGTCTGCGTTACCTCACATCACGCATGACCGGAAGAAGCGTAAGCACTGCCTGCGCGTTACCTCACATCGCATGACCGGAAGAAGCGTAAGCACTCGTCGCGTTACCTCACATACGCATGACCGGAAGAAGCGTAAGCGCTCGTCTGCGTTACCTCACATACGCATGACCGGAAGAAGCGTAGCGCCGTCTGCGTTACCTCACATACGCATGACCGGAAGAAGCGTAAGCGCCGTCTGCGTTACCTCACATACGCATGACCGGAAGAAGCGTAAGCACTCGTCTGCGTTACCTCACATACGCATGACCGGAAGAAGCGTAAGCGCTCGTCTGCGTTACCTCACATACGCATGACCGGAAGAAGCGTAAGCACTCGTCTGCGTTACCTCACATATGCATGACCGGAAGAAGCGTAAGCGCGTCTGTGTTACCTCACATACGCATGACCGGAAGAAGCGTAAGCACTCGTCTGCGTTACCTCACATACGCATGACCGGAAGAAGCGTAAGCACTCGCCTGCGTTACCTCACATCGCGCATGACCGGAAGAAGCGTAAGCACTCGTCTGCGTTACCTCACATCGCATGACCGGAAGAAGCGTAAGCGCTGCGTCTGCGTTACCTCACATACGCATGACCGGAAGAAGCGTAAGCGCTCGCGCGTTACCTCACATACGCATGACCGGAAGAAGCGTAAGCACTCGCCTGCGCGTTACCTCACATATGCATGACCGGAAGAAGCGTAAGCGCTCGTCTGCGTTACCTCACATACGCATGACCGGAAGAAGCGTAAGCGCCGTCCTGCGTTACCTCACATACGCATGACCGGAAGAAGCGTAAGCACTCGTCTGCGTTACCTCACATACGCATGATCGGAAGAAGCGCAAGCGCCGTCTGCGTTACCTCACATACGCATGACCGGAAGAAGCGGAAGCACTCGCCTGCGTTACCTCACATCGCATGACCGGAAGAAGCGGAAGCGCTCGTCTGTGTTACCTCACATACGCATGACCGGAAGAAGCGTAAGCACTCGTCTGCGTTACCTCACATACGCATGACCGGAAGAAGCGCTGCGTCTGCGTTACCTCACATCGCATGACCGGAAGAAGCGTAAGCGCTGTCGCGTTACCTCACATACGCATGCGCATGACCGAAGAAGCGGAAGCGCTCGTCTGCGTTACCTCACATACGCATGACCGGAAGAAGCGGAAGCGCTCGTCTGTGTTACCTCACATACGCATGACCGGAAGAAGCGGAAGCGCTCGTCTGTGTTACCTCACATACGCATGACCGGAAGAAGCGAAAGCAGATCATGTGCGTTACCTCCACTGCTCGCGCCGGTGTCGCGCTTGTCTCTCATTAGCGATCACTCCAGCGGCTTCGCCACCCTGCTTCATACTTCAGTAACGTTAATAAATCTAATATACATTAGCTCATCCATGATGACTCCCATTGGATTCTTTTCCACCAGCTGTAGAGGTGAAGACAACAACTCCCATGATTCTGCGAAATCAAGGCGTCATTAAGCTACACATTTGCTTTGAATAAGTGACCTCTAGTGGTGAAAGCGTGCCTCATTGCTAAATACTATGGCATCATGTTGGCCGTAAGATAAATATCAGTGGTAAAGCTCGATCATTTACTTTTGTCCAGCATGTACATTCTCTCAAGAAGCGTAAGCACTGCAAACATTGCTCTTTTATTATGAATTGACAATGTAACAACAATAAACATGATAATGCATTATCCAGATGACCCCAACTGATCCTTGTGGCAGAGTGAAAAGGTTTGTAGGTCTCTCTCAAATACTGGTAATAACTGCTAATTTCAAATATGGGTAGGCTGGTACACTTTCCATGCCACGTGGTACAACTACAGTATATACATAGATACACTATGTATATATACAAAAACAACTATTTGGTTGTTTTTATCTATCTATCCATCATTCTGTCTTTAGTTTTATCTTTTGTTTTGTCTATCCATCATTTCACTCATTATTCTGTTCTATCTATCCATCATTCTATCTTGCAATTTATCCATCGTTCTGCCTTGGGTTCTATCTAACATACCGCCTGACATAAAAACAGTCAAAAAATGCATTTAAAGGTGCACTGTGTAAATTTTAGCAACATCTAGCTGTAAGGTTGCAAATTGCAATCGCCAACTGCTCATCCCTCCCTTTCGAAGCACATAGAGAAGCTATGGCTGACACAGGACAAAGATTGTCTGAGAGAGCAGAGAGTAGCTAGCGCTCTGTAGAGAAGTTTGTCCGTTTAGGGCTACGGTAGAAACATGACGGCACAAAATGGCGACTTCACTCTAAGGGGACCCGCGGTGTATGGAGATAGAAATGGCTCATTCTAAGGTAATAAAAACATAACGATTCATTATATAAGGTCTTTATACACCACTGAAAACATAGTTATGTATTTTATATTGCATGTCAATAGATAATTAGCTAATTTTGGAATAGCTTGCTAGCATACTACTTACTGTTTTCATCGTATTATTGCTGTCTTCACATGCTATTGGAAATTTCCCACTTCTGTAGTTGTGAAGAAGTGCTTTGTTGTTGAAAAGAACAGGAATCTTAGAGGACACCAGGTTTAATCTTTCATGCTCATTTAGAACTCATTGACAACCATAAAAACATTCACCACTATCTTAAGAGTCAGCATGTATAAATCGCTGTATAAAACATACAATAAGCTTCAAATGGTTATTCATATGTGTAAACAGCAGTCACAGCAGCAAATGTTCTCACCTCCGTTTGTTAATGTAGCTCTGTAGCAGATGCAAGCCGGGGCTGATGGGAAATGTAGTTTCTTTAAATGCAGTTTAATGTAGTTGCTTTAAATCGACTTGCTTTAGTGTATTTTTTGTTTTAGTGCGTGATGTTACAGACATGTAAATGTATTGTTTCGTGTTTTGAGAAGTATGGAAAAGAGCGATAGTTGACACAAACCTGGACCCCAATATTCTTCAAAATACAGTCTTCTTTTGCGTTCTGCAGAAGAAAGCAAGCAAGTAATACAGGTGAATAAATGATTACAGAATTTAGTTTTGACTGAGATGTGTGTGTTTGTGTGAACCACGTCCTTAGGTTTAGATATCAACCTTCATCAAACTTTCCATCTTTCTGATGGCCAGTGGAAGTTAAAGAGAAAGACAACTGCTTCACCACTAATATTACAACATACTGTACCCACTTAAATGATAAAAGCAGGTGTGAATGTGTCTGTGCTCCTTGCTGTATGTGTGTGTGTAGTGTTAACACTTCAACCAAATTAAACAAACCCATCAGGAGTGTGAACCATTTCTCAAATAATCAAACACCTCAAGCCACACTGACTTATTTAATGAAAATAAATCACAGTAAGACTCTGTATATTTTAAAGTGATGCGGTTAGACTTTTGGCCAACCTATTTCAATTGCATGTTTCGTTGTACAGTACTTAACATGCAATTTTAAGCTCTGTGACAAACCTCAGTACTCAAGGGGGCGATAGAGTTACCATTGTTTGTACTAATAATGAAGAGTGAATTATGTTCCGACACATTTTAAAAAGGGAACAATGCATTTGCATTTACATACTTGCATACTTGAGTATGTATGTGCCTTACTGTCACCATAAAGAAAAGCTTTGCCTTGTTTCTGTTTTTGCACCCATAATATTGAGAAAACATGACACTCCACTTCTTTTCTCCCTCGCTACGGGTGCATGAGAGTAAAAGTGTCTCTTTTCTTCAGTTATGAAGAGATTATGATCTGGGATTGTAGTGATTTATAAATAGGCGCGCTACTGCATGCTGATTGGCTGATTGGCCACTTTATGTTTGATATGATTGGCTGTGGCAGAGCAGCGATACTGAGTGATGAAGGGCACGTAAGCAGAACGTCCACCTGCTCCTCCATCAACCCCAAACCACTCAACCATCACACTCAATTGTATGAAAAACAGAGAGATATAGGAATACATATGCTTGAGACAGAGATAAATGTTGTTCCTGCACGAAAAGTAAATATGTGTATTATTATAAAATATAAATAAATGTTCTTGCGCAGAAATTTTGATAAAAATAATATATACATGTATTAATTAAGTTTAATAAATTTTTTACATGTTTATGTTTGTTTATATATATATATATATATATATATATATATATATATATATATATATATCCAAAATAAAAGTTTGTGTTTACATAATTTGTGTGTGTGTATTGTGTTTAATGATTATGTATATTAGAACACACACATACATGTATATATTTAAGAAGTATTTGCAAGTAAATATACTGTATATATATTTATATCATACATTTATATCATATATATATATATATATATATATATATATATATATATATATATATATATATATATATATATATATATATATATATATATATATACAGTATATTTATATATATATATATATATATATATATATATATATATATATATATATATATATATATATATATATATATATATATATATATATATATGCAAGAACAGTATTTATTTATATTATTATATTATCTTTCTCTCCTCTTCATTCCAGATTTTTTTTCTCCTTTCCTGCATTTTTTTTCTCTTGCGCTATCCATCACTGTCTGATAATCCTCTTTTTCCAACACTCCTGTTTTTTATACTTTTTGTCACTCTCTCAATCTTTGCACTCATCTGGGCCCCTCACTGTCCTGCCATCTCTCTCTCTCTCTCTCTCTCTCTCGCTCTTTCTCTCTCTCACTCTCTCTCTCGCTGTGGGAAAGGCTAGTAGATGAGAGAGTGAGTGGAGGTCATTCTACGCCTCTTAGATTAGCCCCTGCTAAAGCGCTATTGTGCGTTGAATGCCGGTCTCTTCCTGCTGTCACTCAAAGGACGGCTCCGCCCGCTGCCTCTTCTCTAAGAAGCTTATCTCCACTGAAAGGAAAGAGGGAATGGAGAGAGGGAATGTAATGAACCGTGTTTTTCAGCAAACGACAGAAACCTGGGGCTTGGAGGACAGAGGACAGCTGCAGCACACCCTCCCACACCCCTTCCTTTTTCCCCTGTCCGTCTATCTGTCTTTCTTTCACTCATTCTTTCTTTCCTCTTAATCTCCCACTGTCAATCCATCATTTGCCCCCTCTGTCAAAGTTCTGGCCAAAGTTTCTTAGTTCTGCCTGTGTGTCTGTCTGTCCCATTCTATCTATCCAATCTGTCCATCGTTCTATCTACCCATTGTTCTATCCATCATTCTTTCTCCGTTCTGTCTGTCTGTCTGTCTGTCTATCATTCTATACAGCTGTCGTTCTATCTATCTATCTATCTATCTATCTATCTATCTATCTATCTATCTATCTATCTATCTATCTATCTATCTATCTATCTATCTATCTATCTATCTATCTATCTATCTATCTATCTATCTATCTATCTATCTATCATCTGTTCTATCTATCTATCTATCTATCTATCTATCTATCTATCTATCTATCTATCTATCTATCTATCTATCTATCTATCTATCTATCTATCTATCTATCTATCTATCTATCTATCTATCTATCTATCTATCTATCTATCTATCTATCTATCTATCTATCTATCTATCTATCTATCTATCTATCTATCCAGCCATTGCTCTATCTATTGTTCAATCTACACAGCTATCATTTTATTTCTTTTTCTATCTATTGTTCTGTCTATACAGCCATCGTTCTATCAATCATTCTATCCATCATTATATCTATACAGCCATCGTTCTATCTAAGTTATTCTTATCGTTTTTTCTTGCATTGTCTTTCTTTGTATCTCTTATTTTATCTACCTATCATATATTCCGTTCTATATTTTGTTCTATATATCCATCATTCTGTCTTTAGTTTTATCTTTTGTTTTGTCTATCCATCATTTCACTCATTATTCTGTTCTATCTATCAATCATTCTATCTTGTATTCTATCCATCGTTCTGCCTTGGGTCCTATCTTGCGTTCTATCTATCCATCGTTCTATCTTGAGTTCAATCTATCTAATGTTCGATCCTGGGTTCTGCTAATCCATAATTCTAAAAGTAATGTTCTATCTTGCATTCTGTCTTTTGTTTCATCTATGTATCATTCTATTTTTTGTTCTACCTGTCCATTGTTCTATCTATTATCTATTCTATCATGTTATCTGTCCATCATTCCGTCTTAGGCTGTATATTTAGTTCTAACTATCAATCTATCCATAATTCGAATTATTTATGATTCTATCTTTCATTCTATCTTTCCATCGTTCTATCTTGCTTTGCATCTTTCTTTATATCTTTTGTTCTATCTATTGTTCTGTCTTTTAATCTATCTGTAGGTCTATCCATCGTTTTTGTTTTATGTTAAGAGTTCTTTTATTCATTCTTTTTTATGGTCAAATAGAGTGCTGTCTCATGTATCATTTCTTTCGGAGTGATCTGTGTGCAGTCAATCTGCAGGGTGCAGGAGTAGACTTTACTATAGAGGGGGGCACATTGTGTATGGACATGCGTTTGTGTGTGTGTGTTGGGGGTGTTTTTTTTTTTTTTGTGGATGTGCCTCTTGTCCCTGTTCAGCCGTCTGTGTGCTCCCGGGCTGCCTGCTGGTGTCTCGCGCTTTTTGTCTCGGGCTGTTTGAAAAGGGGAAAGTTTAAGTGCTGCACGTTCTCAGAGTGAGCCGACGAATGAACCGCCAGGGTTAAGCAGCAGGACCCATCTGAGTGTGTGTGTGTGTGTGTCTGACATTGCTCGAGGCATCTAAGTGTGTTTGCATGTACACATTTGTACATACAGCACTTGTTTGTCTGTTTTTTTAAACATATACCAAGTCACAAACTATAAATGAGACGTCCATCTTCTCAGTGGCTGTCAACTTTAACCTTTAACCCCCATGGGTCAGTACATGGCCTGGCTCTTTTGGGCTGTGTCAGAGTGTCGAGTGGTTCAGGATAAGTGTGTGTGTCGGGGATTCAATTTAAGTGATGTAATCATGCTGTGCTGGAGAACTCATCGGTCCATTTGGACTGTCCTGTGATGAGTGTGTGTTTGAACTAGGTCATGTGTGTTATAGAGTCTTTAGGGATGGCAGGAAAAGTCTTAAGGAAGGAAAAGAGCAAGCCTGTAGGAAACAAATTTGACAAATTAGATCTCTTTAATAACTGTTGTTTCTTATGGAAGCTTTTTTCTCACAATTGCGTGATATAGTTGCAATGAAACTATCGGTAAGCCCCGCACCCCTTAGTTACTGTTGCTAACTCGGACAAGTTGCTTACAGAATGTAGCGGACCCTGTCCGAAAGATGGTTAAACTTTACTGATGGTTTATGAAGTTTATTACATCCTTTTTCACTTGAACAAACAAAGCAAGTGCACATTAACGTCTCATTCACAAACTCTCTCTATCCATTGCATTATCTTTAACATACACAGCAAATTACACAAAAACACTCATACAACTAGAAGTAAACATACATATACAGACCTTATGCCTTTTCGGGGTGCTAAAAAACTGTAAACTTTGTTTCTGCAAAACAACTCTAAATAATGATAAACTGCGAGCTCTCCCTTTCACTACCGTATCGCTCCGTACACTATAATGCCCATCAACATAGGAGTAGTAGTAAGACAGATAATGCAGACCTTAAATGTATCAAAAATGCATACAAAAACTAATTAGATGATAAATCACAGTTTCACAGAAGTACAACCTCTCGTCAATGAGCATTCAAGTGGGGCTTAAATATATAAAAGATTTTAAAATAAATATGGTGGGAGATTAATTTGGAAGCGAGGGTTTACTGATCACAATGCAAGCGGGAGAAGCATCCAGGATCAACACTGTTCATGTACCGCAGGGTAAGATTAAATCAATTTACATTTAAACAGTTTAACATGGAGAGGCACTGAAATGTAGACCTTCGTTTATGTGTTTTTGACCTACGCTGTTACATGATGTGAAAATAACGGTTTGTACGTTAGCATGGACTCACTAACTTCAATCGTAACTTAATGAGAGTATGACAACCAGAAAATCCTCTCAGGATACCTGGAATCACTGTTACAGTACCCCAGGCACATAGTTTTACCATTTTTGTAGCATAAACACCATCAAACCGATGAGAGCTTCGGATTTTTCAGTGTTTCTTTGTGGCGCTGAAACCTAAAGATGTCCAAGTTCTGGTCCCCATGCAACTGATACTCAACTGCCATTGGCTCATCTGCGCTCGAGGGGAGGGGCTCTCCGATAGGTCAATTGCGAGATGTAAAGTTATAAATTGTGAGGAAAAAAGTCTATTTTTCTTGCAATTGCGAGTTTATCTCTCTGAATTCTGACTTTTTTCTCGCAGTTCTGACTTTATAACTTGCAATTGCGTGTAATTCTGAGGGGAAAAAAGTAGTTGCAATTACCATTTGTTTTATTCCATGGCGGAAACAAGCTTCCATAGTAGACAGCAAAAAGAAGTGTAAAGTCTCTTGAGAAAAAGGCAGTAATCTCACATTTTTCTCCTGTTACAGATGAGATCTCAATAATGTATCCAAATGTGCTTGGATTTGCCAAGATAAATGTGCAAAAAATCTGAAATTAATTAATCTAGAAATTAACTCTAACATTTATCATCAAATTTTCCACACCCTTACTGAATGTACTGTTTTTACAGTTTTATTTGTATTTATAGATGCATTTAGTTAGTTCAATTTTTATTCTTTGTACACACACACACACACACACACACACACACACACACACACACACACACACACACACACATATATATATATGCATGTGCATATATTGTATGTGGTTAATAATACATAATTTGCTCAGTGTTTGATTAGAATGTGGTATCTGAATGTGCAAAATGTTCCTGTCATGTTTTGTTGTTAATATTTTTGCATATTATTGAACCTATGTAGTTCATGATAATTTAAGGACTTCTTTTGATGCGTGTCCTGAAGCTAAACCAGTTAACCGCTGGTCTAAGATAAACCAGCCAAAACACCAGGAAGCCGGACAGGAAAAATAGGAATCTTCTTTCTTCCCGTTTCCCTCTCTTTTCTCGTCTCCTGTCCTCTCATCCGTGAGCCAGGGTTAGGTGGCACATTGTGTTGTGGACGCTGAGTGGATTTGAAGGTTCTTTTTCCGTAAACATGTGAAGGCCTGTTGAGGGGAACAAAAGAGTGGAGAAGGGCCTGTTTGGTTGGGTCCTTTTACTCTAAATGGACATTCTGTCCGCGCACGGCTCAGCCTTCAAAAAACCATCCTCACCCGCAAATTACCATTTCTATCGGCCGGGGCCGAAGATTATGCTTTTGGGTGTTCGTCTGAATTTCTTCCAGTGGATTCACTCTCTGAATGTGACACGTTTTGTGTCACTCCACACACCCCTCAAGCGGATTGAAAAAAAAGTTTTTCTCCGTTCTCCCTATCTCTCTTTTGCTTTAGAGGACATGAATCCTGCTGGTGAATAGATAGCAAATCTCCTCAAGGTTAAGACTTAACCTTCCCCTCTGTCCTGACTCCGCCCCCCAGCCCTGCTCTCAAACCAATCAACGTCAGATGATTAGTAAACAATGCCTGGGTGTGTGACGGACAGGTAGGAGCCTCTGCGGGATTGTCTGACTTTGCTTTTGTGCCCGCTCGCTTCGACTATAGCACCGTCGAGCAACCCACGTATTCACGACTGCGCACACACATACGCGCAAACAAAAAGTGAAATTACTATTCAGTTGGAATGGTGCCATTCATCTTTGTCAAGTGCGGACGCGGTCCCGGCAGGCCCGCGTTAGGCCGCTCCCAAGTCCAAATTAATTCCTTGTTTTGCATCAGCTGAATTTGGACAAATCCAGGAGGATAGCGTGATTTCTCTCTCCGTCTGCCTCGCGCTCTCGCCTGGTTTAATGTGGTAATTCCAACTGATTTGGCCGAGCGGACGCCGCGTGTCTGTGTCAATATTTACTGCCTAATTCACAAAGAGCAGGAGGGAGATATGAAAACAAAAGGAAAATAACCCAAATTTAGCAATGCAGAAGGGACAGAGCGAACCAAAGAGACGGGGGGAGAGAAATGTCACCTAACAAATGAGGAAGGGTGGTAAAATGCATAGAAAGATACAGAAAGTGAAAGTGGGAGGAAAAAAGTGAAAGTTAAAAGAAGACTGAAAGGACAAAGATGCAAGACAAAAGTCACACAGAAGAGTGGAAACAGTGATTTTCTGAAATGCTTGCTGAAAGAGTAAAGAGGTTCGTTCTGTAGAACTGGAGCTCATGAGCCAGGCTAGGCCTGTTTCTGAGGGGTAATGCTGCCATATTTGATAACAGAATTATTATGACAAAACGCAACTCCCATATGGAATCTGATTCTGCACCCTCAGAACGATCTGCAGTTTTCCACAGAACTGGAACGCCTGTCATTTATAAAGTTTTACACATCTGTTGCACCCTGTTGCAAGTTCCCCCGCAGTCAATAATTTTATCCCTTAAAACTCATATTCAATAATCAAAATGACAGATTTATATGTTTTATCCTGTGGAAATAATGTCTCCATGCCTTAAAATAGGTTGAATATAACTCTACGACCTCACTTAATTTAGTATACATGGATACATGGTTATGCAAATGAGCCCCGCCTCCACTCACTCACACCAACTCAATCTACCTGATCCACTCGGTCAACTTTAGTAAATGCTACACAATGGCAAGTGGAAATATTAATGTAATTCAGCCATATACAGCCATCCCGAGTCTCCCGGAAGTTCCGGGAGTCTCCTGAATACTGATAGCTGCTCCCTGATGCCCGCAAATGAGTTAAAATCTCCCGGAATTTAGCGCGAGCGAGCAAGAGCATGCATGCAAGACAAGAGACTGTGCTCCAAACCGTGTAGCGCGCGCACTGCAGAGAGGGAGGGGGAGCGAGAGACCTTGCGTGTTTGTGCTAGTGTGCCTTATGAAGCGCATGTAAGACCGAGAGCATCCTGATTGGCCTGTTTCGGTAAGTGAACCAAACAATTGTCAGTGTGGGCAGGCTTTTATCTCTTCTCCCAAACCGAATTAATCAGTTCAATGTATCTAGAAACAGTAGCGCCCCATGGCAGACGGAGAGTGCCACAAAAACGAAAGTATAAGACACACTGCCTCAAGAAAGCCTTCATTAATGAATTTATGCTGTCAAAATTGAGTTTTTATAATACAGGTCCTTCTCAAAAAATTAGCATATTGTGATAAAAGTTCATTATTTTCCATAATGTAATGATAAAAATTAAACTTTCATATATTTTAGATTCATTGCACACCAACTGAAATATTTCAGGTCTTTTATTGTTTTAATACTGATGATCTCAAAAAATTAGCATATTTCATCCGACCAATAAAAGAAAAGTGTTTTTAATACAAAAAAAGTCAACCTTCAAATAATTATGTTCAGTTATGCACTCAATACTTGGTCGGGAATCCTTTTGCAGAAATGACTGCTTCAATGCGGCGTGGCATGGAGGCAATCAGCCTGTGGCACTGCTGAGGTGTCCTGAAGGCCCAGGATGCTTCGATAACCGCCTTAAGCTCATCCAGAGTGTTGGGTCTTGCGTCTCTCAACTTTGTTTTCACAACATCCCAAAAATTCTCTATGGGGTTCAGGTCAGGAGAGTTGGCAGGCCAATTGAGCACAGTAATACCATGGTCAGTAAACCATTTACCAGTGGTTTTGGCACTGTGAGCAGGTGCCAGGTCGTGCTGAAAAACAAAATCTTCATCTCCATAAAGCTTTTCAGCAGATGGAAGCATGAAGTGCTCCAAAATCTCCTGATAGCTAGCTGCATTGACCCTGCCCTTGATAAAACACAGTGGACCAACACCAGCAGCTGACATGGTACCCCAGACCATCACTGACTGTGGGTACTTGACACTGGACTTCAGGCATTTTGGCATTTCCTTCTTCTTCCTCCAGACTCTGGCACCTTGATTTCCGAATGACATGCACAATTTGAGCGACAGTCCAGTGCTGCTTCTCTGAAGCCCAGGTCAGGTGCTTCTGCTGCTGTTTCTGGTTCAAAAGTGGCTTGACCTGGGGAATGCGGCACCTGTAGCCCATTTCCTGCACACGCCTGTGCACGATGGCTCTGGATGTTTCTACTCCAGACTCAGTCCACTGCTTCCACAGGTCCCCCAATCTCTGGAATCGTTCCTTCTCCACAATCTTCCTCAGGGTCCGGTCACCTCTTCTCGTTGTGTAGCGTTTTTGCCACACTTTTTCCTTCCCACAGACTTCCCACTGAGGTGCCTTGATACAGCACTCTGGGAACTGCATATTCGTTCAGAAATGTCTTTCTGTGTCTTACCCTCTCGCTTGAGGGTGTCAATGATGGCCTTCTGGACAGCAGTCAGGTCGGCAGTCTTACCCATGATTGCGGTTTTGAGTAATGAACCAGGCTGAGAGTTTTTAAAAGCCTCAGGAATCTTTTGCAGGTGTTTAGAGTTAATTAGTTGATTCAGATGATTAGGTTAATAGCTTGTTTAGAGAACCTTTTCATGATATGCTAATTTTTTGAGATAAGAATTTTGGGTTTTCATGAGCTGTATGCCAAAATCATCAGTATTAAAACAATAAAAGACCTGAAATATTTCAGTTGGTGTGCAATGAATCTAAAATATATGAAAGTTTAATTTGTATCATTACATTATGGAAAATAATGATCTTTTATCACAATATGCTAATTTTTTTTGAAGGACCTGTATAACATATAGCAGACATCTCTGAAGACTCTCTGAAATGACATTTTGCAGGTTGGGATGTTTGCATATAAGTTTGAACTAGAAACTGATTCAGAAGAAGAGTGCATTATTCAGAGCATGCATGTCTGCAATTTGATGTATCAGAATGGTAATGCGATTTATGTATGGCTCTCTACAACGTCGGAAACATAACGGTAATTAATATGATTAGCCCTTGGCTTGACAAACAGCTAATAATGTGTTACACAAACCATGGTTCCGTTTGTCATCTCAGAATCAAACTTCTAAAAATCAGCATTCTTAAATTAGGGGTGATTTAAAGCTGTATTTGAGACTCTTTGATTCTCAGCAGTTTTTTTTTGAAAAAATGGTGTTAACAGATTGTTAGACGTGTTTTCCTCTCACAGATGAATAGATATTTTAGGTATTACGTTATCATAAGAAGTTATGAGTTTGGAAGCTGAAATTATGATGCTGGTTACAACAAAATGGAGGCATTGGGCAATTTTATATTTCATAGTTGGCATGATGTGTCCTTGAACTTTTATTTTTCCCCAAATCAAAATTTTGGTCTACAGTAAAATTAATTTTACATGTTATATATTGCATATTTTAGATGTTGTTGCTGTTTTTCAGTATTTCAATCTCTAAACCCCCCTTTTTTTGCAATTGACTTAAATAGTCTTGTGATAAATTTATTATTATAATTTTTTAAATAAAAAAAAGTGGTTTACATAAATACAATTATGTAAATGAAGCCCATCTCACTGCATAACTACTTCAAATTTCATGTCAGCAAACAATTGCTTTCTTGCTTTGCCAACAAAACGAGCAGCAAATGTTGCATTCATATGTTTATCTCATTAATTCATTCATTTCATCATGTCTTAAAGATAGCTAACATAGCTCCAAGGTTAAGAGTCAAGTCACCTTTATTTATATAGCACTTCATACAATATAGATTGATTCAAAGCAGCTTTACAGTTATAGGAAAATGTGTTTAGCATTTTGGCTGTTGTTGATTCAGTTCCATTGTAAAGATCATAAAAGCAGATAAAGCAGTGCTGCAAAAAAATTGTGATCATACCAGCTCAGCTCAGTTCTCATACAACAGTGTCAGTACAGTCTACAGATCAATAATATTGTTGACTATTAAGTGTACACAACTAAGCAAGCCAGAGGCGACAGTGGCAAGAAACCCAAACTCCATCAGCTGACAGAATGGAGAAAAACCTTGGGAAAAAACAGAAAAGAGTGTGAGGAAGACACTTTGTGCGAGGCAGAATTGCTCCAGTAGAGGGCCATGGCCTCTTTCTCCTTTGTCTTTCTCTCTCTCTCTCTTTCTGTCTTTTTACTAAACCATATTTACAGTATTTACAGTGTATATATTCGTATGTCTGTCAGTGACTCTATTCTAGTCTGCTGTCGGTGGTCTGTGCTCAGTGGGTGGAGGATGCTGCTGGCCTGTGGAAAGCATTTAATGCAGGAGACTGTGTGTGTGTGTGTGTGTGTGTGTGTGTGTGTGTGTGTGTGTGTGTGTGTGTGTGTGTGTGTGTTTTGTGTGTGTGGACTGCATATTTCAGAACGTTCTCACTGGCAGATTTTGATGCTGTTTTAAAGAGAGCCTTGCTGGCTAAAAAGGGCTCCTGGGTTAAATTTACGGTTGCGTGCGCGCCCTGAGCCCTGATTTGCGATCCTTCAGTGTTTGTCTTCTGCGGATCCGCGATCTTATCCAGCGGATGGATGGATGACACATGTCCACCGAGGTTTGTTTACATGGCCGCTTTTTTCCAGGCCAGAAATATGATAGAGTGCAATTACTACAAATGTGGCCTGACCTCAGAGCTAAGGTCGTGGGGTCAGGGGGCAAAAGCCATTTCCTGGCCCCCATGTGTATTTGGCAAGAGGATGATTCTAGAAGATGATATCTGCATGCACATGTGTGTGTAGGCGTCAGATGTGATAATATCTGATAATATAATATGTCAAGTCTCAGAGTATGATGAATTTAAATTGACTAACATGCAGTTTTGGTTTAAAATCTCTTAGTCAGTGATGATGTAATTAACTCTGTTGCTACATAACCTGTCTACAAACAAACACAGTGCACATAATCCCACAGAGGCATGGACTCTGCAAGACCCCTGAAGTTGTATCTGCCACCAAGACATTAGCAGCAGATCCTTTAGATCCGGTAGGTTGCAAGGTAGAGCCTTTGTGGACTGAACTTGCTGGTCTAGCACATCTCACAGATGTTCAGTTGAATTGACATCTGGGCAATTTCGAGGCCAGGGCAACGCTTCAAACTCTTCATCATGTTCACATGCACGATCCTGCTGAAATAGAGGCCACTTCCACCATTGTCATGAAGGGGTGTACCTGGTCTGCAACAATGTGTAGGTAGGTGGCACGTGTCAAATTTACGTCCACATGAATGGCCACAAATCCCAGCAGAACATTGTCCAAAGCATCACACTTCTTCCACCATCTCGTCGTCATCCCAAAGTGCATACTGGTGCATCACTTCCACAGGTTACAGCGCACACGTACATAGCCGTCAAAGTGATGTAAAAGAAAACGGGACTCATTGGACCAGGCAACCTTCTTCCACGGCTCCAAGTTGTCCAGTTGTGATGCTCACATGCTCATTGTAGGCGTTTCTGACGGTGGACAGGGTCTGTCAATCATTTGATTTCAGATGGATGAAGAAAGATATGTGGCTAGAGTACAAGCTAAGTGCGTATCTTGTTTGGACTAATCTACTGTTTGTTGTTCTTGATTCCTGGTTCAAGACCAGAAGGTTTAAGAGGCTGATGTGGAGTAGGGATAGATCACGGTCAACTAGTTGACCAATAGTCCAACAGCTGACTAGCTAATTTGCAAGGTTGACTATTTTATCAAAATGTTCTCTTATTTGGCTAAAGGCATGCTGTGCTTTAGGTGTAGACAGTTTGAATGCAAGAACGCATACTAGCTCCCTACTAGTGTGGCCCAAACCAGTGTAAATGTGTGGAACGGGACCAGATAGGCCACTCTGGGAGCAGCGCCAGTGTTTGTGTGCATCATGTTTTTGTGTGTGTGAATGTGTGTGTTCATGGTGAGTAATTTTCCTCTTCATTTCAAGCCTTTCACCCCCTCAAACGTTCAATGAATGAAATCTTGTGGCAAATTATGCATTTTTTTCACCTCGTCGCCCCTCTTTGAGAGAGAGGGCTTATTGGTAAACGAATAATGAGAGTTTCAGCTCTTTGGTCCTTTCAATTCTTCACTTTAGACACCTGCACCTCTCGCTGTCCCTCTCCTTTCTCTTCCTCCATCTCTCTTTCTCTCTCCTCAAGTGCTCACTTTGTCCCGGGACGCGCCATTGTGCGCTAGAGGGCCCTTGAGTGTAGTGGTCAATGACCCCCGCTCTCGGCAGAGTGGGCTCAACCACTGGCCCACACAAAAACCACAGATTCTTTGAGTATATACCCAGCATTCCCCAGCTATTAGACGATGTGTGCTGGGGTATCTGTGTGTGAGATGAAAAACGTATTTACACACACACGCTGATGTGAATCAGAAAGAGTTCCAGCAGGTTTTCACCATGTTTTTTGTGTTTTTGCTCAGTGTGTAGTTTAGAAAGAGACACTCCACTTCATTCCCTTGATTTTTATGAGATCAAGAGAAGAACCTCATATTCTCTGAGAGACGAGAGGGGGGACACAGGAGCTTTGATTATTATTTGACCCAGAGATTCAGTGTTGTGTGTATGTACATGTTTGGTGCTCTGCTATAGTTTGGGATCTAGTTTGAGTTAAATTTGATAAATCTTAGTTTTAGGACATTTAGGGTATTTTATGTTTAAAAAGTTCTTTTAAACAGTTTTATTTGTATTTTTTGTACTTAATTTTTTTAATATATACATTTTATATATTGAATTAAGCACATTTATTAAATGCCTTAAATATTTCCTACTGAGCATTCGTGCAACTGTATTTGCATGATTATTTTATTTAGGTAATTATTTTTAAAATCAATAATTGATTGTTAAAAACATTATTTTTTTTACGTATATTGTTGTACTTATGACAATTGGATTATTTATCTCTTTATTTCTTTATAACAGTGCAGGTCTCTGAAACACTGACTGTCACAAAAAAACTTGACAACTTGTGATTTTTTTTTTTTTCACCATGTTTTCATTTTGGTTGAGGGTGTGGAGGATGTTCCCGGATGTCCCTGTTAGGGATATAGTCGGATTTAGCTCACTTCTGGGGACACATTTTCCCTTAAAGTGTAGTTTGCTTAAGTAAACCCATATGCACACACACATTTCAGTACTTACATTAATTTATTGCTATGTTTTATAACTACAGATCATAGCAAGCAACTCTGATGCGCGTTTGTATAAGTATAAGTACAGGTCATAACAAAAGTCATTTATTCTCCAATATAAGTGTTTGCAAGCAACTCTAATGTGTTTTTGTAAGTATTTGTGTGTGTGTGTGTGTGTGTGTGTGTGTGTGTGTGTGTGTGTGTGTGTGTGTGTGTGTGTGTGTGTGTGTGTGTGTGTGTGTGTGTGTGTGTGTGTGTGTGTGTGTGTGTGTGTGTGTGTGTGTGTGTGTGTGAGAGAGAGAGTGCGGGTGATTAGACTCTGTCTCTGGTAATATCTGTAATGGGCAGCAGCAGATGAAAGGCCTGCCTGTCACAATGATGTGAATCAAACTGGATTCATCTGGAAACTATAAGACTTTTCACTCATTATAACTTACACACACACACACACACACACACACAGACACAGGGGTGTTGATGTGAAGGGTGAGTGTTGAGCAGTCTTAGGAGCCGTGTGTGTGTGTTACCTGAATGCCGGCCTGTTTCCTGTATGTCTATGTAAAAACATCTGTTCTCTCTTTGCGTATTCTTGCTACCTGTATGTGTTTTTAACTTTAAGAATGCACATCTGTTTCCTGGATATGTGTGTGTGTGTGTGTGTGTGTGTGTTTGTGTGTGTGTTCGTCTGCTACCTGTGTGTATCTGTGAATGAATGGACATCTGTTACTTGTCTAATTGCTCCATTGTATTTGATAGTAACTAAGCATTGGCTAAACATTTAAAGCAAACATATATGTACTACAGCTAATGTTAACTTAGATAAACACACTTCCAAAGGTTAAGCTTTTTGATGCCTGGGACCCTCATATATGATGACTCTGACTCTTGTGAAATGATATAAATAATAAAAAATCATTATATATATAATAGCATATCCCCACTATTAGGGTAATTTTATATATATAAACCTTTAAAAAAAACAAAAAACAGATTTACTTTTTATTTCTCACTGTTAAAACGACTGCTGTCAATAGAATAAAATAACTGTGATTAATGTCATTATTTCTGACCGGTCTTAGAAAGAAGAATAAAACCATCATAATATATAATTTGTGTTAAAAATGACTGCCAATTTTTATACTTTGACCAAATATTTATAATGAATCCAAGAAATGCATTTTGTAAAAAAAAAAAAAAAAATTCTGCAGATCTCTGGGGAAAACTTTTGACCTATCAAATAGTTTTTTCATTAAGCAATTCTATGTAGAAAAGCGTTGCTTTGTCAGGCCGTGTGTTATTTATAGATGTATGATGGGACTGGCCGTAATGGGTGTCAGTGTTGTGTGGCGTGGTATTCGTCCAGCTTGTTTTTCTTTGCTATTTTTCTTCGTTATTGCACAGATAATCATCTAGCGCTCAGCACCACCTCTCCTAGACAATGATGCGGCCATGCCAATGCCAAACGAGTGTGAGTGTGTGTGTGTGTGGGGGTGTACTCTGAATGTATATTATCTCTCAAAACACTCTGTGGACAGTGCATTAAAAGTGTTTGAGTTGGCCGAACACCTCTTTCCGTGCGATAACAGTCCTCCGTTAGCGCCCGGCGAAGAAAAGGAGCAGTAACTGTTTTGGTGCGGCCGCGTCATTTGCCATGACGATACCAAAATCAACCTGTCAGCCCGTTGGGACTGCCAGTGATTGGAGTGATATGTAAAAAGTGTGTGCGTTATCCTGTGTTTGTTGACAGATCTTAAAACCCTGTTGATTAGCATCTTGAAACTTTCGTAGTGTGAGAGTGCTAATGTGTTAGCACACCAACTAAAGCTACACCCAACCCCACCGGACAGGGAGGGACTTCACTCAATATCTGTCCCAGACAGGCCAGGGGTTTTGCTACAGCGTCAGGCCAACTTCAGGCACTTTAAAGACTGATTCAACATTCAGTTCTTGAAATAAATTCTTCAGTGTCACATGATCCTTCAGAAATCAATCTAATCAGTTGAATCATTTGACGGTTAAATCTTTCATAAATCTGTTCATATTACTGTAAAAGAATGTCATGTGAGGATATCTCATTTTAGCATGTATATGTATTCAAAATGTGTGTGTGTGTGTGTGTGTGTGTGTGTGTGATGGAAGCAGACCCTCAGTGGCGATGCCAACGGGCGGAGTCGGTCTGTTCGGGGCGCCACAATGTGACTGTCAGTCTGCGGGACATCACACACATAAACTCTCTCACACACACGCTCTCGCAGTCTTCAGGACGTCCCACAGGAGAGGAGCGAGAGAGGTGCGAGTGCTGCCCCCGTCTAACCCAAACCATCCATCATACTGACACGGTCTGAGAGCAGTGCAGGCCTGGGAACGCCAGCGGGCCAGCAGGCAGCAACGCACACGCATGCCAGACCAGAGAAGTCCATGCCAGCTGCACATGTTCGCACTGGCCTCCATCTCACACACACACACACACTGAAGTGTGTATGTTTGTATTTATTATTGGCTGGAGCATCTAAACTCAAATGTGACGTGCAAATAAGCTCTCTGTTCAGGAGTGCAGTGCTAACATGGACTGAGGCACATTTCAAGAGTTTGTAGATGCTTTTGGGCTTTGATACACACCTGTCCACCTGCTTATGTCTGCGATCAGATAGAGTTTGGTTTGTTTAATGAACGTTCTGTGTTCAGTAATCTCACCGACAGCCTCTTTGCCTGCTGGGAGAAATTTTGAATCATCGCTCGAATGGAAGTTTATGGGACGGACAAGACAATGTTGGGTTTATGTTAAAGAACTTATAAGAATTCGTCCATACAAAGATGTGTGTTATTTGAGCTAATCTTAGTGGTATTTTAGCTGTAAAACTAATACTGTTTTAGGCAGGTGAGGCAGGTGAATCGAAATCCATTTGAGTGGATTATTCTGTACATGAACAGGATAATCTGGCATTATTATGCATGTGATGGATATTAGGGTTTACAGCTTTACATAGTCATGACAGAAGATAGTGAATATAAGTTTACATAGACATAGTTAATTAGTTATCTCAAAAGTCTCTTTGTATTGAAATGTTTATTTTGGTGCAGTCTCTTGCCCCATAGACTTCCATTACAATTGCATTACTGTAATCATATTTCATCAGTATGAGAACAATTGGCAGTATATTATATTTTTTAACATAGACTTACACTACTAGTTTACTAGTATTTTGGAAATACTAGCATTCTTAGATTATTTAAAGAGAAATAAGGCTGCATTTTTGGAAAATGCCAAATTGTTTCTAAATAAATAGTATTTACTATCAATAAAAAAAAATCATTTTTTCATCTGAATTTTAGGTTTTGCTTTTATAAATTCTTTTTATAAATGTATACAAGCTGAGGCTCGAGTTGAAGTGATTGTCTGTGGCAAACAACATGATACAGATGCTGTCAATATTTTATTTGTACTGAATCCACATTGCTGTAATGTGTGAGGAGACTCATATGTAACAAGATTTTTTTCTTCTTTTGGCGCTCTTGATATATGACTTTTATCATACCGTCAGCAACAATTCTAGAGGAGACAAACACTGTGCAGTTCATGTGGAAGTGGTTTTGGGTAATTGGTCAAAGGTCATCTGCATTCAAACAGAGGATATCACCTCCAGACATATCACACACTCTGATGGAGGAGCGTGTGAGAGAATGTCTGTGGCTTTCTGACCTCTTGAGACTCTGTTCTGGCCTATTAGTAAACAGGAAATAATTAACGGCGTGAACAATAAGACAATATGGACAAACTCTTGCAGCTTGCTTTGCTTTGGCCTGTCTACATTGTGGCGCCTACTAGTGTGTGTGTGTGTGTGTGTGTGTGTGTGTGTGTGTGTGTGTGTGTGTGTGTGTGTGTGTTAGAGAAAGAGAGAGAGACAGACAGGGAGACTCCTCCTCCTCATTAGAGTCCCCTCTGTGTGATCAGGAAGCGAGTTTAAGTCAGCATTAATCTGTCACTGTGGCCAGACCATCCTTGCCACGGCAACTGTTTCCTTAGATAAACCCTGCATCGCCGTGGCGATCACCGTGGTGACAGGTGCTGATTGGGCATGAGTGGGAGGAAGCCCCAGACAGGAAGAGCGGACAGTTCTGTCAGTGAAGGAGCAGAGGTCAGGAGAGTTTGAGACATCTCATCCTCTAATAAATGGTCTTACAGCTGAGATAGACTCAGTGTCACATGATCCTTCAGAAATCATTCTATTATGATTATTTGTGCTCAAGAAATATTTCTCGTTATTATCAATGCTGAAAACATTTTTATGGAAACTGCAGCACAGTGGAAAGCGTTATTTCTGAGATTTGAAGCACAGAGAAACGCGTTATGGCTGAGATTTGAAGCACAGAGAAACGTGTTATTGCTGAGATATTTATTTTTTATTATTGAATGGACTTAGCATTTATAGTGTTGACAGTCTTAATTCATGTGTTAGCTGTATGTTTGTGTGGGTTTATTTTTGAAGTATAATAAAATAAGTAATCTAAAAAAACTTGGGAAAATGGGAGCGCCCATCATTCACAAAGTATTGCATACTAATTTCTCCCTGTGTGTTCGTTTTGGCTATTTTGATTTAAGCTTTCAGCTACGAATATAAATTAAGGATTTATATTTTACCAAGTTTAAATCCATTCCACACAATGTAAACCCTAACTCTCAAAATAATGAATTGGTTTGAGTAGAGCCAACTCAATTTATACAATGTGCGTGTGTGTGTGTGTGTGTGTGTGTGTGTGTGTGTGTGTGTGTGTGTGTGTGTGTGTGTGTGTGTGTGCAAGATTTAGAAGTGTTTAATATTTAGTTATGTTAGTTTACAAGAGTTTCTGTTATGTCGGGTTCTTTGGGGTGGCGAGTGGAGCATGAGCTTAGTTTGAGAACAAATTTATGTTAAATGTTTTATATTGCTGTACTTATTCAGTATGAGTTGCTATGCTAATGCTACCCAAGCATTGTGTAACCAATTAGCAAGGTGGCATTTATGAATTAGCTAGTTAAAGCAAGTCAAGTTTTCACTACAAAAATTTGAGATTGCATAATATTTTTGTTAAATGTACGAGTACAAAATAAAAATCTGCAAGTTCTGCTTACTTAAACTCTACTTAACTTAATTGAGGCAAGTTTTTTTGAGTTTTGCCAACTTATTCGGTTTACAGTGCAGAATTTGGCAATGTTTTCCAAACTTGAAGATTCTCCCAGATGTTAAATGTCCTTAGGAGAAGTAAGAGAGAAACAACTGAGACCAGTTGACATTCAACAAGAATGCAGAGTGAGACTTTTGACTGCAGACTTTGGCGTCCGAGACATTGTTGAGATCCCTTCTGAAGCTCTCAACAAGACACATGTGAGATTACTGGGGTGTATTTATCAGGAGAAAAGCTGGAGACTTGCACAAAGCTCTCCATTTATTCAAGGAGAGACACTATTGAGACATGAAAGAGATCTCATTTGTGTTTTTTTCCTGCATAGACGAAAGCAGTAGCAGAAGGAGAGATGGATGGATGACTTGATGAATAGGTAGGCCTAATACTCTTCGCAATAACTTACTTGTCGGGGCCGTTGGTTCAACAACTTTTCCCATAATCCTTCAAGGCAAACAAACGAGTGTGTTCATCGGCTGCTAAAGAAAGATAGGGAGGGAAGCAGAGAGAGAGAGAGAGAGAGAGAGGGAGTAACAGCAGGGTCCAATTCCTCCACTCAAGTGCTCCTCTCATGCAGTAGGTCTGATTAGACTCTCGCCCCCCGCCAGTTTGTCGGCAGGAGCACCGCGAGCGGGACTAACTTCAAATACGGCCAGCTCGCTCGGCCCAAATAAAACCTGACTGCTCCCCTCCCCTCCCTCTGTGTCGCTCCTAATGGACAGGGTTTAATCTCCCTTTCTCCTTTGGATATTTGAAGATTTCCTCCTGCCGTGGCCTGGCCGACGCAGAAACGAATTCTTCTCGCTTTGTTGATTAAAACCGGCCGTGCTCCACCATCGCTTATCGGCCGGCAACGAGCCGCTCTTTTTAATTAAAACCAAGACAGCGCAAGTGTGCAATTAACAGCTGGTAATTACGCAGAGTCTCTGAAGTGCGCCGGCGCCGCCTCCGTTTCACTTGCGGAACGGACAAGTGGCTTTTTGATCTCTAAATTAGTGAACCCTTGTAATATTTGTTTTGTGGCAGATTTGGTGGGTTAATTGTGGCCTGTGGTGGCCTCACGCGCATGATTGATGTACCAGCGGAGAAAAAGGGACATTAAAACTGTAATAGTCTATCAGGATATGCAAATCGCACCTTCATGTTAACAAGCGGGCAGGAGCTGAAGGAAGTGTTTAATGTACGGGAAAAACAATCAGCCACTCTGCCTCAAACTGATTAGTCCATTTGAATTTGAAAGTTTAATTAAGTGCCTCTAATACACAGCGTTTTGGAGAGTGACACATAACATTAAACCATTTGATGCTTAATTTTGTATCGTCTATTCTTTGTTGTTGTTTTAATTGCAGGCTCACAGGGTTTGAAATTCACATCCACTCGTGAGCGGCGAGAGTGTCATGCTACGCGGAGCTCTTTCCCAAAGGGAGGCGACAGGCGTTGAATTCACTTTAAAAACCTTCGACTAATCAGCGATGAAAATATTTAATGAGAAGCGTGCTCTTTCACGGCATCAAGCAGAACACTTGTTTGGCTTTAATTAGTATTGATTTCCATCTCTGAACACGGTTTGCAAGTTGCTGTTTGTTTGTTTCTTTTGCTGTGTTTTTTTTTGCCCTTTATCCGCATTCCATTAGTGTAAGAACAATTGGCGTCATTTTCTCCTGAACAAATATCAGCTGAATAACAGTTCTCAGTTGAACTTTAACTATTTCTTGGCTATTTATAAACTACAATAAAACGTATTAAAAATATGTATTTATTTTTTTAAATCTTGTTTGATTTACAATCTATTTAATTGTTTTTATAAAATAATATTTTTATAATATATATATATATATATATATATATAACAAAAATGTTTCAGAAATACTATCATGTTTCAGATTATTTAAATAGATTTTTGTTGTTGTTGCTCTCAATAAAATAAAATAAAAACCGAAAGGGAAAAATATTTTAGTATAATTTTCATCTTTTTTAAAATTCTCTTCAAACTTTTCCATCTGCTTATCGGACTATTTAGAAAATTCCCTTTTTTTCTGAAACTCCTGGATGTCAATTTCAGATATTGCCAAAATTTTACTTTTTGGCCAATATTTTGAAGTTAATTAATCAATTAGGCTTTCATTTACAATATGTATTAATGTATTTAGAATGTTATTTATTTAAATAATAATTTAATATAACAAATTTAAACTAGTAAATCATTTAAGTAATGCAATTGGGGGAAAAAAAGATTATTATTACTTATTACTATTACTCTACTATTATTTTATTTTTTTGTCAAATCAACCAATAATATTTTGAGTTTCTGTTGATTAAACCAATATCCTTTTTTGTATTAAAATGTTTAAAATTTCAAGGAACTTACATTTTTTAAGGCAACCAGGTTACTTTTTTTTTAAAGTTAAACCAACAATAATTTTTACGCTACTACTCATAGGTTTTGAAATAATAAAAATCATAGATTAATGTGGCATCTAAAAATGCATACCTTTGAAAAACCTTTTAATCTCTCTCTCTCTCTCTCTCTCTCTCTCTCTCTCTCTCTCTCTCTCTCTCTCTCTCTCTCTCTCTCTCACTTTATAAAACAATGTTTTCAATTAGATTTTTTCGTCTCTAAACAAGCCCTGCATATATGATGTGGCAGGTATAAACGAGCACCTGTGAGCGGCTTTAAGGAAATCTCTGTTCACCCGTGAGCTTCATTAGGAGTGAGTTATGAACGCGAGCTGTTTTCAGCAGGTGTGTCTGACAGAACCCAGTCTCGTGGCACCAGGAGTCCGACGGGACGTAATAGAGTCGTAACGTGACGGCTCTGAACGAAACAGACCGGGTTTCATATCAAGATTGATTAGTGCACAAAAAGTAATGCAATGGAAACGATATGAATGTTGCATGTATGATTTTAAACTCTTAATTTGAGGATAATTATTAGAGACGGCTGTAAAAAAATATATATATAAAATAAAATAAAGTTTTATTGGAATACGGTAATACCGCCCACAAGGATGCAGTTTTGGTAACATTGCTAGAAGTGTTCAACTATTAGAGCGCACTAGATTTGATCTGAAAGCAGTCTGGGTTTAAAACGTCTCTGTTCCTAATCACAAATCCACCTTTTCAAACAGAATAAAGGCAGAATGAAACAGGACCGATGCAGTCGGCAGTCAGACCTCATGCAGGTCTTGGAGTTTCAATCTAGCGCTACATAGAGAAATAAACAGCTTTCTGGACATGTGCGTGCTACACTGTGTGCGTATTAGTTGAAGTGCATTACATTTCTGTACTGGGGTGTGTGTGTGTGCTGGCCATTATGGCTGGGTTTAAAACAGAATGTCACTCGTTACAATCGGGCATGTGGCTTTGCTTAGGGAGCCTGTTCTCTCCAATTAGAAACTGACGAGGGAGACTGAGGCAGGGACAAGGGCCAAACACACAACATGGAAAGAAACTGGAAGCCGTGTGTGTGTGTGTGTGTGTGTGTGTGTGTGTGTGTGTGTGTGTGTGTGTGTGTGTGTGTGTGTGTGTGTGTGTGTGAGAGAGAGAGAGACAGAGATAGAAAGAAAGAGATTGATTGTATGTTTGTGCATGTGGTCACTTCTCATGAAGAATGCATTAGGGACGTTTTGCGTGTGGTGCGTCAGTCCGTAAGATCGTGTCATGTTTCTGTGGCGGATTAATAGAGGCTTCTGTATGTGTCGTGTTCTTGTCGTTTACTCAAAGTCTCTTTGAATTTACCCATCAATCTTTCCATTACCCTTCCTTGGTCACAAGACATCCTCATCCATCCAAAATTACAATATTAAAGTAATGTAATCTAATCACGTTTATGCACTTCTTTACAGCTTTTGGTGCAGTCTTAAAGGCCCATTCACACCAAGTACGATAACTATAATGGTATCTATATTAGTATCCACTCTAACACATGATAACGTTCTGTTAATTACATTATAAGCATGCACTGTCGCTTTAAATGTTTGGGCTCTTTTAAGTGGGGTGGATTCTGATTGGATGTCAAAGTTTGTATCGCTCATCAGATGTAAAAACTGCGATTCAAACGAAATTGTTGCTCTATGTCATTATTGTTATAGTTGTGGCGTGGACTTTGCTCTTCTCGTAGAACGTCTTTTTCACAAAGCTATCATATAGTTTTGATTTGTAATACAGCACGTGTCATATAGAATATGTTCATCTGTCTATCCATTCATACATATCCTCTGGCGATGTCATGGCTTTGCATTTAAGTAGTTTAGAAATGTATTGTGTCAAATGCGCATGGGACATTTAATTGAATGGCTTTATGATTTTTAAATGATCTTACAAAATGATTAGATCTTTCTTACTCATTCCTCAAACATGGTGTCGGTGTTACATGACTGACTGGCAGCGTTTAGAATCAAAGCAGCAGTTTCGCATTTGTTTCATTGCACTGAAATACAGCCCCAGTATAACAGCGAGTCCAAACTCAAGCTGATTTTGGTGCGCTGTTATGATGGAAACACTTTTTAAATCCATTAATCTCTAAAGAGAACTTCCATCATCCTATATGGAGTTTAGTGTGTGTGTGTGTGTGTGTGTGTGTGTGTGTGTGTGTGTGTGTGTGTGTGTGTGTGTGTGTGTGTGTGTGTGTGTGTGTGTGTGTGTGTGTGTGTTTGGAGGTGGGGAGCTACATGAAGGCCTCTAAAGGAATGAATGAGGGGTATTTGGGGGGTTTTAATGAGGGTTTATAGGGAGTTGGACCCACAGAGAGAGAGAGTGCTCTCTAAAATGCAAGCCCACAGTCATCTGGAAACTGCACACGCCACACAAGGAATATCACAAAACCTTTAAAAAGCAAGACACAAGGGCTCAGGATGTGTGTGTGTATGTGTGCAACAATAAAACATCAAGATTGAGGGAAAAACACATTGTCTATGTTCATGTAATGGAATACTAGGTTGCGGCATACTCAAAACTGAATAGTATACTAAAAGCATTTTAACAAAAAATGTATTAGACAATAGTACATGTCATGTATGCTACATTGTTGTCACATGACCTTGAGTTTCATTGCCCCCGAAAAATATTTTGTTGTATGAATAGTTGAATATGAAATATATCAAAACAAAGAAAGAACAGACCCTCTGCTTTTAAACAAAATAACCCATTTTATTCTAGCTTCATGCATTCCTTTTTATCAACACTTTGTTTCATTAAAAAAGCAAAATTTTGAGCAAAAAGCTGAGAAAATCATGTTTTTATCAAAGACTACATCTGGATCATATTCAGAATGATAATGAAAACATAAAGTAGGTCGAGTCCATCAACCTCGTCCTCGGTCGACATTTAATTCAATAAGCAGTAAAATAACATTACGCAGTTTTGATTTATATGCTGATTAATGTTGATGATTGTGTTATTTTACATAGGCATATGATTACATATTATGTCGCTTGTTTCTGCTTCTTCGCCTGTGTTTTGATCAGGACATTCGGTGCTCTTTTAGAAGATGTGTAATAGCTTAGTGTTTAGCCATTTTGGACTTGGCCCATTTTTTTTTACCCACAAGTGTACATATAAAAAAATAAAAGTCATATTGTGCACAGTATACAAACTGACAAAGATGGTGAATGGAGGGAAAGTCAGTTAGATCCTGCTGCTTTTGCCCCATTGTGAGATGTAAACAATGCACGTTTTGATAACCTTTGACCTTTCTGTATATGAGTCCGGCAGAGTAGACAAAAACCCCAAACAGCTGCTCTCGAGAGGCTGGAAGAGCAGGAAAACTGAGGGAAAAAAGAAAGGAAATGTAGTGAATGAAGGAGAAAAGGCACTAATTAAAGTGTTAATTAAATGAAGCTTTCTGCCCTCAGGCTTTCCATTTGCCTCTGTAGACACACACACACACACACACACACACACACACACACACACACACACACACAGAAGAAAGAGAAGGAAACTGCCACTGTTAGAAACGTAGGTGTTGTTAATCCTGGCATCCTTCATGAAATTTTTGACAGCAGACAAAGCTATAAAGCTGTAACATGAACTGCCGAGGTCAAACAAGTCAGTTTATATTTCCAAAGTGCTTCAATATAAACACATTAGCGTTGTGATTAGCCCAAGTATTTGGTCATAACAGGATTTTAATGAATTTAGGATGGTAAAAGTTCATTTTACAATAAGGTCGTACTTGTTCTCCTTGCTGAACATTGTTTATTTTGATTTATTCTACCCTGTAATAATAATCTTTGGACTTTTATATTTGAGTAGATCCAGACTCCAGCTTTACCAAAGTGCAGCTTTTAGTCACTCCGAAATCAGGCGTTCCTTATCCAGGGCTGGATAATGGACATACGTAACAATCCAGGCCAGTGATAGCAACTATCTGCTGTTGCTATGAAAACACAGGTACTTAGTGAAAGCATATTGTGATAGTAGAATAATCATTTGTGTCCTTTTTTAGCTAACATTACAAAGCAAACAAGCTATTTCGATAAAGCCAGTCCACTGCTAAAATAGCCTAAGAATAACTTGGAGAAAAGATTCTTAGCAAATGACGTAGACAGAAATTAAAATACAATGCTGTTAGCTTAGCAGTTGTACAGTCGTCAGCAAATGAGTCTCTGAATGCTAGCAGTGCAGCTTAGTTTTTCCAGGTGTAGGCTATGATTAGCGGCAATGAGAATCTCTACAAACCTTCGTGAAACAGGTTTGTTTTACTATATCAGATTTATTGAAAGAATAGCCCCTTGAGATGTAACATCTCATTTTCAAGGGAGTCCTAAAAACGCATAAAATATTACACCACAAACAAAACAACCTTACAAAACATAAACACACACTGCAAATATACAAAGCAAATGAGATGGTCAACCTGTCCTCCACACACACAAACCACAGCTGAATTACAAAAACTCAATATCATACATCAGTAACATCAACATGAAACCCATTAATAACAGAAAATCCTCAAATTCTTAAAAAAAAAAAAAAATCCAAAACATAAACAAGTTATTTTAAGATAATAAAGAAAATTAAGATAGCCTAAAGCGATTAAGGGAGGTAATAGATTTCAAAGAAAGAGGAAGTTTATTCCAGAGCTTTATACTGATATGACCTACATCCGACTTCACTGAAAATTTTAGGAACAAGAAAAAAAGGATATTGTGTATGTCTAAGTGAATAAGAAAATCTATATGGAATCAAAAACAGTTTCAACTAAAACAGACAAACTAAATAAAGACATTTAAAAATAAACAGAAGCCAATGGGATTTTCTTCTAGATTTAGGATGCAACCAATTAAGACAGTGATGAGTATGATATGGACAGCTTAACACAAATCTGCACAAAGAACTGTAAGCAACATTAAATGGGGGGTCTAATGCTATGTCATTCATTCTGACTTATTTACACTGTTGAAGAGTTGGATTCTCATGCTAAACATGAACAAAATTTCAAAAAACGAGTTGGACGTTTGACAGAGTATTTCTGTGGCAAATACACTCCTTCAGGATTGTAATACGTTTCGGAAAGTTTTTTTTCCCTTGTATGGGCACCTCTCCCGGATGAGCGCGTGTGCACATCAACCCGAGAGAGAGCAAGATCGCGCCCATCAACAAGCTTCGTTCGGGTTACGGGAGCCGCCGTTAGCGCTGTCATTTTGTTTTTAGACCACAAAATCAACAATGTCACTAAAGAAGTGTGTTTTTTGTTTTTGATAACCTTGTTCAGGTTCCCAAATAACCCAGCGTTAAGGGAACAGTGGATGCAGTTTGTCGTGAGTGAAACTGCATCAAATGTCTGTTTTGTTGGCAATCGGTGCATAAGTGCATTTAATGTCAACAACACGAACGTATTATGAATCCAGGGATAATGCCATAATGTATTGAGTGTCATAGGTGTGTGTGTGCACTCATGACTCTTTAGCTCCGCCCACTGCACGCCTCCATAAGTTTGGCTGTTTTTGGAAAGAATCGATACAGCGTATCTGTCTTTTATTTATATATATATATATATATATATATATATATATATATATATATATATATATATATATATATATATATATGATAAAACTAAAGACTCTTTGGAGAAATGAAGGATGAAATTCTATAGATACTCAAGATTAGCATGAGATTGGCAGAAACTGTGTGTGTTATGTACCCTTTAAGAGGCTTAAGATAAATGTCATAGGTATTTTGATATACAATATCGGCATAATCAATACGAGGTAATATTAACTGAGAAACAATTTTGTTCCTGACTTGAAATGTAAGACAATTAATTGAGCGATAAACTTAACACAAACAGTAATATGTTCTATTAACAATATAGTCAATCAAATTAAAATTAAGTTCAGGGTTAGTCCGAAGGCCAATATATGAATCAACAGTAACAAGAGATAAGCCATCATCAAAAATAATATTCAAATCAAAAAGACAACGACGCGTCCCAAACATCATACAACTAGGCTACTTCTTATTCAATATATAAGCATATTGTTATGAAACCATTTTGTACAGAACAATTTGAGCACATCTGAGTGAAATCATTAATTAAGATGGAAAAAAGTAATGGTCCCAGAGTAGAACCTTGAGGAACACCATTTTCAACAATTACATAATCTGACTGAAAACCCTGGAAAACAACACGCCTGTTATGAAGATGGCTTTGCTTTATTTCATTTGATACAAATGTACCAGAAGAAACAATGTACTTTTACATCAAGCAGAATCACTTCAATCTGGCTAGTCATTGGTCATTTCTACATGGCTATTTGATTGCTTGCGTTTTCTTATATTTGTTTACTAGGTCTCTCTTAGCCAGTGGTGAATCTCTGGTTGTCGTACCACTAGCGTTGACCTGCAAAGGCAAGATGGGTGATTTAGACACAAACATCATTAAGCTTCCATTTAAATCTGTGAGACAAAACGATCTGCCTCAAAGACCCCTGGGAAAAGTAGTCCCCGTTTTATGTCCCTGTTGAGAAAACTCCTCTTTCTACCTTGATTGTGGAGTGAGTGGGTGTGTGTGTGCTTTTCCTGAGATGAGATGGATAAAAGTGGGGATTGAAGATGAAGTGTGTGTACACAGCGTCTGTGTATGTGTGTGTGTGTGTGTGTGTGTGCGTGCATGCATTCTCTTCTATCTCCTGGACAGAGACAAAGGGCAGAGGCGAATGAGAAATGAAATGTGTTCTTACAAACATACGCGTATGTGGGCCGTGTGATGTTCGGCGAGCCGGCGTGGAGATGTGTCTGTGTGTCAGATGCCAGAGTCAAGGGAGCAGGGCCATTTGTCATACGGGGGGTTTGATTATGTGCGAGATCCCTCTCGCCGGCGCTGTGTGATCAGTGTTGACCCTCCCTGACAGACACTCCCCCTTCATTATGTCACCACGGCTCAGGTGTCACAGCGGCCACACTCTAACTGTCTCTCTGACAGCAGCACACACTCACCTCATCGCTCTTCTGCTGTCTTACTCAGCGTGTGTGTGTGTGTAGGGATGTGAAGCCTGAGTGTTTTGTAATAGTTGTTTTTTTTTAACAGGTTTGTACTCATGTTACTTTAAAAAAAAAAAAACATGTTACAATTTTGGATTACTTTAAAAATGGATTACATTACATGATTACTTTTTATGTAAAGCAATGTTTCTTTTGCGTAACGTTTTTTCATCATCATAAAGGCTCTTTTTTTGGCATGCAGTTTTTATTTCATTGGACGTGTTTGTCCCTCCAGCATTGTTTGCATTTAAAGATTTTAGAAATGCCTAAAAATGCAGTGTTTATTGTTTTATCAGTGTAAATCGGTTCGTTGACTGAGCGATCAAATTTTCTTACGCTTTGACTATGTAGGCATACTTGAATATGTTATGGGAAAGGACAAGGTATTAGACTGTATTTCTCAGGCAATAAATTAAAGGTGCAGTGTATAGTATTTATGAGGATCTATTGACAGAAATGCAATATAATATACGTAACTATGTTTTCAGTGGTGTATAAAGACCTTACATAATGAACTGTTATGTTTTTATTACCTTAGAATGAGCCATTTCTATCTCCATACACCGCGGGTCCCCTTATAGTGATATCGTCATTTTGCGCCGTCATATTTCTACAATAGCCCTAAACGGACAAACTTCTCTACAGAGCACAATCTCCGACAACGTCATTTTTGTCCTGTGTCGGCCTCCGGAGCTTCTCTATGTCCTTCGAAAGGGAAGAGTGAGCGGTGGGCGATTGGAATTTACAACCTCACCACTAGATGCCACTAAAATGTACACACTACACCTTTAAATAAAAAGAAACCACAGTACCAAGTCTTTTCACTCAGCGGCCATCTTTGAAACCCTCTTGGGCATGCAAGTGCAGCTCCTATCTCTTTGAATGGGGAGTCTAATTCTCCAAAACTGTTCGCCAAGCTTACGATTAAATTTCATGTTTGAAATCACCAATTAAATCTGACAACAACTGTCTCATTAATCTTATTTCTTAACACTCGAATCATGCCAAGACAAAGTCCAGTTGTGCAGCTTAGTATTTTTTGGAGACCGTGAGTTTTTTATAATGTCTTATTCAAAATAAAAAATCCTAAAGTATCTTTTTTGGGATATGTTTTTAGTAATTATAATTTGCTTTATTTATGAGCATTAAGTTCAAAGCCATTAGAAGTCAATGCGAAGTTACCACCATGATCTAAATACAAACGTGTTTCTGAAGCAGTCATGCAATTTTTCCCTCTTTACAAGACCATCTATTAATTTTCGTGTGTATAAATTGGCAGGGATATTAGTCGGTCACAGCATATGCTCAGAGCTCATTGTCTGTCAATAGCCTGTAATTTTTCAATTAGCTCTCATTAGAAGGCAAGGCTGTTGAAATCCCAACCTATGTATTTAGCCCCTGTGTTGTCCGTGTGTGTGTGTGTGTGTGTGTGTGTGTGTGTGTGTGTGTGTGTGTGTGTGTTTGTGTATGATTAGTGAGAAGGGAGAGCAGAGGTGACAGAATTCCTCCTCAAATATTTTGTCTTCATTTTTCTGGCACAAGGTCTCTAATTACAGAGCACTACTTCATTACAGGCGCCTTCATGTTTTATGCATTCTGTTCATTTAGAGCCTTATTAACAAGACTGTGGCCAGCAGCCGGCCTCACCTGTGTGTGTGTGTGTGTGTGTGTGTGTGTGTGTGTGCAAGCTGGAACATGTGTCACGATTTTGTATAAAAGTAAGAGTGTAATAAAACAAATCAAAAAGTCTGTTTAGCCACACATTTCAATGTCTAGGTGTTAAAAATCAACATTAAATCAAAATTGATCCTATTATTGATTATATAATACTATTATAGTATCATTACTACATTTCCATTTCATACATCTGTTTCTAAAACAATTAGCATTACAAATCCGTCTTTTTAACTCCTCGCCTCCAATCACATGGATCCATTAGAATTTTTTTATCGTAATCTTGTTGAATATTCTTTGTTCAGATTGCACTAAATCTGGTTGCAAACTGCATTTCATCTTGACTTTATCATCATAGTATTGAGTTCTGGGGTGGTGGGGTCACTGTGGTGCTCATAAGGGCAGTTAGATGGTGGAGTGGATCGTCAAAACATTGATGGAGGGAGAAGTAAAGGTTGGAATAAAGGGGAAAAGGGCATTTATGGGGCAGATATGGAAGTAAAAGGAGTTAGGGTGCTAAGAGAGGGTCGTACGTGTGTGTGCGCGAATAGGGACCTTCCCGCGCTGAATCAAACCCATCTGCATCCAGCATTGAGACTGATGAGCCCAATTTGGCAGCCCACACTTCTACACTGAGATTGATGGAGGAAGAGCGAGCACAAGTGAACGGAGAGAAAGAGCAAGGGCATGAAACGGCAGAGAGATGAGGAGAAATGAAAGACAGAGGTGAGCGACAGAGTCCGAGAGAGACGAAACGCTCTGGCACCCCCTCCCCACCTTAGCCGTCGGCGACCCTGTTCCTGTGGGGTGAATAAAAGCTAATAGGCTAACGCTAGCGGCCCTGACTGCTGATGCTGATGGATGTGGCGTGTCAGCCGCGTGCGAGCGATGGCTCTTTGATAAGACTTATCATCCACCTCACTCCATAAATATTTTATCAAGCGTAATGGAAATTGTCAAATCAATCTAATTGTGTAATACATTACTGGGACATCAAAATTAAACAAAGCACATATGCTATCATTTGGCTTTATGATCGGGCAGCCGGGTAGACGCCCCGCAGGGGCCCCCGTGAGGCCCCGGGGCTGGCAGCACCGATGCTGGAAATATGTCTCCCCGGCGATGGCCGTCACCCTGGCGACGCACACTCCATCACAGGATCAATTTCTCAAATGTGGACAACTGTGCCGTGTAATCAGGATATGGCCGGATGGCGTGGGGCCACAGTCTGACCGTGTGTACGTGTGTCTGTCCTACCTGCCTGCGCTTTTCTCACCTTACCAAAATGATTAAGGAATAACTGCATGGATTTTGTCTTTGTCACATCATGACAGTGCTTAATGGTTTGTGTATGTGTGTGTCTAAGACTGTATCGCAGTGATTCATCAAAGCACAGGCTGGCTGAACAGATACACAGGTGAGACAGGAACCGTGAGGTGGGACAGGACATGTGGCTGTAAGACTGAAAACAGATCAAATGGTAAGCGTGCGTGGCAGGTGACAGACACGCACAGATAGAGCTTAGGCTGTGTGACAGTGAGTAGACAAACTCTGCTGGATCAAATCAAGGGTTTATTCTTCACTGTCCATTTTAATATTTAATGGCACCTGATTGATTTAAATGTTTTATCTCCTCTTGTCATTGTGAGCATTTAGTTTGACGCTTTTCTGTCTGTACGTTTGTGTATTTCTGTGGGTTATTATTAGTGTGTGTTTTCTGTGAGTTGTGGCAGGTCTGAATAAGCAGTCGACTGGGATTGTGACTCATTAAATCAAATGAAACAGTCCAGCCCTCATAAAAACTCATCTGGCAGAGAGAGAGAGAGAGAGAGAGGGAGAGGGAGAGCAAGCATATGTTGGCTGTCTGTGGTTTGGGACTCTTAATGATATAAAGTGCTCTAGTTGATATGCGTGCAGTCGTGCTGCTCCATCAATGCTATTGATTGTGGTTTAAAATTCCACCACATTAACCCTAGTGTGTGTGTGAGTGTGTGCATACATTAAAACATACATTTTTAGTTTTATTTCTTAACATATCTTAAAATATCTGTACATATTTATAACAATATAAATGTTTTATATATAAATTTATATATAATATAATATAAATTTATTTTACAGAATATAATGAATTAAGTTTCTTTTTGTTTTTATTGTCCCCCCTTTATATTAAAAAAAAAAATGTTTTAAACAGAACATTCTAAACAAAATGTAGTAAGAAACTTACTTAAAATGAGAAACAGATCAAATTAATTGTATTAAACAAACTTAATCCAAGACGTAGTCTGTGAAAATATATCTTGTTTTACAGATGTTTAGTTTTTACTGTGAAGCAAGACACAAACATTTATGAATTCTCATTTTAAAGGTTTGTGACAACACTGTATATACTTATTACAGGCTTTATACATATCGGTATAAAGATTTGTATTTTTTGCAGGAATGTTGCCAACCATAATTTTCTAACATTGAACAAATCCTTTCTCTAAAAATACCCAATATCTTTCAAATGACAAAAATATCTTCAAACACCAAATGTTTTACATTTTAAATCAATTTTATGTCAGCAATGTGAATTTTGTGTTTTAATAGTTACGTCTGATAGACACAAGAAAAAACATGTCTGTGTAACACAAGCGCATGTAGGGTTTTTATGGGGACATTCCATAGATATAATGATTTTTTTACTGTAAAAACTGTATATTCTATCCCCTTACACTAACCGTACCCATCACACAAAATGTTCTGCATTTTTACATTTTCAAAAAACATAAATTAGTATGATTTATAAGCTATTTTCCTCATGGGACCAAAAAATGTCCCAACAAAGACAAGGATTTCAGATATTGCCATCTTTGCGTGGACATTTTGCCCCCATAACATAGGGTTTACCTGAACCACATACACACACACACACACACACATACACACACACACACACACACACACACACACACACACACACACACACACACCTCCCTCTTGCTCTCACTGGGACTCTATCAGCCTCTCACACAAACATACATCTTTATCCAGCGCTTGTTGTCAGACAACATTAGATAATTAATAGGTCATTTGTCAGGCTTGTGAGAAACATGTTAAAATCCCTCTAAGCTCCCAGGACACAAGCAGCTGTCTGCCGCACTTACACTTACACACACACACACACACACCACATGCTCTTTTAATTAATTAGCATTAGCAGTGATTAATAATGAGCCTCTCATGGCTGGGATGTTTGCATATGTGTGTGTGAGAGTTTATCTGTGTGTTTAGGCAGTCATAGCGTGGCTTGTTGTACAGTGTTAATTGGTCGGCTCAGCATTGTGTATTAATGAAGTGTTGTTCCATGCACACTGAGCCGAGAGTCAATGACGATCCGAAACAATGCACTGATTAATTAAGATGCTCTTAGCGAGTCGCACAGGTCACGGTGTGAGAATGTTTCAGAATGGAATACTGACGCACTGCTTACAGCACACTGCACACACTATTTAAGCATGTGAAATAGTTTGTAGTATGCACACATTAAACGTTTCAAACTGTTTGTTTTTTTCTAAATTGTTTCATATTTAATTCAGAAAATGCCTTCAGATAACAAAAAACAATAGAATAAAAATGTTGTAATGTTTGATAAAATAATCTGTCGAAGGAGGTCAATATTTGTAAGTAATTGATAAAGTCAGGGCGTCCCAAGTATGGGTTGGGGCCCAATGTGAGTAAGAGGATGTATCCACCCCCCTTGGTGGGGATGGGCTTGAAATGTCCACAATGCAGTTCATACTGTATATTGCATGCTAATTTTACAATAAATATAATTAATATAATAAATAAACAGCAAAAATCTCTTTCAGTTTCCACACCAGTTGCACTGCCTTAAGGTTGGCCCTAGCTAAAGGATATGAAAGTATTTGAATGAAGTTGCAATCAATTCACACTGGAAACGCAAGTTCAAGTTTTTTGCATTGCATTGTGGGATACCGTATCTAACAGAGTTAGGTAAATGTAGTAGATAATTTGATAAATAGATAAATTGTCTAAAGTCATTTTACATACTTTGCAATATGCATAAAGAAGATTTTCATAGCGTAGAAATACACTAAAAAACTTGCTGACTTAAAGGGATAGTTCACCCAAAAATGAAAATGTGATGTTTATCTGCTTACCCCCGGGTCATCCAAGATGTAGGTGTGTTTGTTTCTTCCGTAGAACTCAAATGAAGATTTTTAACTCCAACTGTTGCTGTGTGCCAGTCGTATAATGCATGTGAATGGGGTGTAATTCTATGAGAGTAAAAAACACATAGACATACAAATCCATATTAAACCCTGTGGCTTGTGGCGACACATTGATGTCTTACGACACGAAACGATCGGTTTCTGCGAGAAACCGAACAGTATGTTATTTTTTTTACCTCATATCAGATGAATCTCATCTAGTATTCCCCAGCGCCATTACTTCCGGCTAATAAGTTCAAAATATAGGCACGCCTCATTCGTGCCCAGCTCGGTTGTATGAGGCACCTACATAAATGTGTCTATGATCGTTCCGGTATTTTGACCTTATTCGGTGGAAGTAATGGCATTTTCGTGTTAAAAATGTTCATTTTTGGGTGAACTATCCCTTTAAATTTTTCAGTACAATAAACTTCTCTGTATAAGTCATTTTAACTTAATGCTGCAGTCCGTAGCTTTTTTGGATGAAAAATTATCCAAAATCAATTTTTTAGCAAGTACATAACCAGCCAGTGTTCAAAACGATCTTACCTTAGCTCTATTTACAACGGTAAGCTTGTAATAATGTTTTTAATTCCAGTGGTACTGGTGGATTTCCGCGGGAGATTCGAGCATATCATTGCGTCACATCTGTACACATCAATAAGAAGTCCCGGCTAGGCTATATCGCGTGTGAGGATGTTGGAGGTGGAGATTTATAGTCTTTTCTCACAGTGCATGATATAATTAAACTTATCAATTTGACAGCGGATCCAGAAAGGTTGAAACCTCAATTAGTGACAGTGACATCTGGAGATTCGCCCGTTGTAAAATGCAAAAAGACTTCGGACTTTCGGAATGGCTACAGAAAAAAGAGAGGCTTCAACCGAGCCAAAACAAGGATAAAATGGGCTTTTTAAAGGTGGCGTGAGCTCCTTGTTTTGAAGGGGTTCAAAACGGATGTAGAGACAGTTTTTTTCTGCTGGACAGGTCAGACATTTCAATGGTTATTATGTAACAGTAGCACACTTCGCTTAATTCATACAGTAAAAGTTACGGAGTTTTCTTTGTTTGTGCTATGCGATGCTTTTCCCACGTAGGCCTAGTTGGTAAGCACAAAAGTGGATGTTAGCTGCTTACTTGTTCAAATGACATTCGTATGTTGGTCATACTTTCAAAAAGTAGAATCTGTGATTCTGAATGACAGTACCCACATGACGCGGTGACTGACAGCCCTTCTCCTGACAGACGCGCATTCTCCTCAAAACATTGTATTCATATGCGCTGTGCGGTGCCGAGGCACAGCTCACGTAGAGTTGATCATTCCGCGAATAACTGCAGTTGCAGATTTCAAACAGAGATGGCGACAAAGAGGAAAAACTACGGACTGCAGCTTTAAATGATATTTAAAAAAAAAACTTTTAATGAGTTGAATATTATTTTTTTTAAAAAGCTGAAAATTGTTTATCTTACACTGTAAAGTTGTAACTGCAATCATGTACAGTATAAATATGAAGGAATTTCCGGATTGTTTTTTTACAGGTGTTTTACCTGTATTTTGAATTACGCATTGCATTAGGTTGTGTTTTAAGGGTTAAATTACTGGTTAATGTCCTGGCAGAAAATTACCAGTACATTTTCTCCTTTTTTCTTTTTCTTTTCTTTTTTTACAGTGTATTTTGATGAGTTAATGTAAAAACATGTTGTCATGACTTACTGATCATATAATTTTTGGTAGATGCCATTGCGAACATACCCAATGGGAATAAAAATACTAACTTAATGTCCACTATGCAGTTCATACTATATATAGCATGATCGTTTTTTTTAATAGTATGCAGTATGCAACAATAAAAATGTAATATTTAATTCAGCGAGTGGTGTCCAGTTATCATAAATAGTTACTGGGCTTTTTTAATCTGATTTTGTGTAAAAATCATAAAACTCATCTTGTTACATTTTTGCAGCCTGGCTGATTTGCATCGCATCATGGGATACCGTGCCCAATGCTACACATTTTGCCAAATGCATTACGTCATCCGTTTTCCAAGCATAAGGAATATTCACACAATGTACGTGTGCAGTCTGCATTGCAAACTGCAAAAAATAGAGCATTCCAAAGTGTTTTTTTATGTGCGAGAAAACCTGTGTTTGATTGAATGCTGAAGAGGGATTGTGTGAACGGTTGTTGAGTTAATACTGTTCCAGGGAATGTTTGTCCGAATCTTAAGGATTCTCACCCTGATCCAATGACGCTGTCATTCAATTGAGTGTCCGGGTTAATTATGTATTGTGCCGACTGCTCCTCTTTCCCTCTGGGCCGTAGACTTACATCTGCTCCACACACACACACAAGCACACACTCTTTTTAAACATCCAATCAGCCAGGCCATTGAGAAGACAAATGTACTCATTTAGTCCTGCCGGTCTCCAGTGGCCAGTGAGAGAGCTGAGTCTTAATTCCGTACACAAAGGCTGGTAACAGAGTCTGGAGTTTGTTAGCGAGGGATTCATATGGGGCAGAAGGGAGATTTGAGCTGGAATGTCTCTTGTGTAGCGGTTTGTAGGTATGCAAGTCACACCTAAGTTTGTCTGTCACACTAAGTTTGATGCAAGTAAATGATACACCGTATATGTAAACGTTTAAAAAAATGAGTGCATTTTAACTTTTAAGCCTGTTAATGTGAATGTTAATACATATCGCAGGTACGCCAGGTATTATGTACCGCCTCAGTGGTGACTGAGTCTGAGTTTTATGTTTGGATGGATTCATAAATGTCTGTTTGAATTATATTTGGAAATGTGGTGGTGCTAGTTCTTCAAATTGTTTGTGTGTTGGATTGTGAACATAAAGTATTTTTTAATATAAAGTCCATTAACTTCTTTTAAGAACGTTTTTAAAATAAATCAAATTAAAAAACAATTCAAATGTTACATGTAAATATTAAATACAAAGTCCCTGTATAGAAATAAATGATATGGATTTGGTATGTAATAATATTAAAGCTTCTGTTTAATTTGATAAAATAAAATAAAAATAATTAAGTGATTAAGTCTAAACTAAATTATGTGGATTCTGTATGTAACAATATTACAATATTATTTAATTTAATAAATCAATAGATTATTAAATAAAAATATGTTATTTTTTTAAACATTTTTAAAAGTAGATTTGTAGAATTATTAAATATAAATCTTTTTAAAGGAATACATTTTTTATATAGCAAACACATGCTTGAATATGTTCTGTGTATTTAATGTGGCTGTTGACAAAGAGATAGGTCTGGTGTTGAACAAGATGAAGCTGATATTGATACACCATAGAAAATTCATTTTAGCCGTAGTCTTGGCTGGATAATCTTCAGCTGGGAAACGGGCCCAGTGCGCTTGTAACAGCCATCGTATTGTTTTGTTGCTTATCAGGCCGGGTTTCTCTTCTCTCAGCCCTCTGGCTGTCTCTCAATGAAGTGATAAATCCTGGAGCTGGTAAAAACGGCTCTTCCTGTTGTCAGTAGTGGCCTGGAGCGCAGGGAATGTGGCTGGTTCCTTTAAACCAGGAGGATACGCCGTCCATCCCGCCGCAGGACATTGAGGAATGGGAATGCTGACGGATGTCTCTCTCTTCAGGTGAATGGTGGCAGGTGGGAGAGCTTTATTTGGTTGTGCTCGAGCTGGCAAAAGTAGGAAATGTTGCTGTGTGTGGCATTGTGGTGTTTCAGACCAAAGGGGTGAGTGTCAAAACCGTTAAGCATGAAGAAGGAAGTGTGCGAGTAACTCGCGAGAGAGTAAACAAAAGAGAAAGAGTCAAGGAAAAGGTTTGAGCCTTTTTTAGATCTTTTCTATCTTAATCTGCCCTCTCAATCATCCCGTTTAAAGACTCTGATCTCAGCGCGGCCCTCAAGAACGCCTTGTTTCTATATTTACAGACTACAGCGCTGCAGGGTAAACGTGTGCATGTGTGTGCGATTCGCCGCATGCTCTCGCTTTCGTCCTATAGGTGTGTGTCCCGACGTCCGCGGGCGTTGACTGGGTCACCTCTCCATTAGGGTGTGTTGTCATGGTGATTAATGGCTGGTTCTATCATCTTTAATGCTGGTGGTAATGACGCGGGGTCCCGTGCCGCCCACAGTAATCGCTTGATGTATGAGCACAGCAGAACCCCGGAGCAGAGGTGAACCCTGCACACACTCGCACACATACACACACAGCCACTGCTGTTTACTCACAAAATTATAAGTAATGAACTGACTTGCGCGCCATAAGCGCTACATTATACTTCATAATGCACTTGGAATTAGTACCGGTATTCCATTTAGAATTTAGATATGATGCAAACATATGTTATCTCTTATATATTTTTTAATTACAAATCATAATATTAGCATAATAATTTGAAAAAAAGTTGGACTGAAACATTAACGTTTATTTCATATTTTATGAGCATTTGGTACAGCGGCACTCAACAGAGAATGAGAATGATCCAAAGAGCATCTTTAGCTTCAGTGTACATATATATACAGTCAAACCAAAGATTATTTAGACACCAGATATAATTTTTTACTAGTGTGTTCAGGACACTGTAGTTCATTTATGTAAGTGAGGGTAGCAAAATAAAGTAAACTGTGACATACCCATAAATTCTTCATACAGTGGAATACCAGAAAAAGTTTGTACTCTGAAGGTCTGACTACGCGAGACTAATATCACAGTGACAGCTCAGCCAGAGCCTGTTTAGCTCGGTAAAGCTGCAGTTTCCTCCTAATCTCTAACTGTTTCTCCTCCTAATCTCCTCCATATCACTTGAAAATATTGCATTCTGTTCAGAATTCAAATTGGTCCAATACATTTTCTGGTATTATCCGCTCTGTGCTGTCATGCCTCTGGACAGGACTGTGTGCATGGTGGTTCGCATTACACTTACTTGAAACCATACTTAATTCGCCCCAATGGAAAGCATATCTTCACTGTCTGAATCGTTCCCTATCCCCTATACATGTGCCATTCACCATGTAGAAAATAGTAAATGTGTGAACAAGTAACCGATTTTAGTATCTATGTATAATGTGGGGGGCTGCACGCGTCAGATTCTAGAGAGCATTTGATTGGACAGGAAATATAATGAGAAGCTGAAGTGCAGCGTGATGTCATCAAAATCATTAATCCATATTGGCGGACTGAGAGACTAGGTGTTGAATGTTTATATCTTCTAAATGCGAATTTTGCCATCATTTTGGAGCACACTAGCTTATAGCCAAAAAGGTTAAATTTTTCATGGGGACTCTAAAGCTGAAGTCCATAAGTTTTGCCTCTTTGTTGCCATCTCTGTTTGAAACCTGCAATTGCAGATATTTGTGGAATTATCATCTTTACGTGGGTTGTGCATCGGCAGCGTCTCAGCACGGATTAATGTAATGTTTTGAGGAATTTGTGTGGCTGTCAGTCACCGCTCCGGTGTGGATACTGTACTTCAGAATTAGAAGTTAGGATATTGAAAGTTTCACTGGAAAATGTTGTCTTAACAAGTAAGTAACATGTCTGCCGCTTTTGTTCTGACCAACTGAGGAAAAAAAGCATTAAAATAAATCACGCTACTAACGGTAATTGAATCTAATGGTGATCGCTTAGCTCACATGACATTAAACCGTGCAAATTATTATTATTGTAATAATTTGTTCTCAGATTGTTAATGTTAACAACATCAGCATTGCTACATATATTTTGTGTGTATTAGCGTTACCTGTAGATTTCAATTTCTGTACCGTCTAATTTTTTGCTTTTGACTGCGGGTGAATCTCCAGTTGTCACTGAAGATTGTCATTTGGACCTTTGGATCTTTCTGGATTACAATTCGCCATCAAAATGATACGTTTAATTATTCCAGCTGCTGTGAGAAAAGGCTATAAATGATCTGCCACCTGCAGCATCCTCGTATGCGATATAGCCTAGCCGGGACTTCTTTATGTATACAGACGTGACTTACTGACACAAAGATGAACGGCGCCATGCTCGAAGCTACCAGTACCACTCAAATTATAACACATAAACACGCTACACTAATGAAAACTTTAAGGGGATTGATTTGTTAGTGTGTTACACTGATGTTTATGTATGTAAACTGCGTCCTTCAACCAGTGGTTGCCGTGTCATCAATCTCTTGTCCCTTCTATCTGTTTCTATCGCTCCATCCATCTAAACCACATGTCATAGTAGGGAAAAATAAACATTAACAATGAAAGTCTTTATATACACACACACACATGCTTGTTCACCAGTGCTTTAAATGCCACTTTGAGGGTGGAACAGGAAGTGATGAGTTATGTTCTGTATTAAATGACAGGAAATGCTCCTATTCTTTCGCATTTGCAGATTGTGATTGTTGGGTCTAAGTGACATCATCGCTGAGACATTTATAGGTCGTGTCACTGTTCTGTTCTAGAATGTCCCATTCTAATCAGGGATGTTCTATAGGTGACTTTTCCCAGAACAATAATATCCATTTATCTCAATGACATCATAATTGCTAGTTTGTGTCCATACTGATGTTATCTGCTCAATTGAAGGTGGGGTACTTTTGTTTAGAAGGATTCACAGATCGAGATTACAGGAAATCCTGGGTTTCTCACGGGCTTTACACAAGGTTCTAAATTGCGGACACACACTGTTCGTTTTCACCTCAGCGGTTGATAAATGTTTTTATCCTAATCGAATCAATTAATTCTAAGCAAATAAAACGAGAGGGAAGTTCTGCAGAAACCTCACCGCTAACTCATGCCAAACCATATTCTTTATCTGCAATCTAATACTCAAACCGCGGCCGTTTTTAAGAAACAGGCCACATTCTGCACTTCACTTCGGTGTATTTTTCTTGAGGGACGTTTACCTTTCAGAAATATATATGTTTATAGACCAAAATAAATCCCCCATACTGCTTTTGAGTGTCCTGTACCGTAGTGTTTTTCCCCTCGTTTCTTTAACAGGCAGGATGAAGCCGATCAGTTGGAGCCGCAGGAAGGGAGGGATGGCAGAGGAGGGATTGAGTTACCTTTAAAAGCTCAGGGTTTGAAGACTGAGGCCAACTAGCTTTCACTCTCTCTGTGGGCAGGGGCAATTTTAAATGGCACGGCTCGGATGATCGTTATGGCCTCTCGTGCTTAGCGGATCCACAGACGTACGGTGGAGGCCTTAACCAGGTCCTCAGCTGTCATTTTAAAGCATGCAGATGCGTTCGCATGTGTGCGTGTGCGCAACGCCATGAAGTCAAATATTGTAAATGGCACAAGACGACATCTGGAAAGACTTAGCGCTCTCAGATCACCTGTGATTCAGAGTCAGGAGTAATATCTGTATAAAGCTGGAGATGCCGATGTTTGTATTATTGTGAAGAAATATGATTTAGACAGTGTCTAGACCACTCTTGTCTATTTTTTTTTATTTTAATACCTTGATTACCATAACAACTTGCATGAAAAGTTATAGTATCTGAGGTTTTCTTGCATTTAAACGTGTCACCCAACCATCTTACTTTAGAATTCACTTCTTGTCTTTGCTATAATCATAGGAACAGAAGGAAAGATTAACGATGATTATAGTGTTAATGATTATAGCAAATCTTTAATCTGTCAGATTTCTTCCTTCTTTAAACCACACTGAAAAAAATCCATCCAAATCTGCCCTCTCCCTTGCTGAAATATGATTATTAAAGTCAAAATAATATAAAAATTGTCCCCTTTACTCTCATAATGCGTGTTCCTGGACTTATTGTGCATAATTTATTGGTGCATGTTATTCAGAAGAAAAATACACTGCCATTCAGAAAGTATGATTTAAAAAAAAAAAGAAATGAATACTTTTATTCAGCAAGAATGCGTTAAATCAATCAAAAGGGACAGTAAAGATACAAAATATTTATATTTCAAATAAATTCTGTTCTTTTGAACTTTCTAAAAGTACAAAACACAAAAAGTATTGAGCTGCACAACTGTTTTCAATCATTTCTGAAGGATTGTGTGACATTGAAGGCTGGAGAAATGATGCTGAAAATTCACAGGAATACATTTTTACTGTATTTTAGATTAAACAAATGCAGCCTTGGTGAGAGACTTAACAAGCTTCTTTCAGAGGTCAAAAACATTTTAAAAAATCTCAACAGAACATTGCTTTCATGTTCATGTGGAATGTGAAGGATTTGTCATATGATATGTAATTTTTCTCAACTTCCTCAATCAACATTTCCTCAATCAATATTCATGAGTATGATAATGTTCCAATGAGCTTTTGTTGTAGGCGGGGCTAATAAGAAAAAGATTGTCACACTTTGTTGTCGTACATTGTTATGGAGACATTGTAAAGTGAGTGTTTATTGCATATTTATCCATTAACATTTGTCGGATAATCTGAAGAAGGAGGCGTAGGACCAGAGTTAGCCTATCCTTTATTTATTATCTTTTATTACCTTCAAAATACACTATTAGTGAAACTTCTAAATCAGCACTAGTGAAAAGAAGAGTCAGAGATTCTCATTAATGTGGCGTGGTGAACAGGATGGCCGTGACTCTGAAGGCACCGTGTAGCGTAGAGTCCCACTGAGTGTTAGGAATGTGAGGAGACAGGAAGATGTGCAGGAGCGCGGCCCAGCCCTCATTAGCACTCACCACTACCTGTCACAACACGTTAGCCACAGCATGCTAGCCACAGTATGTTAGCCCCGCCGTGACTTACGCACAGCAGGTTAGCTCCAAGCGTGTTAGCAACGGCACATTAGGTAGAGCATGTTAGCACCGTGTGTTAGCTTTTAGCTGCTGCCTCTCCGGTCCCAGAGCGTTAGTGATGCCGGCGGTTTAGCAAAGTCATATTTAAATGCATTTGCTGTTGCAGTTTTTTCTCAAGAATTTTTTTAAAGTAAAAGTGGGTTTTATGTCAGAGAACAAACCCTCATTGCTTTGGGAGCGTCATGTTCACAGCACTTGTGCTACAACTGCACCAGACCTTTAATAAGAGAAAATTGTTTTTTGAAGCTGAAGAATTATTTTCAAACAGGTTTCCCAACTCCGCTCGTCTCCTATTGGATGGACTATAAAGATAGTCCCACCCCAAACTCATGCCATTGGTTGAGTCAATGTTGCTGTGTATTGGGCTGGTCAGGATATTTAAGTTTTTTTCACACTAGTGTTTTTGATGCACACTGGTTCGATTGACATCACAGTTCGGTTCGTTTGGATGATGTGAACGCTGTTTTCCATACTCTGGTGCGCAAACACAGACCGTACCCGAGTCTGAAAGGGTGGTGTGGGGTATGGTTCATGTGAACTCCAGTACAGTTCACTGCTGATATGAATGCAATCGTACTAAATTATAATTACTATACAATTGTACTATACTTCTAGTACTATATTCGTTCTATACAATTGCACTAAAAATCTACTACATCAAAATGGCCTCAGGCTCACATGCAAGGAAATTTTACCGGATTATCAAGAACTTTAAGGAGAAAGGTTTAAAGTGCCTGGACAATCTACTCCTGATGAGTTGAATGCAGAATCGTTTCACCACCAGTGCGGAGCTGCTCAGTATCGGCAGCAGACCGGGTGTGAGGGAATGACAAAGTGAGGTAAAGACTTTGGGACAACGGCCTGGTATCAAGAAGCAATTTTGTAATGAACCTTGCATTTTCCAGCATGATGGAGCACCATGTCAAAAGGCAAGAGTGATAATGAAGTGGTTAGGAGATCATTACTTTGAAATTTTGTTTCCGTGGGCAGGCAACTCCCCGGATCTTAATCCAAACCTGTTGTCAGTCCTTAAAAGGCGAGTGGACAAGCAGAAGTCCAAAACTTGTGATCCACTCTAAACACTAATAAGGGAAGAATGATCCCATCAGTCAGGGTTCGGCCCAGAAGCTGATATCCAGCATGCCAGAGTGAACTGCAGAGGTTTTGAAGAAGAAGGGTAAACACTGTAAATTATTGCATATATCATGTTGTTGCCAATCAAAGCCTTTAAAACATATGAAATGCTTATCAATGTATTTTTATCATTGTTTTTTACTGAACTTTGCGAAACACAATATTTGTCACTGCCAATACTTTTGCCACGGCATGGGTGAATATATTGAAATAATGGTGAAATGCTTCTGTCCATAATGTGAATGTAATAAGTGAACATAGTACACTGCAGAGATGAAGTTTGTGTAAATGAACACATTGGCGCTCTTTCCTCTGAAACATGCAGTGCAACTATTCTTCTTTAAATAAAAAATAGCCTTTGTTATATTGCTCTTTCGGTTTTTCTCTATTCATTGTGCAGCCCCCTTTATTTTAATGTTACATTCTATTAATTATTAGCTTTTCATCAACTCACGAACCCCCTGCATTTTCTTCACCAACCCCTTTGGGAAACCCTGGTATACAGTATTATGTACTTGAGACCTAGAAGGGATGATATTTAAGGACAGACAATATGATGACTTCCCTCATCAGCCACGCGCTGGTTTTCCTCTCCTAGTTGAACAAGAAGTCACAGGTCAGCAGACAACATCCTCCCTGTATTCAGCTCATAATTAACCTAAACATCTACAGCATCCGCTGTTTTCACACCGAGTCCTCTTCGCTGGTGTTTGCTGGGAAAAAATGGGGAAAAGGAAGCATAAAAGTGTTTGGGGCTGCACAGTGAGTCCAAGGATCGGCCAGCTCTTCCCACTGGAGATCCCCCCCTCCCCTCCCTTGTATCCAAACAATCTAAAGCGGGCCTCAGGAGGAGGATGACAGGGTGTAACCAGTGAGGCAGCGGAGATGATTATCACCACAGACACCCTCTTATCCAGTCTGGATTAACTGTTATCACAGACACAAACCACTTTCCCTTTCCCTGTGTTTGCTTAACAGCTCAAGCAGACAAATATTGTTTTAAGGCGCTATGTATATTTACTCGTATCTGCAGAGGTCGCATACACGGGTTGGTTGTGGTCTGAAAGTATGGGTTTCCAAAAACAAATAAAAAGAAGTACTTCACTTTTGAATAGTGCTGCTACTGGTACAATGCCTGAAACTGCATTATATTAGTGTTGAATATTTATCTCTAGCTTAGTTTATAGACTGCAACTATTTTAGTGGCCTACAATCTGTTTTCCTTTTTTTCATTTACATCCCGATAGGATACCTGTTATAATTGTTTAAAAATCCTTTAAAAAAAAAAGAAGCGAAACCAAAAATGAAAATTCTGTCATTAATTCCTCACTCTCATGTCGTTCCAAACCCATAAGACCTTCGGTCATCTTCGGAACACAAATGAGGATATTTTTGATGAAATCCGAGAGCTTTCCGACGCCACATAGACTGCAATGTTATTACCACTTTCAAGGCCCAGAAAGGCAGTAAAGACATTAAAATAGTCCATGTGACTACAGTGGTTCAACCTTAATATTATTTAGCGATGAGAATACTTTTTGTGCGCAAAAAGACAAACCAGCTCAGTATTGGCCGACGCTGTTCACGTGAGCACCTGACGCAGGAGCTGGTCAATCAGTGGCCAATACAGAGCCGGCGCTCTGACATACAACCCGGAAGCGCTGCACTGTGTTTGCTACGTGAACTGCCAGTGCACAGATTCGACTAATCGATAATGGAATGTTGTCTAATAGTTTCAATTGTTTTGTTTGATTGTTAAAAACATAAGAGAATTTATGGAATTTTAACTGAGATGACTGTTGAACGCTATTGTCAGCTGTTGAAATGTAAGAATACATTCATTTTAATGTGCTGATAGTGACGGATAAAACCAGTGGGATTTATAAACATAAGGTCACAAAGTTGAAATATTGCTAAAATAAATGGTTTGTCCATTTTCCATTGATTTAGTCCGTACTTTATAGGAACTAACATATCTTTTGGTGCCACTAGAGGCGCACCAAATTGTACATTGTACTTTTTAACAGCTGCTAAAGTGAAATATTTCTGTCTATTCTTGTTTAGGAGATGGAGAGGAGTTTTCTCTTTTCGCCTCTGATGACCTGGAAGAACTCGGTGGAGTATCTGATGCAGATCCAGTCCCATTGGCCACTGCTAATGACCTTCCTTCCCCTGGCCTATCAGGTGATGCGGCCTCCCCAGTCGTCCCCTCCCCCTTCCACCCATCGTTCCACACTTCAATGTATCTGGCCGGGGATGGGTTTGAATTGGTGCCCCCAGACTTTGAGGTCCGTGAGTCAGCCGTTACCGGAGGAAACCTGGGTGTCTGGAGCCGGAGGAGACTGGAGGTGGGAGAACGTCTTGGACCCTACGAGGGAACTTCAAGACACAGCCCAGAAAATGCCACCCAGGCATGGGAGGTAGGATCAAACAATGAATTTGAGATGTTTTCCTTTATGGTAGTCTGATTACACCCCTTTTCAGATAAGAAAATCCTCACACGGTTGGAGACGAAGTATGCCGATAACATGGGCCGCAGTTTCACTGTCATCAGTAGTAAAGCAGTGTGATTAACCCTGGCCCTCATGTTTTATGGTGAAGCACCTCTACTCGGCTCTGTGATATTACACTAACCCCAGTTAGCAGTTGCCGTAATCCCATTAGTCACAATTACTGACAGGCTTTTGGTCAATGTTATGCCAATTACATAATATAAATGTCCTTGAAAGTCTTTTTAATGCCACTTAAGTCTGAAAATATGTACAGAGGATTTCACATGCTCATTCGTCACAGCAAACCAGGGTTGTGTGCCATTCTGTAGTGATTTGAGAATTTGAATTGTGGTAGAAAACAGAATGGCATGTTGAATTTGAATGCAAGGAAGTAGAATTATAAAACATTGTCCTTTTTAACTAGAGTAAAGTTTGTTAGGCCCCGATCAGACAGAATGCTTTTTTTGCAGTAAGAGGCGCCTTTTTAAAACAGTTTTCTATTGGCAGTGAGTGTTTTGCGGCCTGTTTATGCGCCTCGCGTTTTTTTTAGGAGCACTCTGAACGCCTGAAGTTGGAAAAAAATAAACTCTGAGCAGAAAAGCGCCCAAAGTCATTCGCGTTATTTTCCATTGTCCTATCATGAGTGGTGGAGCGTGCCTTCCATTGTGGTGACGGTTACCTTGATTGGACTGACAGCGCAGCTGATTTCGGGGGTTTCCTAACAACATAAAAAAAAAAAGCAGCGCACTGCTCTTTTCTAAATTAAAAACGTCAACCAAAAAAAGCCAGTGCGGTGCGCCTTGCGTTTTCAAACCTGAAAAAACGTGTTCTGTCTGATCGGGGCCGTATTCTGACAACTCTGTCTGTATGTATTGCTTTAGTCTTTTTTTAGCGCTATGACCTCACTGATAGATTAGAGTGGTCAATTCTCACTTTGGGATGTCATCACAGTGGGAGGAGTTAGACTTTCCAAACTCAATTAAAGCCCAAGGCTCATAAATCCTACTTTTTAGCCAAGAACGCCTCCCCTCGTGACTGCCCTGTCTGTCAGATATCAGTCAGTCTACTCTCCCAGTCGAAACAAGGTCACAGGACAAGGCCAGAGGTCGAGTGTGGTCTTAGTCAGGGTCATTTTAGGCTAATTTTGCCTGGCTGGAGAGGTCACAGGAGGAGTATCAGGGCAATTGAACGTTTAAATAGACTCGTCCTTCTCTGATAAAGAAACTCGAACCCTTATTCTTGAAGAACGACCATTCAGTATTAAAGGTTCATGATTTTGACATTATCTGTAAAGTAATGGCTGTTAACACACCTTGCAGAATGTTTAAGCAATAGTTTGAGCACTGTTAAAGCAGATCTGCTTGTACACACTTTAGTGCCCTTTGAATTATATGTGTTCAGCTTTTATGATATGTTTATTTATGATTAATTCTGGTCTGCTCAGGTCGGATTTTGGTCCCGTTTGTATGGCGATGATTTAAAAATTAATAACCAGTTCCAGGCTGTTTTTTAGAGGCGCTTTTGTCAGGACATGGTATTATGGTTTAAGTTTGGTTGGCATATGTAATTATGGTTAACTTTGACTAAATGCTGTTGAAAGGTTTGAAGTTGTTCTTGTTGGAAAACAAAATGGTTAAACTTGCATTTTAATCAGACTTTTTTTTCACTTTGTAAGTTGTTTTTTCCCTCCTCAGCATGGCAGAAATCTTACATGTGCAAACATTAGGTTTTAATATGATTGAAAAGGCAGCTGTCTCCCAATGCTAGATTTACAGTCTCTTGAGCAAGCACTCTCTCTCTCTCTCTTTCTCGCTGTCTTTCTTTCTTGTTCATTCTCTATGGAAGGAAACGATGGAGAAAAAAGGGTTTCATGAATTTTAATCTATCTGTAATTTATTGCATGCTTGAATAATATGTATTTAAGAAACTGAGAAGCCACAGAGAGAGAGAGATGGGGGACGGATGACAGCGTGGCGCGGCAGTGCTGTATCACTATGTTTAATTAGCTGGCTGACAGCGGCCCATAACTCTCTCCATTAAGTAAATAAGTTGTAAAGAATTTATGATGAAGTGGCGCATTATTCAGAGGGGATATTCAATGATGACATGGACACATTAAATATGGTAAATGGCATTAAGCGGATCTCCCTGCCTTTCCCTCTCATTCTCCTCTGCACCCCCCTCCCTCCATCCCGCCGAGTGAGAAGCCGTCAATATGCCAATATGCAAGAGACTGTAAAAATAAAATTGATTTGGTAAATGCGAGTTAAGATAGATCTGTTTGCTTTCATCATCAGTTTTGCTGTGTGGAAGAGTGATGTCACCGGCTGGGGTACGATAAAGACCCAACCCATCTGGAGGCTTTGATGAAGTGTGTGCGTGTGTGTGTGTGTGTGTGTGTGTGTGTGTGTGTGTGTGTGTGTGTGTGTTTGTGGGAACAGACGCTCAATGCACAAGTGCTGTAATGTTTGTATGTATCTAAATGAGCCTGATTGTGTGTCTTTGTGAGCCTGAAATTTGGTCTGAATGACTGTACAGGTGTTTGTTGAAGGTATTTGCTTCTGTAATTGTGTACAAATGTTTGACTGTTGGTTAATGTTAGGGTTGCACGATTTGTGGGGGAAAAAAATTCTGATAAAATATAATATAAGCAACCCATATACAGAGATGAGTTCTTGTGGAGCAGCGTTTACTGTGAACCAAGCCTCTCTGAGACACGAAAAACACCAGATCATGAGCTACACATGTGTAAAAGAACACAATGCTGGACACAATTACAGAAGCAAATACCTTCAACAAACACCTGTACAGTCATTCAGACACACTTTCAGGCTTCAGTCCCGTATGTTAAATCGCAGCCTTTGCGATTCGATATTTGCACTAAGCCATTGAATGATTTTGTGTTGTTCCAATTATTCGTGCAGCCCTTGGTGTTTGCTTGTGTGTTTCTGCACAAGTGTTTGTTTGTGTGATGGTGTTTTTGTGATTGTGTACCTGTGTTTGAGTGATAGTATGCAGTTGTTTATTCAGTCGTGCACAGGTTTTTGTTTGGGTGATTTTGTTCAGGTGTTTGTTTGATCCACCAGTATTATGTGTGATTAAGTGTTGTTTTTGTGTGATTGTTTGCATGTATTTGTTTTAGCTGATTTTGTGTTTGATTGTGCAGAGGTGTTGGTGTGATTGTGTGCATACGCATGTGAGTTTTTGTCTGTAACTGTGTTTCTGAGACAACTTTTTATGTTTGCACAGCTGTGTGTGACATTGTGGATGATATGTGTGTTTTTTTGTGTTTTTTTTTTGCAAATTGTACATATGGATCGTTTGTGTAGTTTGTGTATGTGCATGTGTGTGTATTAGAAGGTCCATAACTGACTATGAGGGAGGTTTGTCACTGAAGAGGTCAGAAGCTCTCTGAACCACCATCATAAATTCAAAGCTTTACTCCTTGTGTTATGTGTGTGTGTGAGTAATGAAAGCTGCTGAGTTACGAGTTGAGATGACTTCAGTAAATAAAAAACCACCTGCCTCACACACACACACACACAAACTCACACACTCACAGAATGCACAAAAAGCCATTTTACGTTGAAGTTTTGAAGCGGTCTGGTTGTTTAGGACAGGTCTCTGTGTGTTGACCCTGCAAAGGTGTGTGTGACCTTATGTTGTGTTTGTGTGTAGGAATATAAGTGTATATACGTGTGTGTGTGTGTGTGTGTGTGTGTGTGTGTGCAGAGGGGCTGTCCAGGAGCTTTTGTTCACCTTTTGAGTGCAGGGACATAGATGGAGGGGACGTAAGAGATTAGCTGTGTGTGTGTGTGTGTGTGTGTGTGTGTGTGTGTGTGTGTGTGTGTGTGTGTGTGTGTGTGTGTGTGTGTGTGTGTGTGTGTGTGTGTGTGTGTGTGTGTGTACGTGGCTGGAGATTAAGAGTGTGTGTGAATAGGGGTGAGGGATTAGGCCTCCTCAGCATGCCTGTCCCCACACTCCTTCGTCTTTTCATCCCGCTATCCTGCTCTCCAACTTCTCTCTCTTTCTGTCTGTCTCTTTTGTGCTGGAACCTTCTCTTTCTCTCTCTCTGTCCCTTCTGTCTGTCACTCTCCCGCTCTGTCCGCTCGATCTGTCAGTCTTCCTCAGAAATATTTATCCGCTCCTTGTCTTTCCTCATTCTTCCCTTCCGATATATATTCCTCCTCTCTTTTTCAGGGCCCGAAAGGAAGTTTAATCCCTGTCTCAGGGAAACTGACCTCACACACACAAGCCATTCAGAAAGACTTCTAAAACTCATCTCATGTGTTTTTATGAAGCATTATGTTTTAAAGTATTCACTGAGAACGCTTCCACTGTTTCACCCGCTCATTCTCAGGAGGATAGAGGGAAGGAGCGAGAGAGAGAAAGAGGCTTCCTGTATTGGGCCTACAGTACACAATACTGGCACTCTATTTGAAGACAACATGAAATCAACATTGCCTTTATTTACTCACTGTGCACAAAACGGCAGTGCATTTTACGGCAGCTTCTGTAATCTTTCAACAGAGTGTAATCATTTTGTCCTGGCCACGTGAATGGGGAAAATTAATATTAACTAATACTTTCCTGACACCCTGACATTCAGTTAAATCCTGATGGATAATTAAATCCCACCCACTACATTTTAGATGCTACTGTAAATGCTTTGCATTTTGCAAATATGGATTTTATGTTGTCTTTTAAGTGTGTGTCAGAAGGTTTTTATTGCTTTTAAAAGAATGGTTGTAAAACGTGTACAAAATTAAAACGCATTACACTGCTGACTAAAAATTTTAAATAAAAAACAGATGAACTTTTATATAATACAATGTATTGTTAAGACATAATAGTCTTGCCCTTGTTTTTATGGATCTAAAGGTGATGATACATGAGGCAACTTTTTGAGCAATGTTGCTGGGGAATGTTTCCTTCAATGGGCGACCTGGTGAGACACTGGGCCCACAACTGATCTAAAGTATCCAGATAGAAATGTGTTCGGCTGCGCTCTACAACATTGCTCAAAAAAGTTCCCCTTTGTATCATCACCTTCAGGCTATGTTTCACAGTGTCATTTTCTAAGATTTGATAACCCCATTTACTTGAAGGTGTGAGTCTTGAAATGAACCGTTCAAAGAGAAGCAGTAGTGTCTCAAATACTGTCTGTATGAACGTGCAATAGGAGTCAAGTCTGTATTCTCTTACCAGTAACCATAGATGGTATGGTGACCAAATGTCCTGTTTTCCCAGTACATGTCCTGTTTTCAAATCCTGTCCTGGCTGTCCTGGCTGTTTTTTATAAATTTTATTCCATTGGACCATTCATTTGACCGGCACTCGAGTATCATTTGAGTATTTCTGTAATCAAAATATGTTCACCCTAATAGATGGTAACCAAAGTAATATCAAAGATGGGGACATCCATAAAACTTTTGACCCAACAAGAGTCCAATCGAGCCGAAAGTATATTTGTCAAGTCTTTATTAACCAACAGCAGATTTTATATCTGAGTGGAGAGTAGCGCGTCGAACACAAAATTGACGGGAGCAGTGTTTGGATCTAAAAACTTCAGATGTCATCTCACTTTCAAACGTTCATCTCATTTCCCCGTGTTTGAACAGCGCAGAGCGGCTCTCGCACTGTATGGCATGACAGATAACTAGCTGTCCAGTCTGGTTTCCATCACACACAACACAGGTTTTCCGAAAATGCCTGAAAGTCCTGAAAATGTATGGATTTGTTAGAAAGGTTAAAGAGTGCGGTTCTCACTTCCGTAAAAAAATGGAACTGTGTGTGAGCATAACTGTATAAAGGACTCAAATACAGAAATTACAACTGTATTCTGTTGCTGTGTGAACTAAGTGACGTGAGCGACAAAAAAAAAAAAATTGTTATCTCTAAAAAAAAAAAAACCACACCCAGTACGTTTACATGCACAACAATACTCCGATATTAACCTGATTAAGACAATACTACCATGTAAATGAATAATTACCTTAATCTGGCTAAAGTCATACTTGAAGTAAACACAAATCGAATTAAGATGTGTTTTACCTATTTAAGTCACATTACCGAAGTGCATTATAGACATGTACACACCTTAAATCACACTATTAACGTTGTGTAAGAGTTTTCGCTGCATTTTGCAACAGAACACGTACGCACACGCAATGGTCAACCATTTGATGGCAAATCATGCTGGACAATTTGTATCTGCCATCGTCTTATTTGTTTATATAGCATGCCAAATAATTACCTGCCCATGAAGCTTTCTTAAAATTTAAAAATGAAATGCCCAAAACAAAATATGGTACCATAATCAAACTTTGTGTTGATACATGACATTGATGGGGACGTAGCATGGGAATGGAATGACTTGTGCCATTAACCGATCTATGTTCTATAACACACGGAAAACGGAAACATGCAACTCATGTAAACACCTTAATCAGAATATTGTCTAATTCAGATTAAGATTAATAATAAGATTACTGCTGTCCATGTTAATGTACTCATTGTCGCATAAGTTTTGTTGTATCACCAAAAAAACCTGCCCTTGAGTCATTTCCATACCTAATTTAATGTATATCGTAAATGATAAGGTATCTTTCGCAGCCCTAATATGGGAAAATGCAGAGAGTAAATGAGACTGATTACCACATACTATTTTTACAAATAATAGGCCTATTACTAAATTAGATAATATTAGGAAATCAGAAGATAACGGGGAAGTGGGATGGCTTGTCGGACAGGACTGCATGTAACCTCATGGATTTGGACACAGGGCAGCTCATTTGTCCTGTATGCAAAATTTTAGGGTCCAGAAAAAAATTGGTACAGTAAAATGTTCAGTCATATATACAGCAACTGTTTTATTTGTGAAGGGCTATTTTTAACTTAAAGGTGCACAATGTAAAACATTTTCAGTAAAATATTCATTTGTGTTCTTACAATATCAAAAATGTTTCCAAATATTTGTAAATCGTGAGAAAAATTGCTATTTTAACCAATGAACCGGGACGTGTGAGGGAGTCGCCTGTCGGTTGCGTCATATCTGCGTTACCCTCGGTTACCCGCAGAAACGCTTTACTCTCACTGCAGTGTGCAACAGGTGTCACAGCAGCCGCACAGCGTAACGTCATAAGATTATTTCAACACACTCAAATGTATCTAATACGATAAACAGAGCTGAGTTACCTCATACTCATGACCGGAAAATCAGAAATGGCGCCGGCGACTGTGGCATTATAAAAGTTCTGCCCGAGTCCTATCCCGATTCTTCCCTACCGGCTGTGAGGTGAAGACCACCTGTCCCAAGATGCTGTGCTCAAACTTTGCGTCATCAAACTACGCCTTTGTTTCGAATAGGCAACCTCTAGCGGACGGAAAAGTTACATAGTGCACCTTTAATTCATTTTGAGCTTTTTGGATTTAACCCACTTTATTTTCCTAATTTGTTTGAGATAAAATTATATGACATGTTAATAAATTGTATACTCTGTTGTATCTTCTTTCCTTCCTTCGTTTGACAGACGGTTCATTTTTATTTTTGATGGGCTGCAGAGATTTTCAAGGCGCTGTATTTTCCTCATCCACTTGAAACAAAACTTTATTATATTATTTCATTGCATACATAAAATGTTTTATTAACAACTGTCATGTTTTTGTACGTCGTTATAAAGACTATTCAGATCAATACTTGATAATCAAGCAATATTTAGAAACAGGTGTAGTAGTAGCTATGATTTTTCTGATTAACTTTTATTACATTGTAAAAAATAGACAAAATGACAAAAATAATGATGAATGATGTTTGAGAGTTAACACGTATTATTCTTACAAATAGTAATAAAATAATTGAATTTACAATTTAATACTATGAATATAATAGATTAAACTTTGAACTGAAGAGAAACGGTGCTTTAACAGGAGCAGCACCACAAACAAGGACGCTGGGTAAAGGTAAAGGCTATTTCTGTCATGTGACATCGCACGTATTTGCTTTAAAGCACTTTTTATTGACAAAAAGTGTTTCCAAACTAGTTTTTCGTGACATTTAAAGTATCGACATCGAATTTATACACTAAGGTTAAACAGAAAACGTTTATGTCAACATTTGCAAATTCTCTTTTCCATCAGCTATATCGGTAAACATGTTGATGTGTGAAACTTTTTTCCGCAAAAAAATCCTTGGATGGAAACCTGGCTATTGACAGTGCTGTTTGTCACAAATATATTAGCTAAATATCCCAGAAACAAATCTAAATCTGTACATGTAATTTATTTTAATAATACAATACTGTATGTGCATAAATTATGTTATATTGTATTATTTTATTAAAGTTGATGTGTTTGAGACTAAAGAGTATGAGAAAACAACAACAAAAAAAGGATTATGAAAATCAGCTGGCTTACAAGACAGCAATTTTTTCTCTCTCTCTCTCTCTCTCTCTCTCTCTCTCTGTTTCTCAGCAGGGTGGGGAAGCCGGGGGTTAAATGCTTGTAGAGTTGGTATACAAATGATGGTGGGACAAAGGCACTTTTATAGCAAGGTGTGTGTGTGTGTCTGTGTGTGTTTGTGCGTGCGTGCGTTTGTGCGTGCGTGCGTGCGTGCGTGTGTGTGCGTGTGCGTGTGTGTCACAATGCCAGGTGAGGGGGTGTCTCTGAAGGTCGTGACCTCATTAGATGTGTAAGAAAGGGGGTGTGTGTTTGGGTGTGGGGGGTGTACCTGGTCAAAAGCTCTGTGGGAAGGCGAAGGTGGGGTTTCATTAAAATGAACCCACCTCTTCCTGTCTCTCTCTCGCTCGCTCTTCACGAAACAAGAATGGCGACCTGCTGCGGGGTCTGCAAAAGACAGTTTAATAAACGCGCACACATGCATAGGAGACGCACATCTCTTCACACACTCGTGAGGTTTCCATTACAAATGTGGGAAACATGGGCAAGTGTATTTTGTTGTGGATCAATGAAACTTCACTTTGCTGATATCAGCAAACTTTGCTTGAGGAAATCAAATTAAGTTGTTTTTAACCTCTGTTTAAAACCCAAGCCCTCGGCTTCAACCACAGATTGGCTAATAACATGTTTATCCAAAATTTGTTTTGCTAGATATCATACAGTGTTTTCATTGAAACACAGTTGTACTCAGGATTTCCTTTCCCGTAATTATTTTCCTCTCATTGGGAACACATACGTCTCAAACCAACCGAAGCAAGCAAACGTTAAAGCGACATTCCAGATGTTTTCATTGGAAATCTGTTTACATCACATTGTCAAGCTGTCAATCACTCCGCCTGATGATTACGTCAGGGTTAAACGTAAAACGTGATCGCCAGTCATTTCTGGGGTAATTTACTAATTTACAAAAATAGTTCAAATCTAAGCAGATGTGTACCAGTGACCTGGAAGCTGTTCAGTTTTTCAACAGACATGTTTGAGAAGTCTTGACAGCATGTTTTGATCTGCGGGGTCGCACTGGAAGGGACTCATGCCTCTCAACGTCATGTTCGTATAGCGCGGCTGAAAGCTGATGGAGAAAGTGCTGTAAATGTGAAGAAATTAGATTAGATTTGCATACTTTTTGCTGGTCTCACTCCCTGTCCTGTCTTTCTCTTCACAGTTGTACCTATAAATCTTTTTCTTTTTGTTTTTTCTTTACTGTTAAAGTAGACTCTATTGGTGATAACAAAGCTGTGAGGAATAAAAATATAATCTAATATAGTGCAAATCATACATAAAACCATAAATTGTCATATTCAATTCAGTGAAATTTAAGAAATTTGAAACGTTAGTTGTGAAAATGACACCATAATCGATCATGCTGAACAGACGCTACTTGTGTGTCTTAAAACATTGTTTTTAATCTGTCAATTATGGTGTCTGCACTGACTGACTAGCTGTTTTAAGCTTTATTAAGATTCAGTTTTAAACTAAATTAAAGGTTTTTTTCTAACCTTATCTACTCACACAGCAGTATCTTAATGTGACAATGAGGTCATTGCATGTGTGCATGTTTTCAATAAAAAAAACAGAACATTAGCCTGGAAACTTTACAAACTTTCTTTAGAAATGTGCATACGCTTGTTTCTGTCAGGACCACTATCGTCAAAGATGATTGACAATTAGCATACGGTTTGGATTGGCGGTATGGTTCTGTTCTGGGCAAGAACTCCCTGGTTCAACCTAGCATGGATGAGAGCAGGGAGAACAGCAATAACCCCCTTTAGGGTAAACAGAACAGAATCAACAATGTAATGCAGATATCATTAATGTCAATATTAATGTACGACATAATTCAGGATGGGGAATCAGAATGCCAAATCCTGACTGGACGAGAGAAGGAGCTGGGGGTGGAGGAGGGTAACGCGACAGCTGCTGATAGTGCTGAAGGAGCTTATATTGGTATGCTGTGATAGATGTCGTTTTTATGTTGTGGTGGGGACATTGACTTCTGTGACTGAACTAACAGAAATGTCTAACATTGATAATAATAAGAAATGTGACACTGAAGACTGGAGTAATGATGCTGGAAATTCCACTTTGCCATCATAGGAATTAATTATATTTTAAAATATATCGAAATAGAAGTTTTTTTATTTGTAAATAATATTTCAAAATATTTCTGTTTTCACTGCATTTTAGATTAAATAAATGGTGAGCATAAGAGACTTATCCCAAATCCAAACTTTTGAACAGTGGTATAAAGCTTTAAATGTATATTTACTGCAAGTGCTAACCTTAACTATAATCCGTAAAAGAAAACATTTAGCATTTTTTAAAATGAAAGACACATTCTTTTTATTCCCCAAAATGTTTTTGAGAAAAAAAAATTCTAAAATGAAACCCACATGCTTGCAATAGATAAGTGAACCTTTTAACAAACTTTTTATATATAATTTGTGCATTGTTATTTAGTTCAGATCTGTAGTTCAATCAGTCTGGTTTTTCCTCTAGTTTGTCCTTTACCTGTTTAAACCAGTTCAGAAACTGCACACACATGCAGAATGGCTTTCTATGGCTCTGTGCGGATTTCTGGTTTAGTTAGCACACTGTTGTTTTAATATTATTCTGATTTAAACAGTTATCTCAGGACATATCTCTCTCTTTGTCTGACTTCTCATTCTGTTCCTCTCTCATGCAGACTGATACTGTGTTTAAAGCACCTGAGAGGAAAGTGTGTGTTTAATTGTGTGTATCAAGGGAATTGTGTTTGTTGCTTAAGAGCAGTGTGTGAGAGGAGAGTGTGATTGGAGCTGACACAAGCTGTATCATCATGTGTTTCACGTTAGCCGGCTCTAAACTTCTGTGTGGGGTAGACAGTTCATACATGCCACTCAACCTTAACACACACACACACACCTCCTCAACTAAGAATAGAGCTCAGCAAAACAGATAGAGTTACTCTCAAACCTGAGGATGGAGAGAGGTGGAGGAGCAGAGAGTATTAGCCAGGACCAAAACAAGAAATTAAAGGAATAATGTTGTTCCAAAACCTGTATGACTTGCCTAAACATAAAAAGACATAACTAATGGACAAGGTCTTTTTTTCTTCTTCATGCAATTACAGTGAATTTGAAGTAAAGCTTTCAAAAAGGATGCAAACCCACCATAAAAAGTGGTCCAAATGACTCATATGACACTTTATTACAAGTTTTCTGAAATCATAGCTTTGTGTAAGAGACAGGCCAAAAGTCCTGATAACTTTCTTGAGCAGTTGAGAGTCACTGAGTTAAACAAATTGTTCAGAGGATTGTTAATTAATTAATTATAACACTTCCATGAGAAAGATGAAGGAAACATGGAAGAGAAAGGAAGACAGACGGATAGAGAGGAAACTGGACCAAGAACTAGAGAAGAAAGAGAGAGCGAGGGAGTAATCAGATTTTCCGGGTGGCAGCAGGTAGTCGGGGTAGGACTTTGTCCCTGGCCATCCTCTCGGATAACGGGTTAACACACACACCCTCGCCAGTCCTTTTGGTCGGCTGTGTCAGCCCTGATCCATCACGCAGGATTTTTCCTGGTCCGTGTGTCAGTAATGTTAGGACAGAGATCTGCTCTAATTGTTGTGGCTGGTCAAGACGAGTTACCATCTCGGGCCAACCACAGGAACAGCCTCTCCATCGGTTACCCCGGCAGATTATAACCCTGACATCCTGCCATCCACAACCTTCAAAACAAACCCCCTAGAGAGACGGGGAGAAAGAAAGAGAGAGTGAGATGTTTTTTGTGTGTGAGTGAGAGAGAGAGAGGGAGAGAGACTTCCAGGGTTTCTTCTTAAATAGAGCGAGAACACATCCATCTTCCCTCGTCTTCAGATTGTCCGGACTCTCTTTTTCTCCTCCATGGCGGCACCCTTCTTTCCTTCTCTTACTTTTCTTTATGACAGCCATTGTAACCTCTTTAGAGCGACGGGGGGAAGCCGCGCCATTGGCCGTCGGTCCAGAGCCTGGTTTGATTGACAGCGGGAGTCCGGCCAACTGCCACCCAGGACACCCAGCCATAAATCATCAGCTATGGAGCGCGCCCACTTCCTGAAGCGCTACCGCTGCCTGCAGGGGACAAAAAGCCCTTTGTGGGGGATTTTATTTGGAGAAGAAGGTTTAGGAGGTCTCAGGACTGTTTGCCAGGGCCAACCACACTGCCTGCCTCTCTGAAAAGTTGGAGCCAAAAGTAGAGAGAGACTGTGCTCATTGGTCACTCTTTGCACTCTACTGACACCAGCAGCTCTTCCAGGTGGCCCCCCTCCACGTCTGCTAAGCCTCAGACCGACACACACATCAGTCATCCAATTAAAACACACAACACAAGCACCAGACCCCTTTAGAACGAGAACAGAAAGAACTAGAACTGAAGAAAGTTCAATCGGACTGCTTTCTTTCATTTAAAAATTGGGAAAACAGTATTTTGGTGCACTTTTACAGCGCAAAGCTTCTTCTCCAGACCTGCTCTGTCATATTGAGCCAGAAACACATTTTGAGTTGTATACAAAAAAAATAAAAATTTAATGATAAAATGTTTTTTCCTCCAAACTGCTAATATAATTGAGATTGAAATAGTAGTTTAGTCATTCAGTGGAGATCATTCAGTGTAACAGGATCAAGAAGCCATTCTGAAATCATAAAAAAAAAATAAAAAAATAAGTAGATGTTGTTAATCATTGTGATTAACCTCAATGGTCAAGCTCACTGTTTGATATAGGTGACCTGGCCAGTGGATAGCCTGCAATACAAGCTGAAGTAGAAGTTTCGTCATTCAGGGTAATGTCTTTTTTTTCATTCAGTGTAATGCAAAAACTCTGTTGCACCAAAGTGTCATCCAGTTTCACTGTATAAATAACGAATACACTTTAGATTAATGGTCAGTAGTTGACATTAGTTAACTACATTTAAATAATAATGAACTGCACTTATAAAGCATTTATTTATCTTTGTTAATGTTAATTTCAACATTTACTAATACATTATTAAAATATTGTTAACATTAGTTAATGCACTGTGTTTGAGTTAATGTATTAGTTAATGTTAACTGATGACCATTATTCTAAAGTGTTAACTAAATAACAATTTCAGCATTTTATTTATATTACAGATATGAGGAATGGTTCGCATGGACAAATATGTGCTAAACCTAATACATATTAATATTTTAATGCATTTTTGTATTGTTTGATTTGTGTTATTGGTTCATTTTAGATGCCCACGAACAGAGAGAGTTAAAAGGCACTGTAAAAAGCCAAAAAGTACAAGCAGACCCAATAGCTTGGAAGGCACTCTTAAAACCCATTCACACCAAGAACAATAAATATTATGCTAATTATAATGGTAACTATAAATTAGAATATCATCAAAAAGTTGATTTCTTTCATTAATTCCATTCAAAAAGTGAAACTTGTATAGTATATTCATTCATTACACACAGACTGATGTATTTCAAATGTTTATTTATTTTAATTTTGATGATTATAACTGACAACTAAGGAAAATCCCAAATTCACTGTCTCAGAAAATTAGAATATTACTTAAGACCAATACAAAGAAAGGATTTTTAGGAATCTTGGCCAACTGAAAAGTATGAACATGAAAAGGCAAGTTTGCTGGCCAATTAAGAACAGGGATACCATGGTCCTTAAACCAGGTACTGGTTGCTTTGGCACTGTGTGCAGGTGCCAAGTCCTGTTGGAAAATGAAATCTGCATCTCCATAAAGTTGGTCAGCAGCAGGAAGCATGAAGTGCTCTAAAACTTCCTGGCATAAGGCTGCATTGACCTTGGACCTCAGAAAACACAGTGGACCAACACCAGCAGATGACATGGCACCCCAAACATCACTGACTTTGGAAACTTGGACCTCAAGCAACGTGGATTGTGTGCTTCTCCTCTATCCCTCTCCTCTGGGACCCTGATTTCCAAATGAAATGCAAAATTTACTTTCATCAGAGAACATAACTTTGGATAACTTTTTGTCCTTTTTGTCTTTAGCCCAGGCTAGACGTTTCTGACGCTGTCTGTTGTTCAAGAGTGGCTTGACACAAGGAATGCGACAGCTGAAACCCGTGTCTTGCATATGTCTGTGCGTAGTGGTTCTTGAAGCACTGACTCCAGCTGCAGTCCACTCTTTGTGAATCTCCCCCACATTTTTGAATGGGTTTTGTTTTACAATCCTCTCCAGGGTGCGGTTATCCCTATTGCTTGTACACTTTTTTTCTACCACATCTTTTCCTTCTCTTTTCCTCTCTAATAATGTGCTTGGACACAGAGCTCTGTGTTCCAGCCTCTTTTGCAATGACCTTTTGTGTCTTGCCCTCCTTGTGCAAGGTGTCAATGGTCATCTTTTGGACAACTGTCAAGTCAGCAGTCTTCCCCATGATTGTGTAGCCTATAGAACTAGACTGAGAGACCATTTAAAAGCCTTTGCTGGTGTTTTGAGTTAATTAGCTGATTAGACTGTGGCACCAGGTGTCTTCAATATTGAACCTTTTCACAATATTCTAATTTTCTGAGATACTGAAATTGGGATTTTCCTTAGTTGTCGGTTATAATCATCAAAATTAAAAGAAATAAACATTTGAAATATATAATTCTGTGTATAATGAATGTATATAATATAGAAGTTTCACGTTTTGAATGGAATTAGAGAAATAAATGAACTTTTTGATGATAATTATATGACCAGCAGAGGTGGAAAGTAACGAATTACATTTACTCGCGTTACTGTAATTGAGTAGTTTTTCTGTGTACTTCTACTTTTTTAAGTAGTTTTAAAAAGCTGTAATTTTACTTTTACTTAAGTACATTTTGATTGAAGTATTGTACTTCGCTACATTTTAAACCACATCCGTTACTGAGTAAAAATAAATCATTAATGCAAAGGGGAGGGAAAAAACGCGATCCGGAAACGACTATATTGAATAGAGGGCGCGGGACGCGGAAGAGAACAAGCGCGCAAATATCAGATGGAGACGAACAAGACAGACGTCAGTGACGCAGACCCAACTGAAAGCAAAACGCCGTCGTGAGCCCCTGGCCAGTATGGAAATACTTTGAATATTAAAAAAAAATAACGTGGTGTTGTCTTGGAGGATATCAAATGTGCACAAAATGTGGATGCAAATGAAGAAACACATAGAACATGTTCAGGCACACATCCCTCTGTGCAGATAAAGGTATGTTTATAACTTAAGGCCGAATGATTTCTGTGACGCAGAGGGAATCCGGTATCCAGTCATGAACATTACCTTTACATTATAACGTAGGATTCACGTAATATACACAAACTGATGGATGAACGAATAACTCGAAAGAATAAATCAAATCGCGACATGGTCTGTAAATATTAAAGCACAAAACATTGCTATATGAATATATGATCTGCTTGTTCTGTCTCTGTGAATGAGCTGCTCCGTCTACTACATAAAGGGTTCTATTATTCTTAAACATTTTAATGAATTAATGATAAAATTAAGTTGTTAATCTAATTCATAATAATTGAATTTAGTTTATTAGACATGTTTTATTGAATTTTTACTAAACAAAACAAACAAATGGTTTTAAGTTTATGATAAAGCATTTGTTCAACCAAAAAAAAAGACCAATCATCTTCATTCATTTAACATCATTTTAACTAACCATAATTTAATAATAGGTACAGTTTATTTATTAAATAATTGTTTAATACCGTGATGTTTTCTGAGATAGTTGTCATATCGTGAAAATCTCATTCTATCACAACCCTACAGGGGAGAGTCCCCACCCCCACTGTTAAAAAAGTAACTAAGTAACTTTTACTCTGAGTACATTTTAAATTAGCTACTTTTTACTTTTACTTGAGTAAATTTTTAGACCACTAATTTTACTTGTACTTAAGTAAAATTTCATTGAAGTAACAGTACTTTTACTTGAGTAGAATATTTTGTTACTCTTTCCACCTCTGATGACCAGTACCTGTATATATCACAGAATTAAAATGTATGTATGAAATACCGTGACATCTTTTTACATAATTACAAAAGAGATTCACATCTAGAAGTCTTAAATGTGTGCAGTAGCAAAAACAGCCTGTTTAATCTAGAGGTCAGATAGAGAAAGTGGAAAAATTGCCATGAATAATGAGATTATGAATTTTTGGTACATTAATCCATATTTTAAGTAATGTAATTACTAATTACTAGTAATGTAAAGTAATGTTTTGTAAAATAATGTACAGAAGTGTAGAATACACCCCTTTTAATACTTTTGTAGTAGCCAAAATAATAATTTCCTCTCAGTGGCATACTTATAAATGCTGTAGAAGTTTCAGGAACATTTTCCACGCAACAATTAAATCCTCCATTGAGTTGAGTCGATGCCTGACGGTCAGGTATCACTGGAAATGAACTGATTGTGAATTATCTGCCGTTGTGGTCAAAATCCCTGACATGGAGGTGAACCTCCCTCGACAACAGCGTCCACACCGGAGGAGATCTCCATCCCTATGTTTTCACTCATCTCTCCCTCCTTCTCGCTGTCTGTTTTTCTTTTTCCGCTACGTTGTCAGACAGAAGGAGAGACGGGCCTGTTTTCTTTTTCAATATAGATCTGAAAGAAAAGGGATACGAACGAGGGAGAGCGAGCGAAGGAGAGAGCAAGATGTGACCCTAGAGAGGTACAGACGAGAAATCCCTGACACCTCCGTAAATCTGGACGTCCCGTGTCCACCCTCCAATGCAAGTGTGTGTGTGTGTGTGTGTGTATGTGTGCCATGAGTGTCAACCAGCCGCAAGAGGAAAACATTCCTGTGTGGTTCTCACACAAATTCAGGAGGTTTGCTCTGAAAACAAGGCCTTTCCTCACTGCTTCAGCCTTTCTTCCCCCCTCTCTCTCTCTCTCCTCTCTCGTTCTGTCTCTGGCTTCAACTGTCCTCCACAGACTAGGCTGGTAGAGGTGAGGATGAAGGTTTTCATTGTGCTGCTGTTGATTCTGCATTAGGCTCGGTGTTTAGCTTTTAAGATGAATATGTGCTTGAGTCTGTGCTGTTATTTTGCAGTCTCTCTGGGTCTGGCTCGCCCTCGCTCATCTCTCTCTCTCACATACACACACGCACAAACCTAGAGTTAGCCACATTAGCCTGATTTTTCACCCAAATGGAAATGTGTGCTGTCACATGGCCATCGCCCCTGACGATCTGCTGTCCAATCACTCACAAGCAGCCCGCCGGCCCCGCAAATAGGCCTGTCACTCTCCCCGTCCGTACGGTAACGGATGGTCCATCATTAAAGGAGGGGGGGGGCAGGCTTGGGTGGAGGTGGAGGAAGGTCCAGCGGGTGATGAGCCCTCTGCCCCATCAGGTGTGTGGACACACACACATAAACACAAGTGTGTGCTCATGTAAGGTGTGTATATCTCTGTAGAGTATGTTTGTGTGTGTCCACTTGTGTATTCAAAAGGATAAAGTGCCATTGTATTATTTTGGACATTTACCATGGTAATACCATGTTTTGTTATAATTTGTTTTGTGGGCAGTGTACCAGGTGTTTTGCAGTTTTCCCATATTGGTATCATGTTTTTTTTGGTGCATGTACAATTATTATAGTAATTATTTTATTTGTTTTATGTGGTAAAACCATGGTATTCTTTGTTACTATAATATATTGTATTATTAAGTACCATAGTTTTACAATCTGATACCATCTATGTGCTATACTACCACAGTACTTTTGTTAGGGAAGTTTGCTTGCATGTGTGTGTGTGTGTGTGTGTGTGTGTGTGTGTGTGTGTGTGTGTGTGTGTGTGTGTGTGTGTGTGTGTGTGTGTGTGTGTGTGTGTGTGTGTGTGTGTGTGTGTGTGTGTGTGTGTGTGACTGGTGGCCTTTGGTGATCGTAAATAAAAGAGCTGTAGTTGAGGAGGAGATAAGGCATTATGGCTATTTACACTGAATCACACTCACTATCCATCAACACACACACACAGATACGGGTCCGATCCAGCCGTGTCACTCTCTTATTTATGTGTGGAGCTCTCAGTAAGGCTACACTGGGGTGTTATACTCAATGGGGCCATCCGTTTCTCACTGTGTGTGTGGATGAGATGATGATGATGCATTCTGTTGTCAGGGAAACAATCAGCAAGGCCAGTCGTTACCGTAACGGGATCACCATGGATGCCTGCACGGTAAATAACACCTCCATCGGCCCGCCGGTCGTCACAGAGACAAATGCCGGGCTTTTAATTAGGCTAATAAAATAGGAAGAAAGGGCTGACGGCTCGGAGTGGCTGTCAGTTACTGAAGATACATCACAACACACACACACACACTCGACCATCCGAGATACTGAAACCTCTGTGTGTTGTGCAATAATACACATACTTGGTGCTTATTGAAAACACACATTATATGTTAGATGTTAGTAGGTTTCGTAGACCCTCTCGACTGAAACATAGTAACATCTTTTTCGTCTGTCACTTTTATTTTGGCTCCATCCCAATTTACAATCCTAAATAACATGAACATTTACAATTTAAAGCATTCAAATCATAGTATGTTGAAAATAGTATGCATACTATGCAATAGGTGCATAGTTGGCATATTATTTGTATTGGATTGTTGAAGCATGAATGCATTATAGGCTTATATTTCCCACAATCCTTTGCTCTGTGGAAAGATGTTTGTGACAGTTCTCTATTGACATTTTAAGTTGAAGACAAATGGCAAGGAGAGTGAGGCCAAAGCTGCCACAGCAGTTTTTAAATGTATGAACCTGAAAGTTAAGTATTAATGAATTTAAATGTAATGCATTTTGCTAATGCTCACATGCAAACGCAAACAATTTGTGACAAAGGCACTTAAGATAACATTTTTGGACGTAGTGTGTCCCAATACTAGCATGGTGTTGCAAACTTTATACTGAAAAGTAGGTATTTCCCATAACCAGTGAAGTACATAGAGTATGTAAAGTGAGCTTGATAACATTGATTGGACCAGTTCAGCACATCACCAGTTTACAATTTCTGCAACTGTACAAAGCTCATGAATAATTAATGAGGTAGACACTGAGGCAGTTTGTGATTGGTTGCTTAACAGCTTACTGCAAAATTCCAGTACATTATTACTTCAGACTGTATTCTTTTGGCATCATAATTTTTGTTCTGGAGCAGAGCTTTATAACCATTTTAAAACTACAAGTTTGTAATGTTGCATAATCTATAGTCTGAAATTGGCCTTACCCCTGGTTTCACAGACGAGGCTTAAGCCTATTCCATGTTTGTATTCTCTGATCAAACTTAACATTATGACCACCTTCCTAATATTGTGTTGGTCCCCCTTTTGCTGCCAAACAGCAATGACCCATCGAGGCATGGACTCCACCTGACCCCTGAAGGTGTGCTGTGACTGGCCTGCGACTCAAACCCATGCCATCAAACTGCGATGCACTGTGTATTTATTCTCACACCTTTCTATCAGAACCAGCATTAACTTCTTGAGCAATTTGAGCTACAGTAGCTCGTCTGTTTGATCGGACCACACGGGCCAGCCTTCGCTCCCCACGTGCATCAATGAGCCTTGGCCACCCATGACCCTGTCACCGGTTTACCACTGTTCCTTCCTTGGACCACTTTTGATAGCTACTGACCACTGCAGACTGGGAACACCCCACAAGAGCTGCAGTTTTGGAGGACACAGACTGATCAACTTTGAGGACAAAATGTTCACTTGCTGCCTAATATATCACAGCTACTAACAGATGCCGTGATGAAGAGATAATCAGTGTTATTCACTTCACCTGTCAGTGGTCATAATGTCATGCCTGATCGGTGTATGTCACTGCCATTGTTTTGTCTCAAGATGCACAACCAGTAATGTTTTTTTCTTAGGCGCGGTTAAACATCCTAATTGAACTAAGGCCTAACCCTGGCTTAAACTAAGCCCTGTCTGTGAAACCAGGCCCAAAAGCATTTATGTGAAATAGGATTCAGCCTTTCTCTCTCTCCCTCTGTTTTTCTCTCACACACACAAATGTCCTGGAGGAGACGTGTAGTATTTCCAGACCCAGGTTTTTTCAGCTGCTTCACTCTAGACCTTCATTTACCAAAACTAATTGAAATAAAAGTCTTTCCTCCTCCTGCTTATGTTCACAACACTTCACTTGTCACTATGAATGACCCAGTGTCTTTCTGCTGTGTCCGTCAAAAGCTGCCCAGCAAAGTTATAATGTATGTCATCGGCTCTGGATGTTTTTCGAGGACTAGAATATTTTAAAGGTGATAAAATAACAGTTACAGGTAATAATAGAGCCAGACGGGCTCCAGATGCCGCGGTAAGAGAAGCCACTTGGGCGGATTTCTCAAACGTTTTCCCTCAATGTTCTGCTTCATTTCCGCAAAGTCAACTAAGGTGATGAATTCAACTCGAGAGGTAAAAAATGATGTAGTATGGAACAAGGAATAGAGTTTTAAAGGGCAGAAACCAAGATGACTACATTTAAATGTGTCTGACCTCAACATCTTGCATAGCCAACAATGACATTGTGGCTCATGCAGATCTTGTTCCATAAAACAACTTTAATGCTCTTAAACCAAGAAAGCAGCATCAGAAACACAGGCCTTATTGCAGACAGCTAGAATGTCAGTGTCTGTCATTTGCAAAGTTATACTCTCCACTCCTAACCACTTGAGTGTTTGCTTAATACTTTGGTTAAAATGGTCATTATTGCATCTACTAATAAGAGTGTAGTATTGATTTTATCATATTTAAACCCATTTCACAAAATTCTTCAGTCACAACTTTTTTTTTTACCTCAAGGGCAGACCTAGTCTAGTGATAGGATGATACATAAACCAGAACAATGATTGGTCATTTTTAGATGTTCATGTTCATTTCAACCAATTTACACTGTTTATGTCAGCTCAAAATTCGGTGACATTTTATTTTAAGGTGACATAGTCACATGTACTTACTATAGTAATAACAGTAAATTATGCATAATTACAAGTAACTAGCCCTAACCATAACTCTATAGTAAGTACACATAGTTAATTAATATTACAAACTGTATTATTATTGATAAAAAAATTCATACAATTATTTACATTTATCAATAATTTAAAATGTATTTAATAATAATTCCAAAAATTTGTTTAGTTAGTTTTAAGGAAGTTTATTTCTTTTTAATTCAGCATGTTTGTGTACATATCATTTGCTCTATCAATACATATCAATTGTATTATATATATTGGAATGTATTATATATATTGAATTATGTGTCCGTATTCTGCATTATATTGATCATAATTGTATTGGTTAATCTAGTTGTATAAAAATAACTTATTTTTTGGGGCGCTTTTATTGAAATGACATTTTTGTTGTGTTGTCAATCGATTTAAAACAATGAAGTAATTAATCACACATTTTTTTCTGTGATTAATCGCAATTACAAACATTGGAGCTTTTAAAATTTTTATAATATTGTAATAATTTCACAGTTACTCTCCAGATTAATATAGAAACATCTTAAAGACAGTATAATTTGAATATTTGTTGTAATGGCATCTTTTTCTGAATGAAGGCCAGTATCACTGATACTAAAACAGCTAAGTCTTTATGAATTTTTTTTTAAAAAAAACAGTAATGATAGACATTTAACATTAGAGTACACTTGAAAGCTATAATTTTCAACATTTAATAAAATAACTTTTAAGTTAAGTGAACTTAAAACAATCTTCACATAAACCATTATAATAAATGTCATATTTTCCGGTGGCCTTCCTACCTGTTATGTACAGAAATTGAATAAAGTTATCAAACACCTTTCTTAACTGCATACATTTAATTTAGATTATTATATAGATTAGACAATTTTCTCTGTTACCTTTGTTCTTTGAGTAACATTAATGACAGACATCACAGTGACTGGTTTATTAGGCTGCTGTCACTTTAAGACCCGCGGCTGACGTACATGACGAGGATCTGACTTGCCGTCGCACGCATCTTATTTTCTCACTCTTTAAGTTAATTTAAGACATTATTTAACTCATTTAAGACTGTTCTTTTGAGAATACTCGACAAAACAGACATTATGGCATAATTCTGTGTGTTATTGTTTGTTCAAGCACAAAAGAAAACTTGATTTTGGTTTGCTACCCTGTGAGCACGAATCACAATACTGCCGCGCGTCTTTCTGTGCAGTACATTCACAGACAGTCACGCTTGTATGGTTTAAAATCATTTGCATGAATAAGAGCTTGATCATATAATGTAACGCTAGCCAAAGGATGACAGAAAAAATGGATGCTGCGTTAACTGCGTTAGATTTTTCTGAAAAAATATATTGCAGACGCTAACGTGCTAATTTTGACAGCGCTAGAATTTTGTCAAATATGCAGGACATATGTAGAGTTACTGTAGATGTGTTGGCAGGGTAAGTGCAGTGAGTCGACAGCAGAAGCAGGTTGGCGTGTTGCCACTCGCTAGTTTCTTATAAAAGTTCTGATATTATGCCCAATATCAGTGCAGGAATGGCTATGGTCTTTCTTTCTCAGTCCTGCTGTACTAAGTCCCCCACAGCACACCCCAGATGCTGAGAAAGAAGGAGCGAGGGAACGTAAGAATGGAGGAGTGTGAATAGAGGAGTGTAGCTGCCCAGTCCTGATAACAGCATCAGGCTTTAGGGCCGTAAACACATGGGTGTTTGATGTGTTCTTATCGGGAAAACTTTAAACACTAAACCAGCCACTCCAGCCACATCAAATTCAGCCATTAATCTACACTTTTATTAAATTATAAGTTTTGAGGCGAAAACACGGGAGAGAAGAAATTCAGACATTAATCAAAACCCCTAATGGCTGTTAAGCATGAAATGGTTGTTTTTCTATTTTTATTTGATGATTGTTTTTCCCTCTTTTCACACGCATTAAAGCAATCACACAGGCTTGGGACATGCATATTCTCTCTCCAATGATTCTTGATTGAATTTTGAGAGCTCTGTACTGTGGTATTAAAGCAGGACCAGATAGAGTGTTTGCAAGGCTCAAAGTCTAATCATAAAGTGATCAGAAACTGGATAAAGTCCAACGTCATAAAGCAGCTGAATGCTCCAAACCCGTATGACTTTATTGATTCAGTGGGCACAAATGGAGTTTTTTTTAATTAGCCTTTATTTACTAGTACTTTGAGGTCCTCTTTTTTATTAAATTGTTTTATATATGTGTGTGTGCGTATGCAATACAGTTGGTTGATACGGGAAGAAGGAGGCGGGAACAGGCGAACATTTAAAAGACTTAAAAATAAATAAATAAATAAACAAAATGAAAGTCACATGGGCAGCCCCTCACGGATGGATGCCACGCACACATAACAAAACACAACATAAATTCCAGGCCTGGTCCTCTCTCCTCCTTCACTGGTGTCGCTCGTCCTTATATGCCTCCGAGCTCCCTCATGAGAGGACTTGAGACGAGAGCACCGGTCTCACTCGCTCCTCCCATGTCTCCCACTCGCCCACCTCGCCACATAATATGTATATATATTTATATACACACACACACACACCTGTGAAGCGCTTTGAGGTCCTAGGTTTGGCCAGATTCATATTCCAATTCTTCTAAAGCCTTATGACAGCTATGCATCTAGAAAAAAAACTGAAATTATTGTCGTTTTTCAGTTTTCTGTTTTCGTCCCTTTAATGAAAGAGCGAGAGAGAGTTATTTTACATTCTCACATTAAAAAACGGTTTGTATGGGGTCATGTGAGGGTCATGAACTCGTGGTGGCACTGTTTAACTCGCCTCCACAAAACGTGTGCAGAATTCCTAAATGATGTTTCATTATTAATAATATGAATATTCTCTCTAAAATTCAGAATGACAAAAGAATAATCACATTGTAATCTTGCTTGTCATATCTAGGTAAATTGCAATTTTTGTGGTCATTGTGTTAGACGTTATTGTAGTGTGTATAGGGATGCTCTGTATGTACGCATTATTTCACTGTCTGTCTAACAGCGCCTCTTTAGCATCTCTTTGACCTTTGACCTTTAACCCCTCCATAACAGGCTGCACAGTCTGAAGCCACTGCCATGACAACAGACCAGGGTCATGGCTGGGTCATTGTGGCCAGCGTACAGTAGCAGGGAACGTCTCTCCTTGACAAACTCACACATAAACACACTCTTCACACTCACGCCGACACTTGAATCCCGCAGTAATGATGATTCCCCATTATTTTGTCTGCTCTCATAAATAATCAAAGCATCTAAAGAACCCCTAGTCCCCCCGTTCCTCTTCTCTTGTCTCTTGTTCTGTCTCTTTTGTTAGTGAGGTGCGAGAGATAAATCAGATGGTGTTAAAGAGCGCATGAGGAGAGAGATTTAGTGCTGGAGACATTCCCGCTCCTCTTAGACGCTCTGCGCACAGCAGAGGGAGTTCATTAAAGCCTCCGCATGGAGATGGGCTTAATGCTGGATTTACCACTGACAGGTCAATACATCCACTCACACCCATTATCTCTGAAGAGGCTGGGCTAAAAGCGATTGTGCATAGGCCTCATTGCTCCCGGATGGTGAGAAAGAGGACATGAATGCAATATGATGCACCTGTTATTTGAATGAAGAGAGAACTTGGTTTATTCTGTGGTGTGTAAAGTAGAATACTTTGTGATTTCAGAAATCTAGTGTTGTGGTATAGTGTCAGAGGACTTCATTAAAATACGATGGTTTTTTATTAAAATATGATGAGGTCAGTGTCCTGCAGCTTTAAGTGTTTTCTGTATGTGATTGCATTTCTAATCTAGCTAAAGGGTTAATAGTGAGATTAATGAAGAAATTAATGAAGATTAATAAAAAATATATATATATATATTGTAGTATTGTCAAGTGCTGAAATTTAGGATTTTGAGCGCTGTTGAACGGATTCTTAAACACCTCTGATTGGCCATCGTGTACAGGCGCTCAAAATATATGTCTGATTGGCTATCGTGTATAGGTGCTCAACATATATTTCTCTGATTGGCCATCGTGTACAGGCGCTCAACATATATTTCTCTGATTGGCTATCGTGTACAGGCGCTCAACATATATTTCTCTGATTGGCCATCGTGTACAGGCGCTCAACATATATTTCTCTGATTGGCCATCGTGTACAGGCGCTCAACATATATTTCTCTGATTGGCCATTGTGTACAGGTGCTCAACATATATTTCTCTGATTGGCCATCGTGTACAGGCGCTCAACATATATTTCTCTGATTGGCCATTGTGTACAGGCGCTCAACATATATTTCTCTGATTGGCCATCGTGTACAGACGCTCAACATATATTTCTCTGATTGGCCATCGTGTACAGGCACTCAACATATATTTCTCTGATAGGCCATCGTGTACAGGCGCTCAACATATATGTCTCTGATATGCCATCGTGTACAGGCGCTCAACATATATTTCTCTGATAGGCCATCGTGTACAGGCGCTCAACATATATGTCTCTGATTAGTTCATTGTGTACAGCGCTCAACATATATATGTCTCTGATTGGCCATCCTGTACAGGCGCTCAACATATATTTCTCTGATTGGCCATTGTGTACAGGCGCTCAACATATATTTCTCTGATAGGCCATCCTGTACAGGCGCTCAACATATATTTCTCTGATTAGGCCATCGTGTACAGGCGCTCAACATATATTTCTCTGATTGGCCATCGTGTACAGGCGCTCAACATATATTTCTCTGATTGGCCATTGTGTACAGGCGCTCAACATATATGTCTCTGATATGCCATCGTGTACAGGCGCTCAACATATATTTCTCTGATTGGCCATTGTGTACAGGTGCTCAACATATATTTCTCTGATTGGCCATTGTGTACAGGTGCTCAACATATATGTCTCTGATTGGCCATTGTGTACAGGCGCTGAACATATATTTCTCTGATTGGCCATTGTGTTACAGTCACTCAACATATATATATATGTCTCTGATTTGGCCATTGTGTTCACAGGCTCAACATATATTTCTCTGATTGGCCATCATGTACAGGCGCTCAACATATATTTCTCTGATAGGCCATCGTGTACAGGCGCTCAACATATATGTCTCTGATTGGTCATTGTGTACATGCGCTCAACATATATGTCTTTGATAGGCCATCCTGTACAAGCGCTCAGCATATATTTCTCTGATTGGTCATTGTGTACAGGCGCTCAACATATATGTCTCTGATAGGCCATCCTGTACAGGCACTCAACATATATTTCTCTGATTGGTCATTGTGTACAGGCGCTCAACATATATGTCTCTGATAGGCCATCGTGTACAGGCGCTCAACATATATTTCTCTGATTGGCCATCATGTACAGGCGCTCAACATATATTTCTCTGATTGGCCGTCGTGTACAGGCGCTCATCATATATGTCTCTGATTGGCCGTCGTGTACAGGTGCTCAACATATATGTCTCTGATTGGCCATTGTGTACAGGTGCTCAACAAATATGTCTCTGATTGGTCATTGTGTTCACACGCTGAAAATATATGTCTCTGATTCGCCATTGTGTTAACTCACTCAACATATATATATGTCTCTGATTTGCCATTGTGTTCACATGATTAACATATATGTCTCTGATTGGCCATTGTGTTCACAGGCTCAACATATATGTCTCTGATTGGCCATTGTGTTCACAGGCTCAACATATATGTCTCTGATTGGCCATTGTGTTCACACGCTCAACATATATGTCTCTGATTGGTCATTGTGTTCACATGCTCAACATATATTTCTCTGATTGGACAGTGTGTTCACACACTCAACATATATGTATCTGATTGGCCATTGTGTTCACACCCTCAACATATATGTATCTGATTGGCCATTGTGTTCACATGCTCAACATATATGTATCTGATTGGACAGTGTGTTCACACACTCAACATATATGTATCGAATTGGCCATTGTGTTCACACGCTCAACATATATGTCTCTGATTGGTCATTGTGTTCACATGCTCAACATATATGTATCTGATTGGCCATTGTGTTCACACGCTCAACATATATGTATCTGATTGGCCATTGTGTTCACACACTCAACATATATGTCTCTGATTGGTCATTGTGTTCACATGCTCAACATATATGTCTCTGATTGGCCATTGTGTTCACACGCTCAACATATATGTATCTGATTGGCCATTGTGTTCACACGCTCAACATATACTGTATGTATCTGATTGGCCATTGTGTTCACACGCTCAACATATATGTCTCTGATTGGACTTTGTGTTCACTGCAACATATATGTCTGTGATTGGCTACACTGATCAGCGCTCTACACAGAAGGCTCATTGAAGAGCATCAAAGACATCTATTTACAACATGTTTTTGAAGCGTTCATTGTAGCCAATCACAGACATATATATTGAGCGTGTGTAAACACAATCGCCAATCAGAGACATATATGTTGAGCTAGTGAACAGGATACCCAATCAGAGGTGTTTATGAATCCATTCAACAGTACTCAAAAGGTTGGAGGAAAACGTTGGTATTGTCACATTTTTTAAATTTCAGTAACAACTTAATACCGAAAGTCTGTACTTTTGACAACACCGCTATATTTAGTAACTATTTAGTAACTATATTCTGTAGGAAAGCATTTGCTTTTCTCCTGATGTAACCAAGACAAAGTGTGTGAGAAAAACTATTAATATTAAATATTAAAATGTTGACCAATAAAATCTTAGCATAACCTCCATGATCCAATAAGTCAAATGAGTATAAAATCTTGAGCCCCGCCCCATATTCTTGAAGTTTACGCTAAATATTCCATGATACCTGCACCTATGTCACATTACAGAAGTTAAATGTGTTTCCAGTGTGATTTCATGTTGACTTTGCCCATTATGCATGTTTGTATTAAAAGTAAGTAAGATGTGAAATTATGAGAATCCATAGCAGAACACACACATGAAAAGCATAAAATATCATTAAATAGTGAAGCTGTTTATACGGCCAATGTGGGTGTGTGTTTATATTTGTGTGTGTTTTATAAGGTCACTCATAGGTTACATTTTATGCAGCATTCAGCTTTGAGGTTTCCTCGTGTCTGAATAGCACCACCAGCCTAGCAAACAGACTCAAACACACTCTTCTGCTGGGACTCCCAGTGTGGTTGGGCTTCATCCAGATCTCTTCATTCCAACTTACCATTCCCGTCAAACACACCGCGTTCCCGGGAACATCAGCCCTGAGGGAGACCCTCATACATACACACACACACACACACACACACACACACACACACACACACACACACACACACACACACACTGAGAGAGCTGAGTGAGTCACTCCTTTTACAAATGCAGCATTTATGATTCTGGCTGCAACTCTTGACCATAAGAATGTAGTGTGTGTGTGTGTGTGTGTGTGTGTGTGTGTGTGTGTGTGTGTGTGTGTGTGTGTGTGTGTGTGTGTGTGTGTGTGTGTGTGTGTGTGTGTGTGTGGACTGGTAATCCCTACGGTATGGGAACAAAATGTCCCCACAAAGATGGCAATATTCAAAATCCTTGTCCTTGTGGGGACATTTTTTGGTCGTCATGAGGAAAACATCTTATAAATCACACTAAGTGATGTTTTTTGAAAATGTAAAAATGCAGCATGTCTCCTGTGATGGGTAGGTTTAGGGGCAGGGGCAGTGTAGGGGGATAGAATATATAGTTTACACGGTATAAAAACCATTACGCCTATGGAATGTCCCCATAAAACATGGAAACACAACGTGTGTGTGTGTGTGTGTGTGTGTGTGTGTGTGTGTGTGTGTGTGTGTGTGTGTGTGTGAATGAAAGTTTAAAGACGGTATAGAGTTGTGTAAATCCCAAATCATAGTCTTCACGTCTCAGATTTTGCAAGTCAGACACAAGAAGCAAAGTTTATTCATTTATGTGGATAATTCATAGCTTCATAAATTATTAAATTAATACCAATAGGTTCATACATATTATTCTAGAGTCATTAATAAAACACCTGACAACTGCACACACACCCTTCAATGCATCTTTCCTGACATGCTTATGTGTATCATGTCCATGTGTTTGTTTATTATTTAAAAAGACTGCAAATTAATATTCCAAAATCAATGTCTTCTTTATTCTTTTCTATGATCTGACAAGGCTGTATCGTGTGTGTGTGTGTGTGTGTGTGTGTGTGTGTGTGTGTGTGTGTGTGTGTGTGTGTGTGTGTGTGTGTGTGTGTGTTAGAATGCTCTGTCTCGCACGTGAGATTGTTTTGCTGTCGGCATGTCGCTGAAAGCTTTGATAATCAAGGCCCTCATTAAGCTTGTTAGCGCTCTGCTGTATAAGTGGATCTCAGCGCTTAATTACAGCTTGTTAGGAGAACGCCAGTCAGATGCATGACTTGGTCTGACATCTGAACGGACAGGAGATCTGCTGCCCAGCATCACTCAACACATCCAGACACGCACATTCAGTACTTAACATCACTTAACACATTCAGATCTGAGACAAAGTTTTAAGGCATCATAGATGACAATAGATGACAATAGATGACAATTGAATTATTCTATCTTTTAAAGCAACTTGATTGGTCCAAATAGGCAACATCATTCAGCAACGTGTTTGTGTGTGTGTGTATATATACACTTTTTTAAATATATTGCGTTATATATTATTTAATATTATATAACATATTATATTATACATTTTATATTTACACCGATCAGGCATAACATTATGACAGGTGAAGTTAATAACACTGATTTTCTCTTCATCACGGCACCTGTTTGTGGGCGGGTTATATTAGGCAGCAAGTGAACATTTTGTCCTCAAAGTTGATGCGTTAAAAGCAAGCGTAAGGATTTGAGTGAGTTTGACAAGGGTCAAATTGTGATGGCTAAACGACTGGATCAGAGCATCTCCAAAACTGCAGCTCTTGTGGGGTGCTCCTGGTCTGCAGTGGTCAGTATCAAAAGTGGTCCAAGGAAGGAACAGTGGTAAATCGGTGACAGGGTCATGGGTGGCCAAGGCTCATTAATGCACGTTGGGAGCGAAGGCTGGCCCGTGTGGTCCGATCAAACAGACGAGCTACTGTAGCTCAAATTGCTCAAGAAGTTAATGCTGGTTCTGATAGAAAGATGTCAGAATAAATACACAGTGCATCGCAGTTTGATGGTATGGGGCTTTTTTAATATATATATTTTCCTCCAACTGTCTTTGCAGAACACACAATCCTTCCTCCCTGCATCTCCCCAATCATTTCCTCCTCGATAATCTTTTTTTCTTTTCACTGCAAATCAGCACACCTACAATTTGGATCGCAAGCTTCTTGTGGGCTATCATTAATTTTTAATAACAATTCCAGTCTCACGCAAGAACTCTGGTCTGGTGTGCGCATGATCTTGCGTTGTTTCCTTGTCACATCTCGAGTGTGTTTACGGATGAGACAGAGTTGTCGGTGATTCTTCCTTTTGTAAAGTCATGCAGTGTGAAACCATGCACATGCACACCTATTTATTACTCTATTGTGTGCGTGCCTGCGTGTGTGTGTGCCCTTTGTAGATGTTCAGTGATCATATGGTTTTCATCACATTACATTTTAAACAGTAGTTTGGTTCTGCTCTCTCTCCTCTCTTTGCCTTTTTATTGTTATTTCTTCATTCTCAAACTTTCTGATCAGTTCTTCACCCTGAACCTCACTCTTTGTTCACTTCTCCTTCTTCTGGCCTTCATCTTTGAATCTGGATAGTTTATAGTGTCTGTGTGCCAGTCCTCCATACAATCTCAACTCTCTCTCTCTCTCTCTCTCTCTCTCTCTCTCTCTCTCTCTCTCTCTCTCTCTCTCTCTCTCTCTCTCTCTCTCTCTCTCTCTCTCTCTCTCTCTCTCTCTCTCTCTCTCTCTCTCTCTCTCTCTCTCTCTCTCTCTCTTTTCTAATCACAATGTCATGTTTTCAAACTGGTTAAATGGATCCCTGACTCCTCCAAAACTGAGTGTGTGTCTGTGTGTGTGTAGCAGCAGCAGTGGTGTATGGTGTTCTGGGAGCTTAATTGAGATCTCAACGTGACAGCTCTAAATTACAATGTGTTGCCCAGACAGGCCTGGCTATAGTGTTCTGTCTGTGTGTGTGTGTGTGTGTGTGTGTGTGTGTGTGTGTGTGTGTGTGTGTGTGTGTGTGTGTGTGTGTGTGTGTGTGTGTGTGTGTGTGTGTGTGTGTGTGTGTGTGTGTGTGTGTGTGTGTGTTTAACCAATCCTAAATCTCAATCCCATGTCAACGTCTGTCTCACCAACAAAGCCCACTTAGGTACATAGTCACCCATTGACGTTTTTATGATTATTTGAAATTGTTGAACTTACTGTCACTTAATGATGAACTTAAAGGGATAGTTCACCCAAAACTTAAAATTCTGTCATCATTCACTCATCCATAAATTGTTCCAAACCTGTATACATTTCTTTGCTCCAAGCAGATCTCGCTTTCACTCCTTCTTACATGTGTACATTCTTTAACAATCTTTCTTTGTGTGCAGCAGAGCAAAGAAATTCATACAAGTTTGGAACAACTTGAGGGTGAGTAAATGATGACAGAATTTTCCTTTTTGAGTGAACTATCCCTTTAATGTATCCCTGGCCCAATGTTTTTTTGTGCTTTAGGGTTAAGAGAAATTTCTATAAACTTAACAGATAATGTCCTAGCGAAATTAGCACTACGTTTTATGTTATTTCTACAGATGTTTCCCTTACAGTACATACTAACACAAATTTACAAACACTGTGCGCACTTGTATGTGTGTCAGTAACGCTGAGTTGTGTGTTTAATTTTAGAAGCTGTAATGAGAATGACGTCATCAGTCTGTGCTTCTGAAAACAATCTGGCAATCTGGAAAATGTCAATCTCTGTCCCTCTACATGTGTTTGTTAAAGTGGGTAGTGCTTCTTAACAACCCTCCACACATGAAACACACATGGTACACAGACAGAAACACACAGTCAAACATGGAAAGCTTCATACACACCTCATCACGGCAACCGCGACACCCCTCCAGTCGCACTCTCTGGAAACCTGCAAAAAACCTCACCCACGTTCTTAAACGTATTAAAATTCAACAGTTCTGTTCATTCTTTATCTTGTTTCAATGGCTTTTTGTCCTTGTAACTTTAACCTAAACGTTTCATCAGCGCTAGCCTGTTAGCTAAGCTATCTGACTTCTTATTAGCATATATTAATCAATTACCACTGATTATTCCTGACTTTCCAAGAAGTCCTCCACTGAAGCAGTAATCCGCGGCGAGAAAAAGCATAGAGAAGAGAGAAGACAGCCACTACAAAGTGAGCGCTGGAGCGTTGGACGGTAGCTATGTCCTTGTTACGTATGTTAATGCGCTAATAAAACTTGCGGGAACAGGAAGCCAGCGCTTTATAAATGACTAATTAAGATAACGAGGAAAGATGTAGTGGCAATGTCATTTCAGATTAATTCACTTATAGAATAGATTAATCTCATGCTCAAAGGCAAAGATTGAGGCTGAAGATGATTCTGGAAGATTAGAGCTGTCACGTACATGCTAATGCACATCAAGTAATTGTGTGATAGATAGCAGAAGGTCCTGTCATCCATCATGCTATCATATCACAGAACTATCCCTTACAAATAGGCCTGTTACCATGGGAAGTGCAAAAATGAAGTGCTTAATTCATTTGAATCACCACTTTTGTCAGAATGAAATGATACACTTTATACACTTTTGGAAAGAGATCTCACATTACTTCATTGTGATTTTACTCTTGTAACTATGGTTGTACATTAGACCAATTCTTAAGAAGAAAGAGTTATCTTCATCTAAAGATATTAAAATATGTTAATTAAGTATATATGTAATTGAAATATACATTATAGAAGGATCATTTATGTGTGTACAGTGAAAAATGTCTTTTTGTTTTTTGATTTCACTCTATTAAAATATATCGTCACTGTCGGGCATAAATCTTGTAGCTCCATATTTCGTCATAAATCATTACTATTGGTCACCCTTTTAGTCTGTCTGGAGTTTGTAAATATTTAACCAATGAAAATTACTAAAAAGAGCTTGTGACTAAACCTCGTAACTCCATTGGCTCCTCAAACTGTCAGTCAAATCTCATAACCCCGCCTGCATCTATCGTGAATAAACTGGTTCTTTCAATGAGTACTGTGTTTTCCAAGAAGAGAGTGTCTAAGTCAAGTATTGTCATCGAGTCACCGCCTATAGAGGGTATGGAGCTGCTACATGACCGGATTTAATAGTGGAAACTGTGAAAACAAACGATTATCAGTTTCAGCTGAAGATTGAACTCAATATAAGTGCCCCTTACAATTTACCAAAGATCCAGTAATCCATGGATATTGACATGCATTTATTTGTGCCTGATTTCAACGCCAGGGAAATACATAAAGCAAATTTGCCTGTGAGCGCTTTATATACATACAATATAGGTCGATCTAAATCCAGATGATCACTTATATCAATGTTATATTTATCGTCATAACGTCCAGCCCTAAAACTATAGTTTTTGTCACTGTAAAAACATCCAATTATGCGGAATGTAAGATGGTTAATATTAATTTGAATTGTCAATGCAATATATAACAATACAATATATAGGGTATGATTTTACAACAAAATGAAACACATTGACACAAAATGATAACTGCAAATCCAATTTCCAGCACTCTGTAAAATATACCTCTGATTTCTTGTCAAATCTATTTGTACAGTCAATCTCACTGTGTTACGTGTATATTACGTATATATATATTACATATTGATTGATTTCTTTATTCAGCCTACTTAATACCTTGTGCATTAAGAGATAAACAGCTATAAACAGAAGAATCCATGGAAACTCTTTTTTTCCCCCAATATTACCTGACATAAACACATGAAACCATATAATATGTATTCACACTCACATATGCTTCTTTACCTATTTCACACACACACATGTGTTCAGCCACTCAGTCTCTCTCACACACACACACACACTCAGTCTCTCAGACTGCTGCCCCGGGGCAGGCAGTGTAATGGGATCCTGAGTGTTATTTTTTGCAGAATAAAATAAATCCCACTAATTAGCATGTTAAAGTGATTGATGGGATCGCAGGGCCGTCTGTGAGCGGGGCCGCTCCGCTTCGCGAATACAAGAAGGGGGAGAAAAAAGGGAAAAGGCCAGAGAAAAAAGGTTTAGGAATGAAAAGAAAACTAAATGAGTGACTAGTAATGGGAGAAAATAACACAGAAAGGAAATACAAAGAGGAAATATACTGACAGAGAGTAAGAGAGAGGTTATCTGAGAAAGAGAAAAAGATCTTTTTTCTAATCTCCACAGTTCTTCTCTTTCTCAGCTTTGCTGTCTTTGTAAACGCATCTGAGAAGCACAGAATGTAAGGAGAACGCAAGAGAAAAATAGTCATGTGCATGGGTTTAATAAGGGGAGAAAGGGAGAGTTTGGGAATCTGATACGGTAACTTGATCGAGTTTGTCATCTGTATGTGTGTTTGTACATGCACCTGTGTTTTAAGTGTCCAGATTAGAGCTGACCCTCAAAAAGGACTGCGATTCCCTCTCACATTAACACACGGCTCACGTTTCTCTGCTGCCTTTATGCTGAAGGTGTTAAGCTGTGTTTAAAAAGCACATATCCACTTTCTGAGCTCAGTCACACACACCACACGGTTTTTATCTTTCTACACCTGTGTTGTGTTTTTACACAGTTGTACTGTAATTTAATTCTCTCTTCCACATTTTCCTCCTGGTCTTTCTACTGTTAAACGTCTCTCTCAAGACTTTAAAGAGACGGTTCACCTAAAACTGAAAACTCATTTTGGTCCAATCCTGAATGGCTCTTTTTTATTCAATGCAAGTCAATGGGGACCGGGACTGCAAATTTATCAAAAAAGCTAAATTAAAGCATATTTGAATAGTTTGCTGTAACTATAACAGAAACTGAATACTTTCCGAAGCATACAATTGTTTTGTGTGGGGAAGAGAATGAAATTGATGGAAGACGAAGTTGATTCTCTCATATCTCATGACTAGACGTCATTAACATCAATAGCTGCTTATTTGTTTTGCAAAAAGTGAAATTTTTCTGTGAATAATGCCTTAAATTTTGGTCTGTTTCTCACACAAAACTATTGTTTAGCTTCAGAAGACATGTAATATAGCAAGCTAATCTGATGGGTTGCATTAATGATGCTTTCATGGGGCTTTTTTTGTTGTTGTTGTCATTTTGTAGCTTGACAGGCCCATTCCCCATTCACTTTCATTATATGAAAAGACAGGCTAAGATATTTTTACATTTGATCAGGTTTTATGTTCTGCGGAACAAAGAAAGTCATATAGTTTTGGATTGACAGGAGGGTGAGTAAATGAAGAGTGAATTTTCAGTTTTGGGTGAACTGTCCCTTTAAAACTGATGCCCAACAGTAGCAGCTGAAAACACATGAAGCAGACCAGGGATGGGAAAAAAGAGAGAGAGATAAAAGGGGCAATAAAGAAGAGAATAGAGCAGATGAAAGGATAGATTAGGTCAAAGGTCAAGTGCATTCCATCAGCGCCCACTTGACTTATTGAGACACAACAATAAGCCAAATCACTGAGAACACACACACACTCACAACCCTCAGCACAAATTGATTCTCGACTATATGAACAGCTTGGAAGAGCCCTGCAAACCTTTCTCTTTCTCTTGTCATTTTTATAAACAGTCTGAAGGCAGGGAGCTCATGTTGGCGCACTAATGTATCTTGGCAGAAAACATGGTTATCATAGTATGTTTTTCTATGGATGTGATTTTCAACTTTTCATATTTTAATAAACCATTTAAACCTTATAAACTAAAACTTTTTCTATATTTATTTCTGCAACATTTCTCAGTTTCCTTTAGTTAAACTTGATATACTAAAATAACTGAAACAAAAATTATAAAAACTATATCGACAAAAGAAAACATTGAAAACTAATAAGACTTAAACTAAAATTTAAATTAAACCTTAAATGTAATACAAAACATAAACATATTTTAGTTTATAATATATATTTTAACATATATCTTCTGTTCACATCCACAGAGCCATACAAACCTGGATCTTTCTCTTTGTCATCATCATCATCATCATCTCTCTCTCTCTCTCTCTCTCTCTCTCTCTCTTGATTAAACAGTCAGATGGCAGGAGGCTCATTCTTCTTTCTTTTCAAACACCATCTTCTTATTTGCATTGATGCTGGGTTAATGCAAAAGGCCAGAGAGAGTGAGTCAATGGAACTCATCCAAACACATACACACACACACACACACACACACACACACACACACACACACACACTGAGTTTCCCCTTGGGTCTAAGCACACTTAGAGACCTCACAAATCCAGCGTCACTGACAACGGTTAGGTCAGCCTAGATAAAGAGGATCCATTAGGGCTAGAGAGAGCGAGAGAGAGAGGGTGGATGAATGGAGAGAGAGAGATGTGTCAGCATGCTCATAACTCTAAAGAGAGAAAGTTTTGTTGTTGGGGTCCACATCACATGTGTTTTAATTAACTGGTGTCATTAACAATCTCATTTGCATAGACAACACGTTTGGATAGAGTTGGTCTCAAGGGTCCTTTAAGTCATGCTGTACATTAGCCCTCTCTCTCATTCAAGTTTCAAATAGCTTTATTGACATGGTAAAAAAAAAAAACATTATATATAGCCTACAGCACACACATACAAATGTACACATATACAGTACAGACACATGATGAAAATTACTAGAAACAAAGTTGTTTGTCAAGGCAAGCTTTAATGTTTGTTGACAAAGCCTTGTAAAAGCCTTGAAAATGTATTAAAAATGTATTTTATGTAAGAACATTACTAGGTAGTTGCTAGGCAGTTGCTAGGCTGTTGCTAGGGCATTCAGTACAGCCTGAGTATGATAGATTGAAAGCTCTAGAAAGAGTGACAGTCTAAAAATTGTGTGGGATTTATATTTCCTTTATTTTATATCTCTCTCACAGGATTAAATTACACATATATAAAACAATTTTAAATTAAAGTAGTATTTTAATAATATAACTGTTTTTACTTTATGTTTTGATCAAATAAATGCAGCCTTGAAAATAAATGCAACTTTTGAACAGTAGTGTATAGGGCCTTTATAATATTAAAGTCTCAAATATTACCTTTCATGCTGTGTGTATTATAGCTGTTTGTGAATTTCAAAAGGTCTGCAAAGTTTTAAAGATCAAAGTGCATAACAAATACATTTATTTTCTCTTAAAAGAAAGAATCGATTCTTGTTACAAACCTATCAATATAAAACATTTGCATAATGCCAGCCTATGGTTTCATTAGTTGCCCATGTACAACGTCTACTTTGACCTGCCCATAAACACTGTAGTTGTAGCTGAGACCGGAAGAGTTTGGTTCATGTTGACGACATGTCGAGAAGACGCTGTTTTCAGCACTGCAAATCACTTCGAAAGGAGGAGTGCTGGAAATGATATGGAAAAAATGATGCCTTCGGTACTGTTCATATCACTATATCACATCAAGCGGAGCTAAAATTCAGATCTGTAAGTGGTAGACCAATCAAAACTAACTGGGCCTTTGACTTTAGATTAGGTTTTTGTTGGTCTATAGCGCAGTCGTTTGCAGTTGCCTCAAAATAGCAACCCGCCAACAATGCACCTGAACACACCTGGTTTTCACACCAGCGCGGCCATGGGCAAACAGATGGGTATGCATGCATTTGCTATTTAAACAACGTAGCACTAGATGAATGATAACTGCTTCTGCATTAAACTAGCAAAAAACACTTGTGTGTTGCGTCGGGTGTATAATAGAGCCCTGAATCTTTTCAGACTCTTAGAGAAATTACATGATGTGCAATGTATATTATGAGAAAATGTTAGTGTTTTTGATCCTGGATACATGTAAACCTATTGAAGATCTTCAAAACAAAATGAAAAACATTTAAAATAGCATAATAGGTGCACTTTAATAATACTGTAAATGTTCAAAAGGTTACATTTCGCTATTTACAAAAATGTTTCCAAGCATTTTATGCCAATTGCACAGTCCCTGGTCATTTTTATTTTCAGGTTGGTGGTCCTGTCCCATGGCTACCCACAGGTCTCTTTCTCTTCTCCCTTTGACGATCGTTCTTGCCGTCTGCTCGCTTTTATTCTGTTGTGTTTAAAGTTATAGCTGTTATGCTAGAAAGATTTTTTGTGTGTGTGTGACTGTGGCCATGTGGTTTAAAGGTTCAGTTAATAGTTCACTCATAGCTTTGTGTGTGTGTGTGTGTGTGTGTGTGTGTGTGTGTGTGTGTGTGTGTGTGTGTGTGTGTGTGTGTGTGTGTGTGTGTGTGTGTGTGTGTGTGTGTGTGTAGCTGACTCATGGTCATGCATGGTTGTGGTGTGTGGTTTTTCTAACAACTGATGCTACAGTAGCATAACGGCTTGGTCAGATTTCTGCTAGGCAGCCGTGAGATTAAATGTACAGCAAATGGATAATTTTTTTTCTTTTTCTTTTTTCTGAGATAATAGACTGCACTAGAGTTTCCGAATGTCTCAAACTGTGCTTAGAATGGCAAAGATATGCTATCAAAACTCTGAGATGCCCATATGAACACAGTCAATATCATTCAAAACAATAAAATGTTCCTCTGGGTCTATTTGTCTTTTCTGTCCGTCTTTGTGACAGTTTGAGTAACGGTTGATTACCTCAGTCTCAAAGTCTCAATGGTCTCAAAGTCAGAGCGAGCGTGTGTAGACGTATGTTAATCGATGTGTCTGTAGGTAATGTCCTAAATCTAGAGCAGGAGGGTCGATACATGCTGATTGGCTGTAAATTTGGCGAGCAGACAAGTTGCATCATCGCTCGTAATCAAACTCTTGGGTAAAATGATTACAGACGGAGTTTGTTGATCCACAGAATTCTCTATTTGTCACGCCAATAAAGTTTCAGTGAATTTGATATCATTGCGAGACAAGGATGACCTCAAGAAACGAAGAATGAATGCAAAGCAAACAATTGAATTGACACCATACAAACGAGAACCATCGGATTCGTTTGAACGTTAAACATAAACACAGAGCACAGGAGTTGATTTGCACTTCAGAGAGTGAGTTCACAGTCAATGTACTAGAATCTCTGAGAAAAGTTTCGGTGTTGCTTTGCTTCTATCAATCATTAAGTAACCCGAGTAAACACTCAACTGTTGACCAACTATTCAGTTTGTCCATTTTGACCTTTCCAAAGAGGAAATCACTCTGAAAGATGCTTGTATTTCTGTATAATTTGACTTTCGTGTCTCCAAAAGAAACGTTCTTTGTGTACAGCGGATGTGTGTTTTGAAAACACTTGCTTAAACTTTAAACTCTCAAATAATTCATTAATAAATAAATCGTGACTTTTTGTGTACACTTTCTGGTGCTGAATGTATGTAAAAACTATCAAAACTCATTTAAATAACATGCATACTTCTGATTATAGTCTCTCTTCGTTGCTCTATTTTTAAAAACAACTTTTTTTCCCCTCTTTTTTTGTGCTGTTCATTGTTCTGAGCAGTTCTTGGCTGATTAAATCAGTCATGTTCTTTGCCAAATTGAAACTGGGAATAGATTTGATTACAAATTAATCTATTTGTAGTTCATATTGCCCTGTTTATATGTCACCCTGATCTCTTTGTACTTCACAGATGTGCTTGTCATGTTACACATGGCGGCTTTGTGTATTATGCATGTGATATGATTTTCATTTTCAGTGGGATATGTTTTAGATTTACCGCCTATCACACGTGGACACGTCTGACCTGTGTGTTCTATAGAGCAAAGAGGACAGCCTCAGGCAAACACACATACACACACACACACACACACACACACACACGTATATCAGATTACACTGTATTGATTCATATTTTTGTAATCATTTTTCTGCACGGCTCATAGTTTTGTTTCTGTATAGGAAATTGTGTTAATAACGTTTGCATGACAAGTGTGTGTGAGAGCAGTAGTGCGTTTGGGCAGTGTAACTATTGTCTGTGCATGTACCATTGTGTACCAGTGTGGGCCGGGAACTACAAGCAATGAATGCTGGCACAAAGTAAGGTCACCATGTACTTTCAGACACACACATACTCACATACATTTGGCTCACTATCTTTGTGGGGACTCTCCATAGACGTAATGATTTTTATACTGTACAAACTGTATATTCTCTCCCCTTACACTAGCCTTACTTTTTACGTAAAAACAAAACAAAACAAAACAAAAAAATAATTCTGTATGATTTACACGCTTTTTTCCTTATGGGGACCTCATAGGTCCCCACGGTGACAAGCCCCATGAGTCAGGGTGCATTCAGGTTGAAGTCCCCACTGGGATAGAAAAATAGGTAACACTTTATTTTAGGGTTCAGTTGTTTATTAGCATGCATATTGGGATATTGGCTGTTTATTATAACTTGTAAAGCACATATTAATGCCTCATCCTGAATGACCTTACTCTACATCCCTTAATCATACCCAATACCTAAACGCTACACAAACTACCTTACTAACTATTAAATAGGAGATTATTGAGGCAAAAGTCATATAGTTAATCATGAATATATGTGTTCTTCATACTAAAGTGTTACTGAAAAACATGTACTCACACACACACACACACACACACACACACACACACACTGTTCTCTATCGCTTTACATTCTCTCACTGGCTGTGTGATCTGTCTGTCATTCTATCTGTTGTTATGTCTATCATCAGAATACCGCAATGTCCTTCATAAGTTATGATATACATTATATTTACTGTATTATATGCAGCAGCCATCCATCCATCATCCATCGTTCTATATCTCACAGTTTGTTGTACCATGTGTTGTTCTACTAACTAAGGTCTATCTATTGCTTTATTGTTCTGTCTAATGTTGGTTACAGCGGGTCTAAAGGTTCCACGGGGTAAAAGGCTCCTTTGATTTGATTTTCCTCTAAACCACTAGATGGCACTAAAACTTGCCACACTACTTTCCAAAACATCCGCTTTTCAAGATGCACGTGGAAATTTGGCTGATCCTTGATGTAATCACGGGCAGCGGCACAAAGTTGATTCTGTGCTAATTTGATCTAATGTTTGATGTTTTTTTAAGTTTAAAATTTAAGTAGCAAATGTGAATTGCTAAAATGATTGAATGTATTTTGAGACAAATGTCTTAATGATTTTTAGTGTTGCTCAAGGTAATTAAAGCTAGTTTTTCAATAATGGATGAATATGTAAAATGGTATTTGGGGTAAAAGGCACTCCTGCTGTTGGGGCAAACGGCACAATAATTAGCATGATGATAAACAAGCGGCTGATTTTTGTTGACATGACATGGTTAGATTCAGATTGTAAGTATCATATATGAAGTTGGGAGTCCACCTTAGAGTTAATACCCATATTTATAATGTTATTTTTTATAAATTATATAAATCATCATATGATAAAATATAATTTATTGTTACTACTGTAAATCTATATATTAAAATGCTTCCAGAATATATTTTTTAAATATTTGTATATTTTTAAAATATATTTCTATATTAAAATATTTTAATGACAGTATATTTATTAAACAAAAAATTATTATTTTATTTATCAAAATAAACAGAAAATAGTACAAACTTTGCTAAAGTGATTGTTTTAAACAAGTATTAACTTAGACATTATTAAAATATATTATTTTAGCTTAAGTATTTGTATTACTACTGTGTGCCTTTTACCTCATGTGTGGGGTAAAACACCCCCTTTGCCACCTCATACATTTATGCGATTTTTAAACAAAATAAACCACTTTTATGATTTATTTTCACACAAAATCAGTTGTTCCATCAATGTTCAATATATTTTTTCTGCAATACACTATGGGAGTAGTGAAAAGCACATTTTTCTCAAGGTGCCTTTACCCTCGTTATACCCTATCATCTTTTTATCAATCGTTCATTCTATCATTAACTTCTTTTTATTTTTGTCTCTCTGTTTTTATCAGTCGGTATGTCTGTCTATTTTTTTTTTTTAAGAACATCCCCAAAAGCACTTTTTGTTACATTGAACTACCATGACACTGTTTTTCATGACGGTTTTCTGTAATTGTGTACCCAGAATATCAGACATAGATCTGATGGATCAAGCTACCATACTTCCATGATCTGACAATCCAATCCAGATGCCCAGATGTGTGTGTGTGTGTGTGTGTGTGTGTGTGTGTGTGTGTGTGTGTGTGTGTGTGTGTGTGTGTGTGTGTGTGTGTGTGTGTGTGTGTGTGTGTGTGTGTGTGTGTGTGTGTGTGTGTGTGTGTGCGTGTGCGTGTGTGTGTGTGCTGGAGTGAGTTGTCAGGAGGGTATGGGTCATTAAGTTGGTGTCCTTTGTTTTGTCAGTTTGTTTTGTTGAGCCCTGCTGTACTGAGTAAAACCAACCAAGCTGAAAATTGTCTGCAGCATGTTCAACCCCCCCCCCAAACACACACACACACGGCCTGTAGTGGGAGGGCGCCCACTTCCCCTCATTCCAGCCACTTCACCCTAGATTGATCACAGATCAGCCTACACCTCTCTCTCTCTCTCTGTCTGTCTCTCAAGTCTAGATCTAATCAGGTTGTTTTGTGTCACATTGTAGCAAATGCAGTGTTTTCAAAGCACTATAATTACAAAATATAGAACTGTGACAAACAAGGATAACTGAAAAAATAAATCCTCACTTAACCAGCTCAAGTATCTGATTTTGACAGTATACAAGCCACGTGATTTAATTCTAATAAATTAAATAAATTACACAACACCATGCACCACTATAAATGGCTGTGACAGACCGGGTGTCTCATTTATCATTAGTCTTATGAATCAGTGCAAACATTATTGGTCGATCGTTTAATGAAATACTGCAAGTCTTGAGAATGAGTCTAATCAGATATGTGGATATAATAAGAATAGTTTATCAGAGAACATAGCAAACATCGCCCCTAATGAGATGTTTTGGAGGACAGTGATTTTTCTGTTTTCTTTGAGTTCCTTTATTGATAAATACTATAACAAGTTTTCATTCTTTCGAAAACCATTGTTCATTTGTGTCCGTTTGAAAGCATTAAATGTTTGGTAGCACTTTATTTTGCAGTCCTGTTTCTCATGTACATACTATGTACTTATTGTAGTAATGACACTAACTGGGTAATAACTACCTACAGTAACCTTAAACCATGTTGTTACCTTACATTACTCTGTATTTTCGTGTAAGTACATTGAAAGTGCACATACTGTAAAATAAAGTGCAACCGAATGTTTTCTGCTCTGTCCTCTGCTGCTCAGGTGTATTCTCTGTCTGTATGGTGAGCATCTCAGCTGTAATATTGTCTGGACAGGATTTTTACATGTGTGCGAGTTATTTTTTTTATATTGCATAAACGGTTTCTCATTGGTTTTCTCCTCTATAATGTTATTCAGTGTAGTAATTATTTGGAAAAATATCCCTCTATCACCCAATTACACTTTGACACACCAATAAATCAAAGCATGCTGCTAATAACAGGACTTTAATTTTGGCTCGTTTTTCTGAGCGTCCATTTCCTCTATACTTTTCTTTTCTAATCTTTTTCTAATGAAGTGTTTTCACCTGTTGAACCGCACAAAGGACACTGCCCCTGCATTCTGGGACGCCCTGAAGGTCCTGCTGGGAGCCAATGAGAATTTGCGGAATCTGCGAATGATCTTTATTGTTGCAGAGCAGCAGGCCTGTTACCGTGGCGCTTTGATGTGCCGCCAATCAGAGTGCAGATTTTAAATATGTGCACATGTCCAACAAACTGAAGCACAGGGACCTGGAATACATCACTGTGTGTGGAATAATTAAACCCGGATTCATGAGGGGGAGCAGAAAGTGCCAGAAGTGAAGAGAGAGAGGGAAAGAGAGAGAGAGGGAAACATAGAGTTCAATCAACAATATCTGTCTTGGTGACACTTGGCTTCAATTCAATTGGCTATATATCCAAGTGGACCAGCCAATCGTATGTAACCAATCTAAGACGCCCTGGGTTCTCGACATGTGCAGGCACAATATGGCATATGGTATACTTTACAATTTAAAAGAGTAAACACTATTTTAATTATTTTGCTATTTTACATTGAACATTATTTGAATAGTAATTTCCAAATTGCAATTGAATCATTTCTTTGAGTAGGTTGGTTTTCAAAAAAATATGGTGAAAACAGTTTAATGATGAATGAGAATTCAAATTAATTAGATAATCTTTTTGTAGTTAAAAGAAAACATGAATTCCCAACACTAAATAAAAGTATGTGAGAACTGCTGCTGAAAAATAAACGTGCGAGAACTTAGTTTACTGGTAATTGTCAGTTTTACCATTTGAAGAAAAGGTTTAAAAAGAAGACAGGTACTTAAATTTCCCTTTTGCGAGTGTGTTTTTTTCACCCTTTTCTTTATGGGATGTATTCACACGATGATAGTGTGTGTGTTGAAACTCTAGAGGATGTTGCTGAGTGTGAAACTACTAGAATTTCACAACATTTAATTACGGCTCGCGGAGTGAGAGGTCAAAGCGGAGTGGATCTTCCTGTTTGTGTGTGTCTGGGTCAGACTCCAGTGACCTTGCAGTTGCCCTCAGAGTGTCAATTTCTCTTCCACATCTATCTATCTATCTATCTATCTATCTATCTATCTATCTATCTATCTATCTATCTATCTATCTATCTATCTATCTATCTATCTATCTATCTATCTATCTATCTATCTATCTATCTATCTATCTATCTATCATCTGTTCTATCTATCTATCTATCTATCTATCTATCTATCTATCTATCTATCTATCTATCTATCTATCATCTATCTATCTATCTATCTATCTATCTATCTATCTATCTATCTATCTATCTATCTATCTATCTATCTATCTATCTATCTATCTATCTATCTATCTATCTATCTGTCTATCTGCCTACCTACCTATTTCGTTTTAGCAGTGCTTTGACATCATGCCCTGTACCTATGATCAGACATAATTTTTAAATTATTTTTCCATATGTCAGACTTCACGTCACACGTCTTTTTTATTTTCACTTTGTCACTCCATTATGTCTCTCTCTGCCTCGGTGTCATTCGCAGCAGCTGTTTGTGATATTCTCTCTGGTTTAGCCCCGTTCCTGTCCGGGTCGAAAATGATGCGGTGTATCTTTACACAGGGTTTAATTTAATTGCCGTATTTTTCTCATATAAATGCTTAATTGAAGTGCCCAAGGCAGCGCTGCTAAAGTCAATAAAAGACTGAGAATAGGCTTTATAGGGCCTGTCTATGCCTGTAATTAGAGCCTCCAGGCACAGCCAAAAATCTCTTAAATAAATGGTTATGCAAGAAAGACCTGCTGAGAGAGGGGAGGCAGGGAGCGAGTGAAAAAACCATTAGAGAAAGAGAGAGAGAGAGAGAGAAGACAAATCATCATCTGTACAGACACTTCAGGGATGGCCTCATCCTGACAGCAGCGTTACCACACACACACTTACACAACTGTGAAAATAAAACAAGTGAAAAGTGGGTAATTCATAGTCAAAGCAAAGGACTGCATGAGAGAGTGAGAAAAAGAGAGATAACAACGCAAAAACCTTTGTAAATATAAAAGAAATATGACAAGAGGGATATAAGAAAACAGGAAGAAAGGAAAACTGTGAAAAGCAGGAATCCCTGGATGAAAGCTTCATTGCGCAAAGGTCGCTCATGGGACTCAGTGGAGCTCTCAGCTATTTTCACTTGAATATTTTTCTAGCATTTCAATATTTTTATCAGTGTTAAGAAGAAATACAAATAGACAAAAATCGCTGACGTACAGTAAGATTTAGAGCTATAAAATTAGCATAACTCAGATTATTTGCTCTTTGAAGAAATATTTTTTGATATCTTACAAATCTGAGCTCATGTTTGAGACATTAGCCATGTTTCCATCACCCTGTTTTTTAGGCGCATTTTGCAGTTTCGCCATATTTCAAGAACAAAACTTGTGCAAAAGAGTTCATGCGAATAATGGGAGATGGAAACCTAGCAATTGTTAAGGTTATTTTTGAAACTCTAGTTTAGAGTAGCCTTAATTTGCTGTTCAGTTAATATCATCACTGTCTACGATCTTTTGATGTTAAGAATGTTTTGATGTATGTTAAAACAATTTGATGAGAAATGTTTAAGTTTTCTCGTTTTGGATTCTGAGATGCCTTCTGAAATGGGTCTTTTTTTTCTAGAAAATCTAAAGTAGCTGAAAAGTCTCTCTATTTAATCTCACTGCTGTCATTATATTCAGATATATAACAGTGATCTTAATTGTGATCTTTCTTTCCTATCCGTCTTTGTGTTTCTGTGACATTTAAAGTGACCTTGATGTGTGTCCACATCTCTGAATGAGTTTGTTTCTCCTTAATGAAAACGTGTGTGTTTCTGGATCACTGACATCCAAGAGTTAATTGCCTGAAACGGTGTGTATATGTGTGTGCGTGTTGAATTCTTGTTCACTTGAGGGAATACAGGTTTCAGGGGAAGAGGGCTGAACCAGTGTAATGTGTGTGTGAGTTTGTCGAGTTGGGTTTCTAAAGCTCCCGTATCCACTTACCCTGATTGAAGCGTCTCAAATGTGGCCAGTGGAGATGCTAAGATGAGATGAAATGCTAATTTTGATGGCCATTTTAAACGCACCACCAGCTGCTCTGCAATACATCATGGACAAATGAACAATATTTCTGTTTTCATCAAATTGAGTCGCACATAACTCAACATTTGCAGCAACTTCAGCTGTTTATTGACGACAAATAGGCCTTGCTCTGCAGCTAGCGTGTATGTGTGTTTTGATGATAGATGATAGCGTTTGGAGCAGATACCTCGCCAGGAGACTCAAGCAGAGACCGGCCAGGCCAAATTCTGCAAATCCCCACAGACCACCCAACACTGCAGCCTCTGTTAGTGCATGTGTGTGTGTGTGTGTGTGTGGGATGATGTGTATGATAGCAGCGCTGCTTTCTACATGTCTCTTAGCATCTGCGTCGGTGTGTGTTTCTGTGTGTGTGTTCACACTGTTGTCTGTGGGTGTTTGTTTTTTCAGTGTTTTTTTGTGAGGACGTGAAAGGCTGCGGCCCTTGCTCACACATGGACACACCGTTTGGCGCCAGACAGGCGCTATATCTCCTCTCAGGGATGTTTGGGTCCTTGGGGATGGAGGGAAGGCTTGAATGAAGGAGAGGAGAACAAGGGAGAAACGGATAGTGGGTCAGATTGGCATGTAAGAGCGGTTCTGTTCTGTTATCAGCTTTTAAAAGTCTGCCAGAGACCCACTGCACATTAGAACCTTTGTCTGGACTGAGATGTGTGTGGGGTGGGTGGGCTAAATCCTGAAAATGTCCTAAAATATATGGTAAAACACGGACTTCTGAGTTCTTGCTATAATAAAAATCAATAAAATGGGTCATAATTACCAGTGCTTTTTTTTGTTTTGGTTATACTATCACCCAATATTAGAATGATTTCTGACGGATCATGTGACACTGAAGACTGGAGTAATGATGCTGAAAATACAGTTTTGCATTACAGGAATAAATTACATTTTACAATATATTAAAATAGAAACAGTTATTGTATATGGTTATTACTGACAATTTTAGTCACGTTGTGTTAAGCATTTTTGTTATTGCTGCAAAAAATTGCCTTCCGATATGATAAAATCACTTTTACTTTCATTCTTGTAAACGTTTCTCAAATATTGACGAAATCCACTGATCTGTTTAATGACTGGATTGCTCGTTGCGTTCTAAACTGCCGTCAGATGGTGAAGCCACGGAACTGTTCGAGCGGCCATCTTACGATTCCTTACCGACAGACCAAAACATTGACCTAAAATCACCAGATTTGCAACATTTCAGTTGCACATGGATAATTTATAAGATACTGTATATGCATGTACATTAATTGATATACTGAACATTATCTGTTATTTTTATGATCTTTTCAGACAGGATAAGTGATATATAGAAATGGTTAAGATGGGTAAGCAGATAACTGAACTAAAACAAAACAGATTTCTTTATGTATGTAATAATATCTGGGATTATTAACAGAAATATGCATTAAATATTACAATGCATATAATCCCCTATTACTAAATAGCACTATTTTATATTAAAAAGGTTTACATTCATCATCTTGCTTGGCGCGACAGTATAAATGCTTGGAAATAAAGCTTCATGTCTTTAAATCCATACGCAGCCAGCATCATCTCTATGAATAAGTTGTGAAGCACGTATTTTATTTCCTGACATCCACTTCAGACACTTCAGGGAACCGTTAAAAAGCCACAGATCAGCTCAAATGCTTCGTCTTTTTACTAGCATGAATTAAGTGTTATTTGTATTCATTTTTGAGCGAATTATTCATTTAGCAACGTTCAAGTCCTTACTGCTTTGAATGTACATTTACTGTGCGAAAAAAACTTTATTATTAACACAACAGAATGACATAAACACAGAGAATAACTGTAAAATAATCATTGTGACATTTGTAATGTAAATGCTGAGGTGTCGCGTCCATCAGCTGATCTGATATTCACGACTTTAATGAAGATGAACGTAACTTTTAATAAACAGGGGAAAATCGTGACTTTAAACAAATCCAAACCATTTAAATGTTTAGGACGTTTGCATTGTAAGGATGTACAGGGAGACTTCAGATATTAAAACGCTTACTCGTTAGGTAAAGTCTTCTTATTAAATTCAGATGATTTCCTATTAATTCAATAGAATGTGAGAAATGCATACGAGAAATGAGATTTCCAGTTCTCTATTTAGATGAGTGATGAAATCTGCATTTTTGAACTCATTTTGAATTAAATAACTGTTCTTGTGTAATACATAACTGTAAGCAGTTTTTATGATTACAACCGCATTTTGGCCTCATCAGCAGTTTGCATTGTCATATATCTCTTGACTTGCGTGTTCGCGTGTCGCGCGCTTGCCTAGAACATCTGAGCATGTAGAATGTTGGAGGCAGTGGATGGCGAATGGAATGCTCTGGTCATGAGGAATGCTGTACAGGAGAATGCAGAATGTTACTCTGTATTCCAAATTCTATTTTCTGCGCTCTGGCAGCGTGCTGTGGTTTACACACAGAGGAGTGGAGCTTCTCATTAGCCGCACTGCTCTGCCTGATTGCCGTATAATGACGGACAAGAGCAGCTCGCCCTCGGCCGCTGACCTGAGATCAGTCCTGTGAGTTCGCTGGATAATCCTCCAGGTTGGGCAGGATGATCCCAGGTCAGAATCTCCCCACGGCTTGTAATGACAGCCCTCTTTCAGGACGCTGAGTTTCTATTGGCCGGAATTCAGGGGTTACGGAGAGTTCCCCTGGCACCTACACAAACACACACTCACACACACTTTTGGATCTGACTCACAGTCGCTTTGGTCCAGTTACAGTGTGCCAGGACCGATGAAGTGTGTGTGTGATTCATAGCACAGAATCTGCAGCACTTCTGGAGCGTACTTTAACAGGATGAACTCAGATCCTTCCTTCTTTAAAAGACGCTGCTTATTGGCCTAAGTTTCTCAAAGCCTTATTGTGCACCAAAAGGTTAAATGAGTTTCAGAAACTGAAATATATGAAATTGAAAAGGGGCAAAAGAAGATACTGAGAACCAAAAGCAAAGCAATTAAACATTTTCTACGCAACTTTTTTTAGATAATCTTAAATCAATATATTTCTCAAATGACTGAGCATCGTTTTGATGAATGAGATTCCCAACCAATTCCTTTGTGAGAATCATTTTAAACTGATATCAGTTATATTGTGTTTCCCACTTTGTAGATTGTTTCTACAGCCCTAATGAGAACTTCACTTGTTTTTAGGAAAGATGATGCAAAATGGCGTTATTTTGGTTCAACTCACCGTGAGATTCTCAAAACTTCACTAAAGGGGTATCTAGGCATAATTCTATTACAATATCTTTTTTAACCAGCCATAACTTCATCAAGACTTTGTATTGATTTCTGTCAGGCTGTGCTGGGTTGCACCGCTCACACCGATTGGCTGTGGTTGTGTCCCTTTGTGTACTATTTAATTTTTAGGGGTGTAAAAATGTTCAGAAACATGGACGGGGCACATTATCAGCAGGGGTGCACATAAGTGGTGCGCGTGCATGACCAAAATATAAAATACGCTGGGTTAAATAAATTCAGACCACTCATTTGCATACCGACATGGTTGACAGCTGTTAATGCACAATCATTATTTTAGATCGACAGATTTTAACACTGTATAAGATTTCAATTTGAACTGAATTTCATAATAAATCTGCTGGTTTCAAAGCAAAAGCTGTGACATTCACTGACGCGCTTCACTCGGCAGTGCAAAAACCGGCAGTGCGTATACTTACTTCCTGGCAACCCGCCAAAATAAAAGCTTGCTGATTTTAGGTTTGAAAATGTTTCATATAAAAAAATTCAGAATTTTTTCAAATCAGGTGCTTTCATGAGAACCAGACTGAAAAACTTTTGTGCACCCCTGACAAACTATAGTTTCAGCTTTGTTCTTTTTTTTCTTCACATTAAACTCTAATTTCTAATTTCCAACAAACAACATTTTTTGTTGCAACATGCTATTAGGTTTCATGCATTTACCGCTGCGGTTTTGTCTCACGCTCTGTCGTACGCTTGTCTCTGTTTATTGATTCTGTTTAGCGGGTGTGAGTGATCTATTTTGCGTGTGAATCTCTTTTCCTTTCATCCTGCGTTGGCCTCCGTTTGACGTGTCAACCTTTGAATTTATCTCTTTACTGTACTTTAATCTGTCCTCCAGGCAGGGAGAGGGAGTGACTGATGCAGAGATGCCCACAGAAGGAGCCTCCCCGCTGGGCCGAGCGAGGGGCAGGCTGGGGCGTGTTGTTCTGTTTCTCTCCTCCCACCTTTGTGCAGCTCTCCAGGGGTCCGCTTACTTTACCCGCCTCCAGACGCAACCTTTGTGCCCGCAAGACGGAGCCCCCTCCGGGCCGGTCTGAACCAGGGTGTCAGGATGTAAAGGATGCGTCTGTGTATCTATGTGTGTGTGAGAGAGAGAAAGAGAGGGGACAGGAGATTAAGTTTTGTCTCTTTGCTCTAAGAGGCCAACTGCCAAAACATATAAAAATCGGATTCTCCACACAGTGACATCTTAAAGATCCTCTCATTGACTTAGATACACCGCCAGTACCATCCCACTCTCACAGTCACGGCCATTCACGCAGATAAATACCCGTGGAGCCAGCGATGCTAAAGATTTTCAAATATCCCGCTGGAAACACATCATTACAAAAGATTTCTATTTCAAATAAATGCTGTTCTTTTTCATTTTGTATTCATCAAAAATCCTGGAAAAAATATCATGACTTCCACCTGATTTCAACATTGATAATAATAAGAAATATTTCTTGAACATCAAATCACCATATTAGAATGATTGAATGGAACATGAATGGCTGCTGGAAATTCAGTTTTGTCATCACAGGAATAAATTAATTTTGAAATTGATCAAAATAAGAAAATATTACTGTTTTACTGTATTTTGATCAAATAAATGCAGCTTTGATTAACGTGACAGACTGAAAACATTTTCAAAAGTATGAATTTTTGGGTAAAACTTTATTTAACATGGTCCTTGTTACATGTGCTTATGAACTTATAGCTATTACTATAATTAACTACACTTAAGTTAATTATGCATAATTACATGCAACTAACCCTAAAAAAATCATATTCCTATAACCCTAAGCTCTATAGTATGATATTACCCAGCACTTAAAGGAATAGTTCACCCAAAAATCATTTACTCATCATCATCATCATTTACTCACCCTCAAGTTGTTCCAAACCTGTATGAATTTCTTTTTTCTGCTGAACACACACACAAATAAAGATATTTTGAAGAATATGGGTAACCAAACATTTGCTGGTCCCCATTAACTACCATAGTATGGAGAGAGAAAAAGTCAATTGTGTCTGTCAACTGTTTGGTTACACTTATTCTTCAAAATGTATTTTTTGTGTTCAGCAGAAGAAATAAATTCATAGAGGTTTGGAACAACTTGAGGGTGAGTAAATTATCCTTTTAATTTATTTTGGGGTGAACTTACCCCTTTAACTGTATAAATAACTTTAAAAAGAAACCTTGAAATAATGTGTAACCATTTTTTTTTATTTTTACAAGAAATCAAGGTAATGTTGAAAGTTGGATTCAAACCCATAAGCACCAAGGCTCACTGTGCACTACCCACTAAGCCACATTTCTGACATATTTACAATTACTTGGAAGAAATTTTAATCTAAAGCACCACAGTGCGTTCAAAGTTCAGTCTATGTTTGATCAGTATATGGAATCCCTTGAAATTGAACCCATAACCTTAGCGTTTATAGTGCCCTGCTCCACCAATTAAGCCAAAGGAACAACTTGGTAAAGTTTGGATGAGTTTATTTACACATTTGCTTTTCATACTGAGCATAGGAGTCATATTATTCCAACAATAACACACACAGACACATTTTTATTGTATTATCCGTCCTTTTTTTCTGGCCTCTAATGGTTCTGCTGCCAGAGGGCACACCCTCAACGACACCAGGGTCACCCGGGCGTCACAATGTCACGGCAATGAGCTTTCACCTCTGCCTGTGGCTCCAGGCGGGTTCCAGAGATCAGTGAATGAGTGTGTGTGTGTTTTGAATTCTGATTTAGGATGTTCTCAAGGTTCAAAGGTCATAATTACATAGGGTCAGATGGATTACCTTTCACTTAGTCACACACAGACCTTAAAAAAAAAAGTATTTATTTATTCATATATTTATATAGTGTAGAGTATATGTGTTTTCACGTGTGATTACATGTATTATTAGTGTGTAGTTATATGTGTGTATCTGGGTTTTTGCATGTGCATGTTAGTGTGTTTGGGTGTCTTAGTTTGTGTGGTTTTGCATAAGTGTGTATGAATTTGATGAGTTTTTGTATATTTGTATGTTTGCGTGGGTAGGTGTGTGTGTTGGCGCGTGTGTGTTGGAAGAGCCTCTCCCTTCCTCTGAATGCCGTCTTTGAGCAGTACTTTGCGGATTGGCCAAACTCAAATATTTGCTCTGTGCATATTTAATATTTATGATTTTTGAGACAAATATTGAGCCATGCAGTGAGTGATAGACAGAGGTCAAGTACAGGAGCAGCACTGGGTGCGGTTAACACAGATAGATGCTGTACAACTTGTGAGGGCCAAATTGTTGAAAATACAGAAACATGTCGAAACCTCGCATTTGAAGTCATCCTCACAATTGTAAAGCCTCATAAATCATGTTTTGCTTCAAATCTGCTGAGCTCAACAGGTCTGTGTGTGTTTCATGTTTGGCCTACTAAATGATTCATAAATAAAAATAAACAAAAGTCTTTTTAAGGATATGATTAGGGTTTATGTTATATCCTCATTTAGACAGATAGGTAAATATGTGTGATTGAGCTTTAAGAGACTCAACCCACATTACAGAGTCACTCTGACCATACACTGTTTACACACACACACTCTAGCCTTGTTTGCTCAAAGACCATCATGTAAATATGACACGGGTCAGCAAGCATCAGTATGAATGTCTTTATTCTGCATTGATAAAGACCATGAGCACAATCAGGTTGTTTTGTGAGGGAGAGAGTATGTGTTTAAACGTGTGCAATATTAGCATAACTACGGTAGCTTGGGCCTCAGACTGTCTTTGAATGGCATGTAACATCACCACACACACCACACTCACCTAAAAACACTCAGATATCATTTCAGACAGTTATATATTTATTCTCTACCAACTACTTTCAGCTACACACACATTTGCCTAGCTAAATTAGGTCATATTGATTTTGATTAATGATCATTTAAATAACTTATTTTACATGCAAATTATTGATTGTGATTGGTCAGTCACTTACTATTTTACTATTTTTATTTAATCACCCATAAACTGTATATTGTACTCTTTTTCTACATAAAATAAAAATACATTTTGTTGGCTAGTAGCCATGTAATAAATTGGATAATGTACAGCTGATCATTATTGCAGAAACCTTACCGTACCTCTAAAATAAATCATTTTTTATAATAAAGAAAGTTTACTTTATGAATTCATAAATGCAGTGTTTATATAAAGAAGTCTCTTATGCTCATCAAGCCTGCATTTATTTGATCAAAAATACAGAAAAAGTAATATTGTGAATGTAACAAAGTTCGTAGAATAAGGAGGAAGGAGGCGGGAACCGGCGAACATTTAACAGACTTTAATCATAAAAAACGCAGGCAGTCCCTCACGGAAGGCTGCCGCGAACACATATTCAAACGTAAACAAAACACAACATAAAATCCAGGCCTGGCCCTCTCTCGTCTTGCAGTGTCGTCGCTCCTCCTTTTATGCTCCCGTCACTCCTCCATGAGAAGAGAACGGTGTGGCACGCAGCTGGCGCTCATCATCACTCTCACGGTCCCTCCACTCGCTGCTTGCCGCAGTTTAAAATAATAGTTTTCTATTTGAATATACTTTAAAATATATTTTATTTCTGTGATGCAAAGCTGAATTTTCATCAGCCATTACGCCGTCTTCAGTGTCAAATGATCCTTCAGAAATCGTTCACATTTATTATCAATGTTGGAAACGGTTGGGCTGCTTAATATTTTCTATAACCTGTGATACTTTTTTAAGGTTTTCTTGATGAATGAAAAGATTTTAAAAAGAACAGCATTTGTTTAAAAATATAAATATTTTGTAACAATATACACTACTGTTCAAATGTTTGGGGTCAGTCATTTTTTAAAGAAATTAATACTTTTATTCAGCAAGGATGTGGTCAAATGTTTTTAAAAATGTATACTGTTGGAAAAGATTTCTATTTTGAATAAATGCTGTTATTTTTTACTTTTTTATTCATCAATGAATCCTAAAAAAGTATCCCAGGTTCCAAAAAAAAAAAAAGTGTCAGCTCAACTGTTTCCAACATTGATAATAACTATAACTATATACTATATAATAAGTATATAGAGTATATAGATATTAGGATGATTTCTGAAGAATCATGTGACACTGAAGACTGGAGTAATGATGCTGAAAATTCAGCTTTGCATCACAGAAACAAATTATATTTTAAAGTGTGTTTAAATAGAAAACAGTTATTTTAAATTGTAATCATTTTTCACAATGTTACTATTTTTTCGCTATTTTTGATCAAATAAATGCAGGCTTGATGAGCATGAGACATAATGTTTCCAAACTTTTGTGTATATATATATATATATATATATCTTAGTTATTATTTCTCTAAATATTTTTGTGTCCCTAAGGTAGAGGCAAGTAAACAAACACACTCATGCTCTCACATATAAATGTCTCAATCCAAGACCATGACGACATTTGTACAGAGCTTTATGACCTTTTTCTCTCTTTCTTTCATCTTTTAACTCTCCACCATGTTCCTTTCTTCCGTTTTCTTGCTCTAATAAGCGGCAAGAATGTCCAGACTTCACGTTTGAGATGTCTTTCTTTGTTCCCGCAGATAAACACGCTTCTCTTTCGACATTTTTCCTTCTTGGACAGGATGAAATGAAATGAAAAAGAGACAATATTCGGTGATGATTGGGTTGGAGGTGGCAGAGCAGAACTCAGATAGCTACATAGATGTGTAGTCATGGATAAAGCAGGTGTGCGGTAGCGCTCGTGGACAGGGTGGGTGTTTAACGGATGGATAACACACAAACACACTGTATCATCAGTCCTTCTTTCAGAAAAAGCCATTAAACTGTTAGCTAAACGACAGCTGAGACTGCATTAGCAACATCGCCGCTGATTAGCATCTACACGCACACACTCGTGGAAACGCAGGCACGGTTAGTCTCTGCGGAGCTGACCTGTTGACACGCCGATCGGTTTGTCAGAGATGGATGGAGTGTGTCAGAACTGTGGAGGAGGAGTGTAAAAGAGATGGAGAGGAGGAGGAGAAAGAGAGAGTGACAGAGGAGCAGATGGATGGGTTTAGGGCATTTACAGAGATGGAGGGACGCTGTTAAGGATGAAAAGATGGAAAGAGACAAAAGGTAACAGACATGTGAGAGTTTCAACCGAGAAAAGAGTCTGAGACGTCACTTTTTCGGTTATTCAACCTCATATAAGCATTAAAGGGACTTCAAAAACTAATGACGGAAAGTGTGTGTGCATCCCGTCGACGGCAGCTGGAAGAGCAGATCTGTCTCTTTTATACGTTTGTTTCCTGCCTTCCTCAGTTAACATTGAAAAGTAGAGAATGCCAGAGATAGCAAGAAAAGAAGGAAAGCGTTTAGAGCCAATGCAGCCTGATGAGAGGCGAGATATCATCATCCTCCTCCTGTGTATGTGTTTGTATGTGTGTGAACAGACGTACAACCCTCAGTGTAAAGGTGATGACATGAAGTTTAGCACTGTTAATAAAAGAGACATGAGTGTCTAACACTCCATCGTGTCGTCCTCTCACAGCATGTCTGTCAGTGTGTGTGTGTGTGTGTTTAAGCAGATACACAGGTGTTTTTTACTGATTTCTATCATGATAAATTACAGCCAAAATGTACACCATATAAAAAAATCATTTAAATACAAATGCCAAAACAAACAAGTTATCATAAGTAAACTTTTCTCTTTTTTTTGGATGGATGGATAGATGGACAGATATTTGGATAGATAGACCGACAGACAGATTGAGAGAGTGTGGATTTGTTTCTATTAGTTTTGTATCAGATCTGGTGCAGTTGTCTGGTTTCTCCACACTGTCTGTGTGCTTGTCGAGTTGTAAAGAATCTCTTTTGATCGTCTTATTGTCTGCTGTCATTATTGCTTTTGTATCATTGTGTTCTTTTGAAGTCTGTGTATATGTGTGATATGCAGATGAGTGGAATCAGCCATGAGAGTGTGAGAATGCACTGATAACCATGTTCCGCTATGCCACTCTGTGTTTGTGAGTGCGTGTGTGTGTGTGTAAGCATGTGTGATTATGAGAACAGACAGATAGTCTTGTCTCTGTGTAAATCCTTCTGTTCTCAATTACCACTGGCAGCCAGTGACACTCTCACAAAGACAGTGTGAACAATAACTGCTGCTGTGTGTGTGTGTGTGTGTGTGTGTGTGTGTGTGTGTGTGTGTGTGTGTGTGTGTGTGTGTGTGTGTGTGTGTGTGTGTGTGTGTGTGTGTGTGTGTGTGTGTGTGTGTGTGTGTGTGTGCTTCAGTAACTCATTTCTCTATTTTTACTTTTTATACAAGTAATTTTTACATACAAGCTATACCATATATACACCGATCATAACATTATGTGTTGGTCCCCCTTTTGACCCGTCGAGCCATGGACTCCACTAGACCCCTGAAGGTGTGCTGTGATATCTGGCATCAAGATGTTAGCATGTAATATAACCTGTCCACTAACAGGTGCCGTGATGGAGAGATAATCAGTGTGTACTATCTATCCATCCATCCATCCATCTTCAAATGGACCCCAGTAATGCCGTTCGGTCTCTGCTGCACAGATGACGTGTTCTAGAAACCTCTGAAAGTGATTAACAGTGTTTTTACATCTGACTCCTGTTGTCTGATAGATAACAGCAATCATCAAAACTATTCTGTCCACTTTCAAAACGAACATCTGCCGTGTCTGTTAACTAACGAGCTGCAGTTCAGCAGTGCTATTTCTGAGACAAAGTAAAAGTTAAGCCTGCGCAACGGTTCAAAGCCTACTTTAGCCTGCAAAGGAAACAATTACTTAGATCCAAAGTTGATGACAAGCTTAAGTTCCAAACATGAGGTTTGCTTAAACGCGTGGTCTTTTGTGGAACGAGGCTTGCTCGCAGAAAGAGAGATGACATGAGAGAGAGAGAGAGAGAGAGAGAGAGAGAGAGAGAGAGAGAGAGTTCATGAGAGGATGAGAAGTGAATGTTCTGACCCAAACTCTGCCCTCGCTGTCGTCCGTAAGATGGATGGACTGGGCTTTAGAAGGACTCTAAAAGTAGATACACACATAAACACACACAGCTCAATATAGACCAGTGTGGCTCATCATTCTTCGATAGACAGAGAGAGAGAGGAAAGTTCCCTTAAATATCAAGACAAGAACTGAGGAAATTGATAGGTACAAGCTGAACGATTGGAAAGACAAGAAGAGAAATTTGAGAAATATGTTGGGAATTAAAGGATAGATGAGGAGAGATGGAATAAAAACAGAGCTGTGTTCCAAAACCTAGTGAGCTGTCTTTCTGCCAACCACCTTCTAAAGCAGCATCCTATAGTTGTAAGTGACTCCAATTTCAATAGGCGACTCGAGAGGAACATATGGAAGCTTGTTTCCATCACAGAAAAAGAAACATTTAAAAAGATAATTGCGACTTTTAATCTCACAATTCTTATTGTGAGTTATAGTCAGATTTGTGTGATATAAAGCGCAATTGCGAGTTATAAAGTTAGAATTGCGAGTTATAAAGTCAGAATTGTGAGATATAAAGTCAGGATTGTGAGATATAAAGTTGCAGTTGTGAGTTACAGTCAGAAATGCGTGATATAAATTTAGAATTGCTAAATATAAAGTCGCAATTGCGAGTTATAAAGTTAGAATTGTGAGATGTAAAGTCAGAATTGCGTGATATAAAGTCACAATTGTGTTATAAAGTCAGAATTGCGTTATAAAGTCAGAATTGCGTTATAAAGTCAGAATTGCGATATAAAGTCAGAATTGCGTGATATAAAGTCAGAATTGCAATATAAAGTCAGAATTATATAAAGTCAGAATTGCGTGATATAAAGTCAGAATTGCGTGATATAAAGTCAGAATTGCGTGATATAAAGTCAGAATTGCAATATAAAGTCAGAATTGCGTGATATAAAGTCAGAATTGCGTGATATAAAGTCAGAATTGCGTGATATAAAGTCAGAATTGAGTGATATAAAGTCAGAATTGCGTGATATAAAGTCAGAATTGCAATATAAAGTCAGAATTGCGTGATATAAAGTCAGAATTGCAATATAAAGTCAGAATTGCGTGATATGAAGTCAGAATTGCAATATAAAGTCAGAATTGCGTGATATAAAGTCAGAATTGCATGATATAAAGTCAGAATTGCGTGATCTAAAGTCAGAATTGCGTGATATAAAGTCAGAATTGCGTGATATAAAGTCAGAATTGCGTGATATAAAGTCAGAATTGCAATATAAAGTCAGAATTGCGTGATATAAAGTCAGAATTGCGTGATATAAAGTCAGAATTGCGTGATATAAAGTCAGAATTGCGTGATATAAAGTCAGAATTGCAATATAAAGTCAGAATTGCGTGATATAAAGTCAGAATTGCAATATAAAGTCAGAATTGCAATATAAAGTCAGAATTGCGTGATATAAAGTCGGAATTGCGTGATATAAAGTCAGAATTGCAATATAAAGTCAGAATTGCGTGATTTAAAGTCAGAATTGCATGATATAAAGTCAGAATTGCAATATAAAGTCAGAATTGCGTGATATAAAGTCAGAATTGCGTGATATAAAGTCAGAATTGCGTGATATAAAGTCAGAATTGCATGATATAAAGTCAGAATTGCAATATAAAGTCAGAATTGCGTGATATAAAGTCAGAATTGCAATATAAAGTCAGAATTATATAAAGTCAGAATTGCGATATAAAGTCAGAATTGCAATATAAGGTCAGAATTCCGATATGAAGTCAGAATTGAAATATAAAGTCAGAATTATATAAAGTCATAATTGCGATAAGTCAGAATTGCGATATAAAGTCAGAACAAAGTGTTTTACATTGTATTTTAGACTTGTACCATTCTACTATCATGGTATTTTGGGCTTAAACTGTGGTACTACTATGGTATTTTGGATATGTACCATTGTACTACCATGGTACTTCCTTGGTAGTATTTTGGACTTGTACTGTGTTACTAATATTGTATTTGGACATGTATCATGGTTCTACCATGGTATTTTAGATTTGTACTATAGTACTATTGTGGTATTTTGAACATGTACCGTGGTACTACCTTGTTATTTTAGAAAAGTGTCATGGTACTTTGGACATGTACTACCATGGTATTCTTAAGAAGTGCCTTTAAAATATAACAGCATGAATTTCAGTAACTGATCTTCAGAGTACCATAGTATTACCGTCTGATGCCACCACTGTACTTTTTGTAAGGAATTTTAGAAGTCAACATAATTACTTACGTACAGCATTCATATCTGAAGCACCTTTGGTGTGTGTGTGTGTGTGTGTGTGTGTGTGTGTGTGTGTGTGTGTGTGTGTGTGTGTGTGTGTGTGTGTGTGTGTGTGTGTGTGTGTGTGTGTGTGTGTGTGTGTGTGTGTGTGTGTGTGTGTGTGTGTGTGTGTGTGTGTGATTGCTAAAGCAGACGTGCCCTGCTGTTTTATTTCCTTTGTAAAGCATCCACTTCGGCCAGCGTTGAAGCAACGTTACATTTAAGTCATTGCAGCGCTGCAGCCGAGACCACAGGAATGCAGCTCTCTCTTTCTCCTTCGTCCTTCATCCTCCCTCTATTCACTATCTTTTTCTCAGCCTGTTTTTCACTTTCTACTCCCTGTTTCCTCTCTAGCTCCTGTCTGTCCCAGTCTCTACAGTTAGCCCAGGAAAAAGAAGCTGTCAGTGCAGTAACAGGATCTGTCGGGTCTTTGTGCATGTCCAGTGAAATGAATCACACACACACGTGTTGGTCTTTTACCTGTCTTTCTCTCATTTCTGCTCCTCTACATGTGTCTCAGCTCTGGGCTCAGCTGCTTTCCTCTCTGGATGGATGCTGGTTTTGTTTCCGTCAAGCCACAGCGATCAGCCTGTTCTAGATGCCCAGAATTCATTTACATGGCACTGGGGAGGGAATTTACATCCTTAAACTGATCCAATTAGATCTCTGTTCTCCTGATAACAGACGTGTTGGGATACACCCATTGGCGTCAGGTCTATATAAGGGGTGTAACTAATTTATTTATTCAAATAAATGAAAAATACGAGGGTTGATTTGTAGTTAAAAAACACTCAATAATTTATTCTCGGCTTTTTGTGGTCTATTGCGTTTTGTATACCGATGACAGTTTTATCCCATTGACTCATGTTTTTAAGTTTGGTTAGAAGTTAACAGGCTTATAAAGAAGTTTTCCTGAGAAATATGTAATTGCTGGATTTGAGAAACTTTGTGCAGGCCATGGAATCATGTGTTAATGAAAGAGTTTTGCAAGAACCACTCACATCCCGGCTCGTTTGTTTTGTTTTGTTTCCTTTTGTTTTGTTTTGTTTTGTTTCGTTTAGTGTGCAATATTCAGGGTCTGCTACTTCTGGATGAAGGACAAAAAAAACTGGTTTAATTTCTTCATTGCTAAATAAACTGCATTAAGCTGCTATTGTAATAGTTATACTGTCATTTAGTTAAAAGTCTGAATTATATAGCATAATTGCAGCCCTACATTTTTGTGCAGATTTAGGGGCCGTTTGCACGACAATGCTTTCAACTAAAAACGGCCGTAAAAAAAAATAAAGGCTGTTTATTTACACAACAAATCTGTATTGGGGGCCTGAAAATGTGAACTTTTGAAAACAGGTGAAAAGATTACGTTATATTCACAGTTTTTCATGCAGATTTGTGAAAATGGTGAGGTTATGCGCATGTCTATAGTGCGTAGTGTTCAGTCTATAGTGCGTAGTGTTTCGTAACCAAGTGACATCGCCAACTAGTGGCCTGGAAGCAGAATACAGCGTTTTTAGTCATTTTCGCAGATCTGTGTGAACGGTGATCATTTTAACAACGTTGTCGTCTGAATGCAAAGTTTTTAGTACATCATTGTCGTGTAAATGTACCCTTAATAACTACAACAATTACTAGACATTAAAACTTTATGGTGAAAACTATTAAAAACAGACACTTTTTACATGTAGAAGTCTTAAAGATACAGTAGCAAAAACACCCTGTTTAATTCTAGAAGTCAGAGAGATAGAGAAAGTTATGTGTTTTTTTTTTTTTGGTGCAAGAATATTAAAATTTAAATGATGCAATATGGCATCTTTAATATGCACTGATGAGCTTTTTCTCACACTCTGTTCTCTGTAAAACAGCTGCTTACTGAATGCTCAGACTCGACATTGAGTGTCTGACAACCCTGTGAGTGAACAGTGATAGATGTGTGTGTGTGTGTGTGTGTGTGTGTGTGTGTGTGTGTGTGTGGACTGGTAATCCCTACGTTATGGGGACAAAATGTCCCCACAAAGATGGCAATATCCAAATTTTTGTCCTTGTGGGGACATTTTTTTGTCCCCATGAGGAAAACATCTTATAAATTACACTAAGTGATGTTTTTGAAAATGTAAAAATGCAGCATGTCTCCTGTGATGGGTAGGTTTAGGGGCAGGGGCAGTGTAGGGGGATAGAAAATATGGTTTGTACAGTATAAAATGCATTACGCCTATGGAATGTCCCCACAAAACATGGAAACACAACATGTGTGTGTGTGTGTGTGTGTGTGTGTGTGTGTGTGTGTGTGTGCGTGTGTGTGTATGCGTGCGTGTGTGTGTGTGTGTGTGTGTGTGTGTGTGTGTGTGTGTGTGTGTGTGTGTGTGTGTGTGTGTGTGTGTGTGTGTGCGCGTGTGTGTGTGAAGGGGATGGTAATGTCTTTAAGAGGTCTGTTTGAGGGATTTGAGTTCATTATGTGGATTTACATGCATCATTTACTGATCATGCTCCCCAGATGCAAATTTCGCATTTCTCCGTGGCTCATCGTTATTTTGATATCAACTCATCCGCGGCGATATAAAAAAGATTGAGAAGGAGCAAGACGGGGTCAGAGAGTTAGACAGAAGCATGTGAGATATGTATTCTTCAGTTATGATGGAGACTTTCATTTGACTTCTATTGTTTTTATGCTGAGCTAATGATATTTTCGAGCTCCTTACGAATCTTGTTCATTATTTAGTTATGTTTATTAAATGTTTGCTGGTCCTGACAGTGCAGTTAATTTCATGTTTTACTATCCTTGTGGGGACATTTGGTAGGCAAATCTTGTACAAACATGCTGAACGTTAAGTATTATGATCAGAGTGGGAAATAAACATTTTGCCAATGCAAAGTTGCCCAATTTAGTGCAAAAATGTCCAATTTTACCTGCTACTTGTATTTTTTACTAGCTAGTTTAACTTTGTGTTGGACAAAAACAGCAAATCAGAAATGCATATTAATGATTTGTATACATTCTTCTTTAATTATATTAAATTATGTATTCCTTCTTTAACTGCACAACATGCCTACATTTGACTGAAAACATGTGTTAATTTCCCTCCCTAACTACAAGACTGCCTGAACAAGAGAAAGCCAATGAAAATTAAAGATAGACAAAGAGAAAGTGATGTCCATTTCCCGAACAAAACTGACCAAATGACTCACACATACAAACACACATATTTCCTTTAGAAATGTACTCTTAAAACGGACTTGTGCTCAGGTTTTCTGAAAGGGTTTTGTGTGGAAGTTAATTAAGCTTGATTAATGGTGTGTGTTTTCGCTCTTGTGATATCTGTGACGACACAAAGCAGCGTTCGGCCATGTCAGGCTCAAAGATCACTTACCGACACACTCTCTCATCAATCACACACACACACAGAGCTGTGTGCAGCCTCGTCAAGCTCCACAAACACTGAATAAGTGTTTATGTGATCACATGTGATGGGTCCCCTCTTAGTAACACACACTGTCATCAATCACAGACACACATACATAAACACATACATGCTCACAAACATACCAACCCAAAATGATCTCCTTTACCCACTATTTTCCCTCCATTTTTAACATTTCTTTTGTCATGCTTTAAGGCCTTTTGGCAATTTCACTGTCAACATATCTCTTGTGTTTCTCTCCTTCATTCCCATCAATTTCACATTTTCTCTTTTTTTCCTGCTCCTTCGTTCTCTCCCTTTCCTCTCCGCTTCCCTTTTTATGTGGAGTTGCCGTAGGCGGCATGGCTGGCCGGCGAGGGTCACCAGAGGGAATTCTGGGAGCTGAGGTTCCAGTCATCCATTACCCTGCTTGTTTCTCACTCTGGCAGCCCTGCGACAGGGTTCTATTAAGAGCTCTTACACACACACACACACACACACACACACACACACACATACACTCATACACTCATGCATTTGATCAGCACTTAGATTACACTCTAAAAGCGCTGGACACACACATCACACTGTGTCGCAGACAGCCTCAGGCTTCACATGCACATAATGACATACAATATTCCACTGCAGTTTTCCTCATTATGCATGTAAGCATGTATTTATATGTGAGAGTGTATGTTCAGGTGCAGGGAATGTTCTTGTATGTTAACCCTGACCTGAAAATGTAAAGCAGGGGTGAAAGAGAGATAGAATATGAGTGCGCTATAAGAGTAATAACAACATTTGTTTTGTTTTTGTTTTGATTCTTTAAATTTGTTTAATAGAATGAGACTGGACCATTTAAAGAGACCAGGAAATATTGATCCTTTTTTATATTTTGAATGAGTTAATTGGCTTATTGTGCACAGTTTACAGTTTTTATTATTAATATCAAAATTGACAGTAAAGATATAATATATTATGATATAATATAATAAGGTTAAAAAAGATATGTATTTCAAATACATTTTCCAAAACAATATTTTACGTTTTTGTATCATATTCCACAAAAAAAATATTAAGGAGCAGCTTAACATTTCAACATTGATAATAGTAAGAAATGTTTCTTATTAGTCACAAAATCAGCATATTAGAATGATTTCTGAAAGATCATGTGACACTGAAGACTGGAGTAATGATACTGAAAATTCAGCTTTAATCACAGAAAATAAATGACACTTAAAAATATATTAAAATCATTATTTTAAATATGAATAATATTTCACAATATTACTGTTTTTACTGTTTGTTTTTATCAAGTAAATGCATATTTGAAAAAAAAATCTTACTGGCCCTGAAATTTTGGGGCAAATTTTTGGTAGCATATGGTACTTTGACCATATTATCATCTGTCAGGTGAAAATCGGAAGTTAAATGTGTTCGGAATGCCATTTAACTCTGTCTTTAAGTGTTTACTGTTAAATGTATTAGCAATTAAACCTTCATTGTTTTCCAATGAATAGATAATTCCTCTCTTGATTTTACCCCCTCTTGCTTTGCTGTTAGAGAAACCCATAAGTACTGTCATTAAATCCACATTGGCATTCACACACGCGCACCTACACGTTGACACACATTCGTATTTTATACAGACGCAACCCAAACACTATATTTTTTCTCCCTTTTGACCACATAACACCTGGTCTTAAAGCCTGCGGTAAACTTTAAAGTTCTGTACAGCTGCAGCATACATCATAAACCTGCGACCAGAAGACATAAGTACATCATAAACATGAGCCAACCCTCACACACCTCACAGCTGCCCCTGAGTGCAGCACTCCTCAGCCAAACACACACCGCTTTATAAACCTCTCCTCTTTATTATGACATCATAAACATGAGCCCTAGTTCCAGATTCATCCCTGTGTTTGATGCTGTTCTTTTAGAACCTGTGAAAGAAAGGAAGGAAGGAAAAGAATGGGAGGAAGAAGAAGAAAGGGGAAAGGGGAGTGAGGAAGCAAGGAAAGAAGGGAGAAAAGGAGCGAAGGAAGGAAAGAAGCAAGACAGTTAGGAAAGATGTGAGGGAGTATGGAAAGAAAGAACAAAAGAAGGGAAAAAGAAAAAAGAATGCAAAAAGAAGTTAAAAGGAGTTCAGAAAGAAGTAAGGAAGGAGAGATGGAAAAAGGAAGAAAAAGGAAAGACGAATGAAGGAGGAGAGGAAATTAATGAGGGAAGAATGAAGGAAAAGGAAGTATAGAAGGATGGAATGAACTTCCCTATAGGAAGGAAGGAAGGAAAAGGGGACTGAGGAAAGAAAGTTAAAAGGAGTTTGGGAAAAGGTAAGCAAGGAAGGAAGGAAAAAAGTAAAGACGAATGAAGGAAGAGAGGAAATGAATGAGGGAAGAATGAAGGAAAAGGAAGTATAGAAGGATGAAATGAACTTCCCTATAAGACGAAAGGAAGGAAAAGGGGACTAAGGAAAGAAAGTTAAAAGGAATTCGGGAAAAGGTAAGCAAGGAAGGAAGGAAAAAAGGAAAGATGAATGAAGGAAATGAGGAAAGGAATGAAGGAAGAACGAAGAAAAAGGAAATATGGAAGGATGGAATGAACTTCCCTATAGGAAGGAAGGAAGGACTGAGGAAAGAAAGTTAAAAGGAGTTCGGAAAGAGGTAAGCAAGGAAGGAAGGAAAAAAGGAAAGATGAATGAAGGAAAAGAGGAAAGGGATTAGGAAAGAATTAAGAAAAAGAAGGATGGAAGGAACTTCCCTATAGGAAGGGAGAAAGAAACAATGAAATGAAGGAAGGAAATGGGGAGTGAGGAAGCAAGGGAGGTAGGAAGGAAAGAAGCTAGAGAGGAAAGAAGGGAGAAAGTATGGAAGGAAAGAAAGAACAAAGGAAGGGAGAAAGAAAAAGGAGGCAAGGAATGAAGTTAAAGGGAGTTTGGAAAGAAGTAAGCAAGGGAGGAAGAAAAAAGGAAGTATGAAAGGATGAAATGAACTTCCCTGAAGCAAGGAAGGGATAAATAATCAATCGAAGGAAGGGAAGAAGAAAGAATGAAAGAAAAATAAAGCACGGAAGGAATGAAAATGAAGTAAGGAAGAAAAGAAATGAAGGAAAGAAGGAAGTACAAGAGAGAGGAAGAATTAACGTCTAAAAGAAGGAAAAAAGGAAGTGAGTAAAGAAAGAAGATAATTAAGAAAGAATGTAAGAAGGAAGAATGAAAGTTTGAGAATTGGAGTTGAAGGAAAGAGTGTGACAGTTGAAAGCGAGACGACAGTGTACACACTCTCCACATCTTCATAATGAGGGACTTTCACTCCTCACAAACAGATGGACTCAGATAGAGCGGCCTGGGCTCTCGCTGGACAACTCGTGATTTACACTTTGACAGATTTAGGCTTTCGGGGTGAAGGGAAGCGCAACTCCAGGAAATTTATGGATATTTGTGAGATATTTTTGGAGGCATGTGCACTTTGGCTTGTGGTAGGCATGCTGTGCTTCAGAGTTTGCTTATTGCAGGGCAATTTTGTTTTAATAACCGTCAAATAACTGACTCAAGAAGGGAACGTTTGGATAGTTCATTATTACAATATATATATATATATTCATGTGTTTAAATGTCACTAAGAGTTTTTCAAAGAAATTAATACTTTTATTCCAAGAGGATGCATTAATTTTACCCAAAGTTGCAGTAAAGACGTTCATAATGTTAGAAAAGATTTATATTTTGCATAAATTGTTTTTTGTTTTTTTTTACTGTCTATCAATCACAGTTTCCATGAAAATATTTACATAGAAAATAAATAAGAATATATAAGTATATATAAGAATATATAAATAAGAAATAAGAATATAAGAGTAATATTATTGTATTATGTAATATTATAGCATATGAGACTTTTCATTTTAAGATTTTTTTTTAATCTTCATAATATTTAATAATACCTCATAATATTTTATTTTAAAGACTACTAGGTAATCAGTTAATTTATAAGCCAGAATCGTTAAGTGAAATGAGAATCGTTTACTTCCTAACGATTAACACCTCTAGTAATGAATATTAATAAACTGTGAATGGCTGTATAATATTTTCAAGCTAATGAAAAGAGTCTGCTAGGACATTACCTTACACTGCAAAAATTTTCGTTGTAAATTTACAATAAATAATTGGATAAATTTTGCATGACTTTCACAGTAAGGATTACAGCAATATACTGTGAAATATACTCACAGCAATTTACTGTAATTTTATATCTGTGATATTACAATGCATTGTTGTAAAAGCACAACTGTATACTGTAACTTCACAGCTTAAATGACAAAGCAATTACTGTGATATTACAGTGCGTTACTGGGAATTACAATCTTTTGCTGTACATCATTACAACAAGGCCCTGTACTTTTGCAGTGTGTACTGTGAAAGTAATGTACAAGTTGACAATCATTTACTGTGAATTTACAATATATACTGTGGAAGTCATGCTAAAATTGTCCAATAATTTTCTGTAAAAGTAATGCAGATGAAGCTTCCATTTACTGTGAATTTACATTGTACAATTAACCCCTCCCCCCAACAAACAACTCTGAGGTAAAGTCAACGTTAGCACAATGGCATATTTATTAACAAATCAATATTTTTCAATGTACAGCAGATGCCAAGAACTTCAAGAGTTCAAGAAATTCAACTTTCTAGTCATAAAAGCCATCTTAAAATGCAGAAAATGCAGAGAAATTGTGCAAACTTGCAATTCAACTGCCGGTCTCAAAATTAAACTGTTCAACTATCTGTGTCACAATAACAGTAATGGACAGGATGGGAATGAGGCCTTCATGGCGAGATAAGAGCAAGGGAGAGAGCGATGAAGGAATGTCGAAAAGGGGTCAGGCGCTCCTCTCAGTCTCAAACATTATAATGAGTCCACACGCAACAGCATTGTGTAAAAATCTTGCTGTACAAAGTTGTCTTGAAAAATTACAAAAAGAACAAACTGAGCCTGACAACTACCGCTGCAAAAAAAAACCTATGATGCCCACTCAAAGTCAATAAGTTTCCTCAAAAGGGTGCTCACATTGAGGGTTCATTGTTGTCCGCTTCTTGGTCTTTGAACCTCTTTTAGGATTGAATGCCCAGGAAGCACCTGTTAATAAGCAAAGATAATTTCAGTTTTAAATAGACTTACAGTATGTATTTCAGATAGAATTTATCATGGTTTGCTTTTTGCTGTGCTTTTTCCCCACGTCAAACCCTAATAGATTTATAATCCTAACTTGTTAGATCTTAATCACCATAATTTTTTTTTTGCCATTTTAGCCAAGGTGCCTCAGGTTAGGTTTACATGAGGCAAAGTGGTTGATTTTCTACTATGAGAGGCCATATCAACGTACTTCACGCAATTGGCCATTGACCAAACCCTGTTGAAAGTATGACAGAGATATCCTTTTCAATGAAGGGCCTGAGAGCATTTTGTTCTGCTTTTAAAGAAAATGTAATCTACTTCATTCAATACATTCGCATTTCGCAATACACGGTTTGATATCATCATCACATAACCTGCCCCAAAACAAAATAAATAGCTGTGATTGGACCGGCAGGTATTTGTCAGCATAACGTGTAGAAACTACAGTGGCCCAGTAGTGCAGCCGTACTAAATTAAACCACAACGAAATCAACGCAACTAAACGGAATTAAACCACAACACAAATAAATCACCACAACACAACGGAAACGAGCCACAACACAATGGAAACGCTCCTGTTCTATAGATTGGCCAGTCGTACAAAGATATAAACACTACGATCAGTTTTAAGTGTGTAACCATTGTATATCGACATGAAATATCAATTCAAAATCACCTACATGCACTATAGCTGCATATTTATATTCGAAAACGCTTTAACACGGCGCTTGATGCCCAAGGGAACGTCTGCCAATTCCACCATGCAGGTGAAACATATAATTTGTATGAATTAAAATAACTTTTCATATTTAAAAACAGACATGTTAAAATTCCACAGCTTTGTTGTTTTCTAAAAAACTGACTCAATAATGCACAACATTAGAATTTGAACATTTAAACAAAACAAAACAAAAGTCATTTTAATTCATAAAATTATACTGCATGGCGGAATTGGCAGACGCCTTTGGCATCAAGCGCATGACAGCGACATAACTAAAGTGATTTTGAATTGATATTTCATGTCAATATACAATGGTTACACACTTAAAACTGATCGTAGTGTTTATATCTTTTTTAAGACTGGCCAATCTATAGAATAATGGCAAGGAAAACTAACTTTATTGCACTCCGAGAGCATTTCTGTTATGTTGTGGCTCGTTTCAGTTGTGTTGTGGCGATTACTTTGTGTTGTGGTTTAATTCCGTTTAGTTGTGGCGATTTCGTTGTGTTGTGGTTTAATTTAGTACGGCTGCACTACTGGGCCACCGTAAGAAACCCAGACTGATCTGCAGAGCGAAATTGAATGAGCTTGCGAGATGAGGATGGTCTCACCAGGCTAGCCTCAGGTACTTCATTTGTAAGCATTTTCGACCTCAAGACAAACATTGAGTTTGAAGCCTGTACTATAATGTGAGTTACAAGATTAAATGTGATCTTTATAAAATACCTTTGAATGAACTCCAGCGTCGAAGATACTCAAGGTTGAATACTTAATAGCTGCTGAAGAAAGCAGCTACTCCGTGTAAAAAGAAAGGGTGTGGGCCCATCACGACATGTCCCTCAATGGATATAAGCCTTTCAGAGGGCTTCATCATGTCACCTGAAATTAACAGATGCAACAGTATGTGTTATGAGCACTTTGCGATTTGCTTAAAGATACAAAGGGCTATAAAAATGTAATTCTTATTATAATTCTTATTATTTATTGTGGTCATGTAGATTTCTAGAATGAAAACAAAATAATGAGTTAGAAATGTCGATACTAAATCAAAGTAACATTACCTTGAATGATCACGCTGGGGGTGCGTGGAGTTATGCAGTTAGTATTGACGTACACAGCAGTGGCACATGGCTGTAACATAGTTAACACACAATAGCATGGATTTAGGATAAAGGATAAATATTGTCATTGGTCAGAGGTAGTAAATCATGTAAGATAAATGTTGATAATGTAATCACTCATTTAGAATTTTCAATATATGAATAAAAAATCTTACATCAACTTCTGCATCAAACATCGGCATCAAACTCTCTTTCCGCTCTTTGAAGTACAACATAAGCAGCAGGATGCAGGCAGCCTTGTCAGAGTCAAGATCATAGCAGGCCAGAACATCACAGATCTTGTGTTGCACAGTAATCCAGGATGGTCTGTCCTCTTGACTAATCGCCTCCTGTAGCTTCTGAAGGACATTGAAAGCAAAAGTCATCACGTGTGTGAATGTGCAATCACTCCTCTAAATGGACATCTAGTTACCATTCCTTCCCTTATGTGCGTCTTCAAATGCTTAATAAGAGAGGCCAAAGTGTCACACTTAAACGCACAAGCCTCAAGCAGACATTTCAAGGGTGTGTCAGGTGGTAGAGCTGATGTGCCAGGCAGTATAGGCCCAGCAGCCTGCAGGTAGGACCTATGCTGCCTATACATAGGAATTTGCAGTCCTGTGTGTTTTCTGTACCTCCGAGCAGTCAGGCACCCCACACTGGTAGCGATAATTGGGGGCATTGCTGTGCAGTTTTGTGTGCTGAACATAGTTACACACATTCTCAGACACATGCTCACAGCCAACGAATTTACAGTTGAACATTGTGGTGCATTTTAACTAGTCACCTACCTAATCTATTTCTCCTCACTCTTAGCCTGAGACTGAACAGGATGGTTAGCCTGTCCCTCTGATGACCTGGAAAGAAAAGAAAGGGAAAGAAAAAGGATAAATTACACAAAGGCAACCAACAATAAGAATTTCAGTTTGAATGCAGATTATGATCACTGTAATTTAATTTTAGCCGTATGTCAAAAATGATAGTGATATATATATATATATATATATTATTTTTTCTGTTGCACTTTAAGATTGCTCACTCAATGTAAAGTGCATTTACAACTTTACAATTATTATTAATTCATATCAGGACAAGTGGGAACCCTAGTGTTTAAACCCTCCCGTTGTCGAACAAGACATGAGACTAACTTAACTTACTTCAGTTAGCTCAGTCATGTTGTAACTAGGATATCCGCTGGAAAAAAATATTTTCTCATGGACCGTTTGAATCACTAAGTAATTAAAGTTAAACAGCTAACGGTTAGCCCTGCTAATCTATGATAACCTTGACTAATTACAGAAATGTGCGCACAAATAGTAATGTTGGTCCCATCATTGATTTTATAATCTTTACAAACACCAGATTTGTTTAAACGGTGATAGTGATTTGCAAAATTATAGCGAAACTCTTACTATTAGCAAATGCTGTGAGAGAACTTTCAACAATTCCGGACACTTGCTAACAAAATGTGACCTGTGTCATGCGATAAACATTTGAAAGTAAATATTATAATTATATTAAAATAACATGGGTGTAAGTGCTGCAAACATGCATGCTGCTCACCTTCTCCATTCAGCCCGCCCGGAAGAGGGACACGACGACGATGGCGCCTTCAGTTCAAAACAGTTCGGTTGTGTCATGTGACTGCCCAGAGCATATTTCAATACAATTTTTCACTGTAATAATACTGTTTAATGCTGTGAAATCCATATTTTTTTCACTGTGTTACTGTGATATTACAGACCTTGTTGTGATATAACAGCAGGTTTTAGATTACAATATTTTACTGTAAAATAAGAGTTAAATGCTGTAAAATCCAAGGATACTGTAGTTTTTACAGGTAATCATTGGGATATTACAGGGAAACTTAATTACAACAAGTTACTGTAAAATAATACTGTTAATTATTGTGAAATGCTTGTAATTTCTAACAGTGTAAGTGTGTGTGTGTGTGTGTGTGTGTGTGTGTGTGTGTGTGTGTGTGTGTGTGTGTGTGTGTGTGTGTGTGTGTGTGTGTGTGTGTGTGTGTGTGTGTGTGGCCGTTAATGAGAAGAGAACGTGTGTGTAATCAGTAGCCGTTTCCTGTCTCACCGTCTGCAGGGCCCCTCTCTCTCTCTCTCTCTCTCTCTCTCTCTCTCTCTCTCTCTCTCTCTCTCTCTCTCTCTCTCTCTCTCTCTCTCTCTCTCTCTCTCTCTCTCTCTCTCTCTCTCTCTCTCTCTCTCTCTCTCTCTCTCTCTTGGCCTTTGTTTCCAACTCTGTCTACTGACAACTTTAGGCAAACGACCGTCTTTGGTGTGTGCGGTGTGTTTGTACGTGTCTAAGTGTGTTCCTATTTCTGTACTGATCAGTATTTCATGGCGATGCAGATGTTGTTCCTCCACAAGAGAGAGGGAGAGACATGTATCAATGTTAGTTTATGTAAGGAGAGCGTGTTTATATAAAGTTCGCTGCATTAGGACATCATCACAGTGAGAGGGATGTAAGGAAAGAGCAGAGGAAAGAGCTTTGGCGTTGTGAGTAATGCAGAGAATGCGATGAAAGATGGATGAAGAGTTATGCCAAGAGAAAAGATGGAAGAGTGAAATATTGGAGGGATGGAGAGATGACGAGCGACGAAAGAGGGAAATAAAGAGGGAGAGAGAGATGATCTAGTCATATCCCAGTAGTGTTCCATCACCCCAAACTCACAATAAGCATCGATCCACCTATACCTGAGTGTGTGTGCGTGCGTCGCTCACCGTTGTCTTATTCGCACTCTCTCACACACACATGATTGATCACTGAATCAGTCTCACCAACATTCAGCCATAAAAGCTATAACTGGCCCTCATAAAAGCAGATTTATCAGGCCAGGCCTGCCCGGTGCCCGCACGCCGCCCAAAAGCATGTGACACCTCCATGATTGGGCTGGAATTGAATAAACCTGCACTATTGACGCCTGTGTCTGACAAGTCAATCAGCTCGTGGAACGCACACATGCCGTCTTCTGAAAGACTTTTTGTGTTTCTGCATACATTTCATTTACAAACTAAACTCATAAACCCAAGCGTGCGTTTTTGTGTCGCTGCGCTTTAGTGTCCTTTTAGCGCTGGGTTAAACATAAACCAGCTCTAACTTCACTCTCCTTTGAAGCTACTGAAAACCAGTGAAGCTCTAAATAGGAGTAACCAAATCTCGCCGCGACAAGTTAATTAGGCCGAGTTTGTCTTTTTTATCGCCTTTGAAATATTGCGTTGGGTTAGTTCTGCTTGCAATTAAACTAAAGGGTGTCCATTTCCTTTTAAACGCTCCTTAGATAAACTCTCAAACATAGCCTTCGGAGAAGTCCTCAGTAAAAGTCGCCCATGCGCAAAAGCCTACAGGAATCCAATCAGAGAAGAGGAAATTGGTCTTTTATTCTTTTCCTCAAGCCTACAATGAGCAGCATCACAGCTAAGTGAGAGGAAATCAAAGAACATAATATTACGATAATAGGCTATGATTTACATTATCTGCCTATAATCCCATTTGGCTTTTTGTAATATCGAAAATTCCATTTCTAAGACTAAATCATGCAAACAGATTGGCTTTTATTTGACAGTCTTTTAGTGCTCTCCATTTGTCACCTTGTTTGACTTTTACTCCTAATTAAAAAGGTGTGAAGGCATTACGGTGGCAGCCAAAATGAAGATAGCTGGCGCGCGCCTGCTAGCACATCAGTAACACGTGTGCGCCAGCTCGCCTCCGAAACACCTGCGTTTGCAGGAGGAGGAAAGAAATCAGCCTTTAAAGGCTTTTTTCCAGCACTAATGACATCAGTTTAAAAGGTGGCATTGAAAAGATTGCGTAGCGCACTAAGTGCCTCTTACATGCGCGATTATTAAAACATAGACCTGACTGTTTTAATGGCCACCGTTGCTCCACAGGAATTTCATTTCCCGCTCGGTTTAAGACACAGAGCGACGGCCTGTGGATGTAATGAGCCTTTTTTGTGGTGTCTAATTTCTTATTACAAAGGTGTGTGCGCGTCTGTTCCTCCGCCGGTAAGCACACCTGATAGGCCTATCTCTCAAATATTAAATATTAGGCTTTAAATTGGACACGCCGTACAGGAGAGCTCGCTGTTCCCTCTCAAGTGCATCACACATCAAAGGCTCTCAGACAGCTCAATAAATGTAATGAATGTTCTACACCCCTGCCTCGGACCAAAGGTGGTATGTTCTACTACGTTAGCATTAAAATAGACTTTTAAAGAGGATATCTACAGGCATTTAACCCTGTAATGCCTGACATATGAAATATTAGTCAGAAAAACTAAACAATGTATTGAATGTTTAAATTTTTTTGTGTGTGTGTTGATATATCAGAATTGTATTGCTCATATGCTATAGTAAGAATATGGACTCACACTCAAGGAGCAAAATTTAAAAAAAATCAGTGGCCCCCAAAAATATGCAATTTGGTGCAGATGCCAAAAAGTAAGATGAGTTCAGATAGCTTAATGCAAATTAATGAGCTATTTATAACAATATAACAGACTACATACAAATGCATTTAAAGTGCACTGTGTACATTTTTGCGGCATCTAGAGGTGAGGTTGTGAATTGCAATCGCCCTCCCCTCATCCCTCCCTTTCAAAGCACATAGAGAAGCTACGGTGGCTGACACAGGACAAAGATGTCGTCTAAGACAGCAGAGAGTAGCTAGCGCTCTTTAGAGAAGTTTGTCCGTTTAGGGCTACTGTAGAAACATGACAGCGCAAAATGACGATATCACTGTAAGGGGACCCGCGGTGTATGGAGATAGAAATGGCTCATTCTAAGGTAATAAAAACATAACAGTTCATTATTTAAGGTCTTTATACACCACTGAAAACATAGTTACATATATTATATTGCATTTCTATCATTAGATCCTCATAAACATTACACACTGCACCTTTAAATATCAGTTGTCACTCTATATCACCCAAATATATGCCTTAATAAGATAATTAAATGTTTTGTTTTAATGATCAAACTTCATAAAACAATCCATTGCAATACAGTGATGACTGAGACCTGTTCCTGGGTCAACATGTTTTGTCCGAAAATGTATTCCCATAAGTTATCACTAAAATCAGAGGGATATGATAGGTGAATAACACAACGATAACTATAAAGTAGAGCTGTCAAACGATTAATTGCAATTAATCACATCCATAATATGTGTGTGTGCACTGTGTAAAATTATAATGTTATACACACATACATGTATATAAATTTATATCATTTTTATATAAATATTTTTGTCCAAATTTTTCTTATTTTGTTAAATTATATATATATAATTTAGTACTGCCCTTCAGAAGCAACAGAAGATACTTACATGTTTCCCGGTAGACAAATTAAGTACTATTTACCTTGATCTTTAAATTCAGTAAGTTTTCACCCCCCTTGAGCATTAGTGAATGTTTGAACCTTTTTTTAATAGTTGTGTTTGAGTCCCTCAATCGTCCTCAGTGTGAAAAGATGGATCTCAAAATCACACAGTCACTGCTGGAAAGGGTTTAAATATGCAAAAGATGTTGGAAAACTGAAGAATTTGCAGGAGCTGGAGGATTTTTCAGAAGAACGTTGGGCAGTTTAACTGCTCAGGACAAACAAGGGAATCAAGAACAACCATAAAAAAAACAAAAACCAGCCGTGGATCATCCAGGGAACGACACAGTATTAAGAATCAAGGGTATGTAAACTTTTGAACAGGGTCATTTTAATAAATTCAGCTATTGTTTTGTCTTGTGGACTATATGTAAAAACACTTCGTGTAAAATAACATATTCAGGACAGTACTAAATAAAAAATAACATGCTTTTTGTATGATCTATCATTTAGTCACATTTTCACAGATTCTGCAAGTGGTTCACATACTTTTTCTTGCCACTGTATATACATAATAATACAATAACATACACACACATATATTAAATAAACACAAACCTTTTTATTTTGGATGCAATTAATCGCGATTAATCGTTTGACAGCCCTACTATAAAGATAACTTTATTAGTATCCAGACCAGCGGACGATAACGATGGATTCTGATTGGCTGTCAATGTTTTTATCATTCATCGCTCTGAAAGTGATTACAACGATATCATTTCTCTGTGCCGTTATAGTTGTGGTGTTAGCGATTTTTAGAACTATATCTTAATCATTATCTTTGGTGTAAACGGGCCATAACCCTGGTTGTAAACTTAAACTTGACATAAACTGTAAACTTGTCACTTAAATCTGATTGGTTGATTAGAATGTTGTTCCAGAATCAACAAAGATGAGATCCAGGTACATACTGCACTTGGTAAAATCAGGTTCTCTGTTGTATCATATTTGATACGCAACACTTTTCTCAAAAAATATTGTATGGATAAACCATACAAAAAAGTTGCTTCAGTCCAGTAAAATGTTTATCTTGAAATATTACTAACAATACATTTACTTTATAAAAATCATTAAAGATTTCAAAGCAAACAGACACATATATCACAATCTGATTCTGAAGGTGGACATTTTTATAATGATACTAAAAGGCCTTTTACTTGCTAAAAAGTATAAGTGATCAATCAGAGGGCAGAAATGATGTAGTAGATTGTGTACAACAGGTACAACAAACTTTTGATCATGTTGATAATTTAGAGGCTTTTGAAATTTGCATATCAAATATGATACACCAAGGTTTGGAAGAACATTTTTCTCCCTGCAGAGTTCAATAACATGCTGCAATTACCTCCCGACGCCCTGAGACGTCTATATGTGTGGTGATACTATGGCAAATGAAGTTGAAATTTCCAGCGTGTCCCACTGTGTTTAAAATACGCTCGTCCTTCTCCCGCCTCACCTAATTTATGTTTTAAAAATGTTACCTCTGACACTGCTGCAGACTTTATCGCACCCCATGGCCGGCATACAGTGTGGGCCATGTATGTGTGTGTGGAAACGAAAAGGAAGTATCTGTGATTACAGCAGCCCGGTATCATAAACCCCTCCTTCCCCCCCCATCCCCCCGAGGTGGCACATTCCAGCGGTCGGCCGTGTGCCGCGCGGTGCCTGAGGCCACACTTCAGGAGAGAGACTTCTCAACCCCGAAAATCAGTGGTGTGAATACAAGTCCAGCACTTCCCACCTATGTTTTTGAGAAGAAAAAAACGGATCCCCCCGTGGCCCCTACAAGTCTCACGGATTGAATAGCACATTGTACTGCAGACTACTGGTTCTGTTTTAGGCCAGCCTGTGTTATTGCGCCCGAGTCACGTCTTGTCATTCCCGCTGTCAAAGCAATTAACTTCATGTTAGCCAGAGAACACAATCTATCTGTTTCACACCCGACGGTCTGGCGCAACGGATCCCGCCACTTACACGAACGCTTTTCATATCCAAAACATAAATTATGCTTGTACTAACTGATCCTCCTGAGAAGACCGCAACGACTTTTAAGGTTCTTAATGACGAATTGAAAATGTATGATGTCGCTATAAAAAGTGGAGCGTACTGCATTTAAACAATCAGTTTTATGTCATCTGTGGTGGCTGTTTGTTCCACTCAAATATAAAGACTAAATTATTCAGCATGTAGGTGGAAGTTTTGGGAGCTCAGCCAGTTTTGTTTTTACTTGGCTATGTGTAGAGATGAAGCATAGGCCCCTCATCACACAGCCGGGCCCCAGGGCCCACGGGGGCCGCGACGGGTGAGACTGCACAGACGGGGCCAAGATGATGGCGTACTAATTCAACACAACGCAGAGGGCTCACTCCTGAAATAGACGGCAGAAACACTCTCTCTCTCTTTCTCTGTGACCCTGGCGAATGAAAATAATCTGAAATAATTAGAAGCGAGCCAGGGACCGGGTGAGAGGGTAAACACGGCGCAGGCGCGACGGACTAAGCCAGGGCACCTCGGAGGAGGGGGGCACTCTGACCCCGTCCACATAAAGCTGTGATTTATGGCACGCAGGGCGCAGCAGCGGGGATGCGGTACCTCTCTCGGAGAACCAAATTACCGAGGTGGAGATTAACACACGCTCTACGGGCCTACTTCCAGATCCGAGGAAATTTTTTATTTACATTTTTCCACTTTCATTTCCTCCCTTCTCTTTTAATGGTAATTGGCTGGTGTTAGGAAAGAGAGCTCTCAAAGCCCCTCAAGAGTGTTTTATTTAGGGATACAGATGGAGAAGAGTGGCAGTTTTGTGTGCCACACATGCAATATTTTTTTTAAATGTCAAAACATGCAGAATTGTATTAACAGATGTGACAAGCTTAATAAGTCATCTTGTGAATTTTAGACTTGATATTGTTTGTTTGTTCATTTTTTTTTAATGCTCAAAATCATTTTGCTCTTTTTTTGCAAAAGAAACCAAAGAAATGTAGTATTTATACATGTTGGTTTCACACATTTTAGAAAAACATTTATACCAATATCATAAAAAATCTTGATTGATTTTGACATGTCAAATGGTGTAGCCATTACTCAAATACTTTCCTTGCTAACTGAATGTTTTAAGTGTCAAGTTTTCACATTTTTTTGTCATAAAGTTGTTTTCTAAAGATAACTCCATTTGACATAAACAAAACGTGTCTTTTCATGAAAGGTCAATATTACTAAAAACGTAATGACTTTGACATGCAGTCAAAGGGCTCCTCTCTGTGTTATGGTTTTCTTGTCACATGACATTCAACATGGCTTCCTGTTGGATGCTTTTATTGATTTGGCATATAAACAAAATCACTTAACTTCTAATTTTTGTAAGAACAATTAGGACAAATTAATGTCAATCGTTCTTCTTTACAAGAATTTCACTTTTTTTTTACTTTAAACATCACCAAAATTTCAAAAACCTAAAAAAAAAAAACGTTCAGAGGTGCAAGTCTTTGTATAAATTGCATTTTATTTATTTATTTATTTGATTGACCCTTAAGTAGGCCTACTCATTGTGCAAAATGTTATTAATGTTGTTGGTGATGACGTTGTTATATTTAGTATTAGTAGCTATTTAAAATTTATGAAGCTCTATCTAGCCACCTTTAAGAGCATTATATAGCTTTTTTCATTAGATTTTCAAGCTATTAGAGGCAAACAAAAGATGACTAAGTGGTAAGGAGTCTCAGCCCCGGGCTCTGAATTGGTCGGTTGGAGCAGTTTTAAATGAGTTTTGGTTGAGCCCATTGATTGAGTGGCCCCGCACTTTAAATTAATAGCTGGTTGTGGAGTCCAGCGTCTGCAGGGAGGCGCGGTGCAAGCTTAATGCAGCTTTTCGCTCCTGTCAATGGGAGGTCTATCTCGATGAATGGTTGAACTATTTCATGTGGATTTGGCTGCGATATTCCCCCTCTTTCCCGTTAGGATGTGCAGGAATGCATCTCGTACACAGTGTTTCCATTAGAGCGCGGCTCCGGGGCCGAGGGAGACCGCGGGGAGCAGCTCCTTCTCGGCGTCAGTTTCTCGCCCTTCTGGGATTCCCCTCCGCACAACTTTTAGTTAACGGCTTAATGCGCGCAGTCTCGAGCTTGTCTACTGCAAATAAACAAAACCGAGCTTTAGCGCTGCCTGTCTGCAGCCTGCCAAAGTATTGCGTCTTGAAAGGAGGGGAACGGGAAAGCGTTGGCATCCAAACTTTAGCAGATTTTTTGTAGCGACACAAAACACAAAAAGCAGCTTAAAAGTACAAACAAATAAAAACAACTGTAGACATAGAACGATTTTGACACAACTTTAAACTGTTTAAGGTGTTTATGAATGCATAAAAAACGGAAAACATTTAAAATCTGAAATCCTCCCATCACAACATGATTTGTAGGCTATTTATTGTAATCGTCACAGTGTGGGTCAATGAAGTGACGCTCTTTTTCCTGATCTTACGTCAATCAAAAACACATTAAAAATAATGCAATTCATACAGACAAGTGCTTGTAAAGTAAAAAAAAATGTTAGTGGAAAAAAGTTTAGGCAAATTAAAAATCTTGAAAAAAGAAATGTTGGCATAGCTTGGAACAATCAGTTGTTATTTAGCTCAAAAAGCATTTTTGTTTTCAAAAGTTATTAATAGCTACTTAAAATGTACAACCTACACACGTGAAACAAGTTGTGTCTGTGGCATAGGCCTTTCTAACATACAGGAAGCCGAATTGTTGTCTTCTGTAAAAAAAAAAAAAACTCTTTACCCTTTACATCCTTATGAATGTGCGTTCAGTTCATTTTTAATATCACCTATTTTTATTTTTATGAAACTCCACGTTTTGTTTTGGTCAAATTGAACACAAAACATGATTCATGACCTACTTTTTTTTACTTGTTACCCCAGCATTTTCAGAGTCAAAGATTACACTTTGCCACATGTTTTAAACTAGTTTTTAAGGATTTCTCCTTAGCCTACTATCATCCTATCTTTATCTGTCATTGACCCATATGCAGTCAGCTGTAACACGCTAGTTTAAACAAACACCCAAACAAACAAAAATGTACTAACTAAATGATAGTGCTTTTATTTAATAAATTCATTATAGGGTCGTATTAAATCCTTTTTTTATTGAATTCAATCATGGTTAAGCGTCGAGTTGCATTGTAGGTCGTTCGTGCGATTTTCTATTTGGAGGCAATACAACTGAATCTTTCATGTTCCATCTAGCAATTTGACGCCTTAATGTGTACGGCGTTGTGTGCAGCAATTTCGCAGCCGTGAAAAGAAATGACTCCCGGTCTCGGTAGCTCCACAGCTCCGCGCTTGACTGATGCGCTTCCCTCCAGAGAGAGCAAGAGGCGGGCAGTTCTCTAAATAATACAGTCTCTCGACTCCACGAATCTATCGAATTAAACATTTGTGCCCATTCAAATACTGCCTGCAGGGTTTCTCCTACACATATGACATTAAACAACGTGTCACCAATGCAAAAAAATGCAACTTCATTCCTGAGGAAAGTGGAAAGTTTCCCTCCCTTGTTTTAACTCGGCTCACTACGCCATCTACTGGGACTGGAGAGAAGTGACGCTCCAGGAGGTGCCCCTGCCCCGTGGGCTCTCTTACCCCGTGTTACCCCTGGCTTGGTACAGATACCACCGGCCCTTTTGTTTATCTGCTATCGCTTCCTCCTTTTCAGAACAATTCAGCTGAGGAGCCTCTATCACCAGCCTCCATCAGACCCCGGCGAGGCCAGGCAATCACTTTCCCAGATTACTTGTATTTAATACACAATGCATCATAAACCAAATCCCTCATCCTGACAGGGAGAAAATAGAACAGCTCATAGCTTGAGCTTTCCCAATTTATGGCTAAATTAAAAAGGCTTCCAACAATGGACAAGTCGAGAAATGGCAGGAAATCGATGCGCGGCGGACCGGGGTCTCTTTGCTGTTCTCAAGGAGCGCGGCTGTATGGGAATCTTTGGCGAGGGCCGCAGTATTTACACATGATTTTTCCTGTCCTTCCTCCGCGTCTGCCCTGCGATTTCATTTAACAATGGACATTATCTGGACCTTGAGTTCAATGTCAAAGATAGGCCAGGGAGACATATTCGTCTTCATCAGAGTCATTAGAGTCCCGTCAATGGATTGTGCTTCTTGCATGCGCTGGACCCAAAGAAAATGTCTCTTTTCTCACTCTTAATAAGGACCTGATAAGAACATTTTTAAAGTTCTTTGGAACTCTAGAACTCCGATCAAGGGGAATGGTTGATTTTTTTTAAGTGTTAATTTCCTAACCACTTGATGAACCTTAATTTTTAATAATTCACTATTTAATATAACGCAACAGAACATGTTTTAATTGCACTAAAACGCATTTAATTTCACGGAGATGCTGTTGAAATGGTAGGAAATAATTTTCCTGCTAATAAAAAAAAAGTTATGTTTTATGAAATAATGAGCAGCCTATTGTTTTATGTAGGAGAAGAAAAATAAATTAGTTTTTGTTGTTGTTGTTTGTCGTGGGCTGCACGTGTCAGAGAGCAGGGAGCAGGTGTATTGTGCATGAGGGGAAAAGATGAAAAAAGTGTTATTTAAAAAGTTAAAGTAGCGTTTTGTGTTTACTAAAGCTAAACATAAATGTTAGTTCTTAAATTAGTCGTAATGCTCGTTGCACGTCATTTAGTTTTAAAGAAACCTCTCGAACAGAGTTACACCTCAGTGCGCTTTCACTTGCACGAGCCTCCCTCGTTCTCGTGTCCTTCCCCGCGAGCAAAGCAAGCGGGGAGAGAAAAACGCCGTTGATTTCATGATTGCTGGATGGCTTCATCAAAGCGAAGAAATTCGGGTCTATCCACGAGCAGCCCCGTCCCGACCTCGCGCTGACCTCGCCTCTCCGCGAACGTGGGGGAGCCTCGCGCAACTTCCGACCGGTGGACACGCGAGACAGGTCCCCCCACCCCTCCTCCTCCTCCTCCTCCTCCTCCTCCTCAGCGCATCTCCCTCGCATGGGACAAGAGAGGATCCACTTGAACGGGACAGACAGAGACACTCCTACACGTTCGGATCACTGAAGGTGGACGATCCCCGCCGTTCCTCTGTTTCTTGTTCACACTCTTGCGCTCGCGATCCGATGCCAGCAAGGACGGTGAATAAAACCGCCAGTCAGACAGATCGACACCTGGGGACTTTCAACCGCATGCTTCGTGGAAGAACGGACTGAAGTTGGGCAAAGTTTTTGTCCGCTGGGAAATTTAGCGTGTCGTCCACTTGATAAGAGCAAAACGAGAGGAGAGAGGCGGCGAGAGACACGGGATAGGCTACATGCCGCTAAACAAGCTTCATTCGGGGCTGTTGTGATTTTTTTTTTGGTGCCGTTTCATCATTCTTCCCTGTGAGATTTCCGTGGGGTTCTTAAGGTAGGAGGTTTATGCCCTTATATCAACGTTTCTCTCTGACAAGCCGCAAATTAATGGTCAAATAAAAGTCCATTCATCCTTCACCTTTGAACTTGTTTAATTGTATCGAAACGAAGGGCTTCGGTTCTTTTTTCTGAAGCGTAACGCTGCCTTGCTTGTGTGTGTGTCGCTCTTTTTCTTCTTCGTCTTCACGTTTTGTACTTTTGTAGTTTTTTCTGATTAACATTTTATTGAATTTCAATATTTGTGTAAACTTATTTTCTTAGTGTTCAATATTTTCGATATTTTTGTTTTGTTTTAAACAGTCGTGTGCATCGTTTTTCGACTGAAACGAATTTTGTTGAATGAAAGCATGCAGACAATAGAAAATAAAAACAAAGTAATTACAGCTGACAAATGTTTCTAGTTTTTACGAGTTAGGGTGCACTAAAAAGTACTACGAAAAGCACATTATTTTAACACTACATTTCTAAGCTACATAAATGCCCTTTTGCTACTTTGCCTGCATGTTTTCTGGCGTTTTCTTTTTATCGTTTATTTTAACCCAAATTGTTTGTTCATATATTTTAGTGTGTGAAGGGCACCAGTGTTGTCGGTGTGTTTGGGAGGGGGTGAGCTTTTGTGCGCTTAATCTATTTGGCCTTAAAATAAACTCAGGGACAACATATTAAAGAAATGTTTAGTTTTTTTCTCCGTTAACAATGCGTTCATATTTGTTTCACATCATGGAAAAAGCGAGAGAGAAAGTGGACTGTGCGGTAGTTTGGCAGCTCTGGGAAGATAACCCCGTTATTTTGTTTCGAGATTTGTTGGCAGAAAGTGTATAATGCAAACGGTTATTGAGCTGGCGTGAAAGTCTGTCTTTATTAAATATTGTTATATTTGCAAAATCATTTTGTTTGCATGCAAGTCTGTTTAGAGCATTTTAAAGCATTTTACATTTCGAGTGAATCTGTATGTAAATGTATTACCAAACATTTTGGATGTGCTGAAAACTAAACAAAATAACTAGAAGATATTTCACAATTATGCATTTAAAATATTTTTTGCCTATTTCACATAACAATACTTCATTATACTCAAAAAATGACTGTGGTGTTGATGTGTAAAACTTACTTGAACAGACTTCAGCGAGCTGAGTCACTAGATGATATTTAAGATGAAGTTAAGATTTTTGTTTTGTGTGTGATGGTCGCTTGATGACTATAAAGAGAGATGAAGAGTCTGTGAGAAGTGAATTGAGCGAAGATGTTGTCAGAACCTGTATGAGTGTCTTAAAGAAAGTGTGTGTGTGTTTGTGTGTGTCGATAAGTTTGACTTATCTGTATTGCTGTTTTCTAAGCCTCCGTGGGTGGCGTGAGATTTTAGTCACTGCTAGGTAATCTGCAGAAGTTCAAGATCAAAGACTGATCTCTCTTTCTCTTTCTCTCAGGGCGAGCAGATAGGTTTGGATGGGAGTGTATGTGATAGCAGGAGCTGGCTAAGGCACGTCCAGATCTCTCCACCCAGCCTCCAACACAACCTCACAGCCTGCCAGATACATGAGCAGGTACGTGGAGAACACACGCACGCACACACACACACACACACACACACACACACACACACACACGCAGAGCACCTGCATGGCCAACATAATGAAATGTTTAAAGGTGTTTCTGCTATCTTTAATAGCAGATTCCTTCTGCAATCTCGTTGTGTGTGTGTCACTGTGTTTTTGTGTTTTGGTCTTTTGTATCTTGGCTGCAGCGTGAAGGACCACAGGCCGGGATCACACACACACACCCACACGCACTCTCTCGGTCAAGCATGATGATAATCACACATTTTGTATCGTTGCACTTGGATATGAGGGATGGCAAATTCCTGAATCCTTATGGAGTGAAAGACAGTGTGAGACTCTCAAAGAGAAAGAGAGAAGAGAGAATGAGTCACAAAGTATTTTACACACCACAAAATTTGACTGTTTACCTTTTATTTTCTTCTTTAATGGTTGAACCAGTTCTGTGTGGTTAGTTTGTTATTTTATGCATGTTTAAAATTGTAACATTTAAAAATTAAAAGCTTTTATGTCCATGTTTTATTTTTTATTTTTTAGGAGAAATTAAGTGATCAAGTTGGATTAAGATAAACTGGATTAAATGGAGTTTCATTGGTTTATACTGAACTGAGTTTGACTGGATTCAATTAAATTGTAAACTGAGCTGAGTTGATCTGAATTGAATTGAGATTAAATTGAGTTGAGTTGTGCTGGATTCAATTGAGTTAAATAGGGTTAGGTCAAGTTGAGCTGGATTCAATTGAGATGAGCTGAGTTGAGTTGGATTAAACATAGTTTCATTGAGTTGACTTGGACTGGAAGAAATTAAGATGAGGCAAACTGAGTTGAGCTAGATTCAATTAGGATTAGTTGAAGCAAACCAAACAGGACTGGAATAAACTGTGACGAGTATAGAGATGGACTGGATTCAATTCAGAGTGAGTTGATCAAGCGGATTGAAGTAACGTTTAGCTGGATTGGGTTGAGTTGGAGTTGTGTTGTGCTTTCTTGAACCACAACAGAGCATGGATGAATAATCATTCAATCAGTTTATACTCTTTTGCAGAGTTCAGTTCACACTCTTCCGGGCATCCAAATCACACTGTGAGATATTCAGTGGACACAAATTAACTTACCATTTGCCTATCTGCAGATAACAAAGAACTCTCGAAGCACCAGTCGGCCTTTTCAAGTGAAATGACGTATGCTGAGGATGCATTCAGATGTTAAACAGGCCAATTGTACTTTTCCATATTCAGCTTTGCAAAGGGAGATCCACTAGAAGAATCTAATCAAAACGTTTCTCAACCTCAAGTGTGTTTTTGATGTTTGACCAGCACATGAGTGATGAAAGAGCGAGACAATATGATGGCTGGGAGGTCTAGATTTTCTAAATATTTTACTTTTCTAAAGGTTTACATAAAGAGAAACTAGAAGAGTGCGAGAGAATCGGAGGAAGAGAACCTGTTCAGACGCAGCATTATGATATGGGCCATAATTGTTAAACTATGACACCTTGTCATAACAAAGAGTTCAGCTTAGACTTTATGGCTTCCGGCAACCCACATGTTTTCATAATCACGCTGTACCTCTTTATAGTGACAAAACCTGGAGAGAGAGATACAAAAGACCGACCGTTATCAGTTTTCAGAAAGAATAGACAATTTTGTTTGCATGGAGGTGAAAGAATGTGCTCTTATTCCTTAAGATGTTACGTAGAAGAATTAACAGGACAAGCTACCGGATGGATTTTGATCATGTTGCTACACTTAAATATTATTTAAAACTTTTTAATGCTTATTACCTAGAACAATTAACAGGAACAAAATCCATGGCTGGACAGATATTGATCGACTTGGACACAAGGAATGCTGATTGGCCGATTATTCCTGCTTTTCACTCGTCACCTTTTCACTGGACCTGGGGAAGGGGAAATTTAGTGCGAGGCGTTGGTCAGTGTGAGAGTGTTTTTCATTCCTACAGTGCTGAACGAAGGATCTAATGGACCTGTTTATCAGGACATCAGTCGACTAACATCCGTTTCTCATAGACACTTACACAATAGAGGCAGGCTCTGTGAGCGAGTGTATGTGTGTGTGGTGCTTGTATATGAAGTGACCTCTCTTAGGAACACAAGAGAGAGGAAAGTCTTGCGCTGTTTGCTTCAGTAATCGCTGAAGTCAAGGTAACGATTATCTAGTGCACTTCTCAGTGCCCTCAAAGTCAAGTGCAAGTTTCTGTGCCTCTTAAAGTCTTGCAGCGATAAGCCCTGATTATAAACATTTAAGGATTTGTCTTCTGTGACTTAGTATGGGTCAAAGATTGACAAGGATCATATTAAATCTCCATGTGTATGGAGGTTTAGGTATGGGAGAGGTCTGGTTTGTGGACTCTGTGTTTGTGTGTGTTTGTTTTTAGGTAGACTCAATTGACCTTCACTTATCACCTAGTTACCTAGTTGTCTAATTACCTAGTTGTCTAATAGGCTTTATGTTGAACGCCACATGAACAAACAGGAAAACTGGTCTCATCGCATCTGCTTGTCAGAGAAAGTGTTAACAGAATACAAATTGACCATGATATTTACTGTTATATCCTAGCTAGTTATTTTTATTGTTGCTGTTTTACTCGATTTTAATATCTGAATGTTAGTGAGAAGAAGAATAATTTTTTTAGATATCATTCATATGTGATGGACATTGGTTATGCTCATCTTTGCTCGCTCCTTTGAAGGCACCTTGAGTAAAACATTATATTTAAACAGTAAACAGTAAAACTATATTAAACTAAGCTCATACAAAATACCTGTACTGGAAGCCATGCAAAATGTTTTACAGAATATGAAAATTTGGTGTACATAACCCCCATGAGGACGTACCATACTTATAATGACTATAGACTAACTTAAATCCTATTCCCTAAATAAATAAAAAAATTACTTTTTTTTTAAATCTGAGAAATTCCAGGAAGGAGTATTTATTGATTTACTTTTAGCATATTCATTAATAATGTTTATTAAATTGTAATAGTTTTATTTGGGAAAATCAGGGGTATTTCTTTATTTTGGTTACATACATGTTTATATTCATTTTATGCATACATGTGTTCTTTTATTTATTTTACTTTTTGGAGGAGGTTTTTGTAACTTAAAAAGAAAACTTCTAGCATGTTCTGAAAGTATTTTTAATTTATTGTATAATTGTTATTTATTTATTTGTTCCCTTTGTGATCATCCAGAATGGATTTGACCAATCTAGCTTCTTCTGGGGTTTTGTCTAGCTATAGTGACATTGTCTCACTCATCTTGATATATAACCTTCTTTTTGGTTACCACTCAAAAATCCTCCTGATATTATTCTCAGAACGTAGTATGTGAGTGTGTGTTTGTGCACACAGCCAAACACACACTTCTGTGGCATCTGAAAAGACTTGCAGGTTGGCACTCACCCTTGGCACTGAGGAACCAGGCCACGGCCCAAGAGGGGTTGCCAGGAGTGATGCCCAGTAAACTCCCCTGATCTCTGAGCTTGGCTGGCTCGCTACGTCCCCGGCCAACAAGTTGTACGAGTGTGTGTGCCCGTATCATTCACCCCACAGCCCCTCACACCACGTTTGAACAGCTCTGCCATTGTCTCCTACTCACAATATTATTGTGGCCCTTTGCTCCCTGCCTTTGTGCATGAATGTGTAGGATAAAAACACACACATACACGCAAAGAAACAGGGTCGGCTGTGACATTACAAGTACAAGATATCAGAGATCTGCAGGAAGGCACCAGAAGGGGTAGACGGGCCGTGAAAGTGTGTGTGAGAGACTCTGTTCTCATGTCGTCTTGAGGGTTCTGCTAGTTCCCTGTATTCTCCTGTTAAACAATAGACCACGACTCGGTCCCTCAATGTCCCCCACGGCCTGCTGGGTCTTGTACACACACACACACACCACATAATGACCATGGCGTTTCCGAGAGGTCTCCAGTTCACCATTGCCTTTATCATATTATCAGGAGTTTTTGTGTGTGTCTCTCTGATTGTGTGACATCTCTAATAAGAACGCTCAAATGTCACCACCAGACTGCACAGGAAGCGAGCCGTCTAATGCCTTCAAGGCTTGCCAAAAATAACACCATCCAAATAACACAACTGTTTCTCCCACTACCTATTGTGTTCACACAGGAAGTGTGTTTGTGTCAAACAGATAGGTCTCCGTTCGGATTCCTCAACACCAGTTCTTTTAAACACACACACATTCGAGCTCAGGTTCCCATCATTGTTTGTCCATCAAATTGTATTGTCGTTTCAAATCATCATTTATTTATTTATTTCACATGCTCATAAAAATGGAGATAGTTCTGCCTACTAGTTGTGCTGCTTAATATTTTTGTGGATTTTTTTTTTAGGATTCTTTGATTAAATAGAAAGTTCAAAAGAACAGCATTTATTTGAAATGGAAATCTTTACTGTCACTTTTGATCAATTTAATGCATCCTTGCTGAATAACAGTATTACATCAAAGTTACTAACCTCAAAACTTTGAACGGTAGCGTATCAGTGTTTTTTCCCATGTGAAACATCTGTCTCTCTCTCTAGATCTTTTACCGTGTGGTCCGAGAGGTCCAGCCGGGTGAGGAACTCTTACTGTTCATGAAGGCTGAGGAGTTTCCATGTGAGACCATGGCTCCAGACATACACGGTGAGTTTGCACTCATACACGCATAAACACACAAACAAATACACTCGTTTGCTAACTCACTTTTTCTGTTGTCCTGCAGAGGAGCGTCAATACCGCTGTGAGGACTGTGACCTAAACTTTGAGTCTGGTTCAGAGCTGTTGGACCATCAGAAGCATGCGTGTGGTACCCCGCCTTCCTCCGGCTTCAAGCTGTCTAAACAGGGTCTGCCCAGCGCCGGAGACGATGCTGATCTGGACCCGCTGCACCTACACTCTCTCCCCCTAAACTTACCCCACTCACCGCAGGAGTGTAAGGAGTGCGAGCAGGTCTTTCCTGATGCACAGAGGTTAGAACCCTGGTATTTTTATACCAATTTTTCTCCTATTTATTATATACCTATTTATTATATTTTATTCCCAACACAAATATAGTAACAGTATAAGTTAAATTTCAACTGTAGTCCCTTACATGAAGCTAACTGATTAACTCTAACCATAACCCAGCATTATTTTCTTTTTTATACATGGATTTAACTTTTGAGAGTATCCCTGGAGAGTGATTTAGCTCCCTCTCGTTTTAACTCGAACATGATGAAATCTGACAATTCTGTCTTTCGGTTTTTCTCTCAGTCTGGACACTCACTCTCTGTCTCACTCCGACGAGCGAGAGTACAAGTGTGATCAGTGTCCTAAGGCCTTCAACTGGAAATCAAACCTGATTCGCCACCAGATGTCACATGACAGCGGAAAGCACTATGAATGTGAAAACTGCTCAAAGGTAGAGTCCAGACATTAGCAAAGACGTTTGTGCAAAAACAGGGGTCTCTTACTGTAGCTCACCTTTCCTAAATCTGCTACCGCAAACAAAAAACGCTGCTAAATGCAAATAAAAAAGCAACTAACCATATAATAATGCGTAGTTAGGAGGAGAGCAAAATAAATAGGCTTATCAATGTCTAAAATGGAGGAGAACATTCTTGGTTGTTGACGTCAAAGGTTGTGTATAGGTTGTGTCAAACTCTAGCATGAAGCCATAGATGTCAGTATTTATTTACAAAGACGTTTTTGTACGGTAATTAATTCTGGTACTTTTGGGTTACCGCATGATGTCTAGTGTACATCATGAAGCAAAACCAGTTGAGATCCACTCTAATATCCGTAGGCTGTGTATGTAAACTTTCTCCCTGTATTTCTCTCTCTTTACCCAGCAGGTGTTCACAGACCCCAGTAACTTGCAGAGGCACATCCGCTCTCAGCACGTGGGGGCTCGAGCTCACGCCTGCCCCGACTGCGGCAAGACCTTCGCCACCTCCTCGGGCCTTAAACAACACAAACACATCCACTCTTCCGTCAAGCCCTTCATATGTAAGTCACTCAGACCCTTCATATGTAAGTCTGCATGCTTTCTACTCTGAACACCACACTGCAGAGTTGGAGAGCTCCAGCATCCTTTTGAAATTTTCAATGTTTGATTCCGGATTCGACATAGCTTCACTACACTTTTTATAGTTGAATAAGACAACTGTACCTTCAATGCACTTCTTTTTTTTTTTAAACCTCTACCAAAAGTTTTTTGAAATCTTGTTTTTGAAAGACTGGTGGAGCTCTCCGGCTGGCCTGGGTTATCCAGCACTAATGTTGATGTCAGATCTGTCTATCATCCTGACCTTGCACTTTTTTAAAGTCAACATGAAACAGCATTTACACCATTTTACTTCCAAAATGACACATTTCACAGAAAACCAACAGGGAAAAAAACAAACCTTTTTTATTCATCCGGAAGTAATTGGATTGTGAAAAGTGTCAGTCAGAGAAGTAATGATTTTTAGAGATTAGGGTTTTCATTTCCTTATAAACCATGCACAATAAGACCCGGAATGTTTATTATGAAATAAAATGGGGACAATTTTGATCTCATGTTGCCTTTAACACAAGGTACTGAAAAATAAATAATCAAGAAGTATACTAATATTTTATATATATATATTATTATTATTTTTGAATAATATTTTTATCTAATTAACATTAATATTATTTGTAATTCAATACAAATGTGTTATTCTGTGTTCATTTGCTATAACCTAAAACTACTTTTTTTACAGGCTGGGATGTTTGATGCACTGTATTTACTGACTGTGTGTGTTTGTAAGTGTGTGTGTCTGTTCATGTGTACTCTACATTTGTACTGTGGTGTGTGATGGTTCACTTTCCAATCTTTTGATTCTAGGGGTCAAATCTAGAGTAGATGATACTGACTGTATTTATACATAAGAACATAGTCACGTTCTTATAATCATATCAACTTTGAGTCTTTTGGTATGCTCAGTGCATGTTTACCCTACATTTTCTAATAATGCTTGTCAGTAAACCAGCTCGATGCGTGACCTTTGACCTCTGACCTCATACACGAATGACTTGAATTCTTAATCTCATCCTGCATAAATAGCTCACTTTCCCCTCATAACGCTTTAAACGTCTTAAACCATACTGAGACCTCTGAACTTTGCCCAATTGAACTTCTTGCATTGACCCTCGGAGTGCTGATCCCACACAGCTCGTGTAGACATCGCCACCCCCCCCATGCCACCACATATCAGACAGTAACTAGCTTGCTAACTCTGGCCATTCCAGGAAAATCACTACCACATGCAGCCCAGCTCATACAGAGACTAGCACACAGCCATTTACAGCAATCAGCATTTGAACAAGCACAGCTTACAGCACTTAATGACCCCGCAACAACACACACACCGAATACACCACACACATGCACTTTTATACATCCACAGTCTTATTTTTATATTGTACCTATTATGTATATATCTGTAGTTCATTCGAAACTGAAAAGTATTAATAAAATGTAATTCAATCAAATTGTACTCGTTTTCAGCATTCCAAATTAGTCACTTATGAGGTTTCATGTTTTGAAACAGAGCCATAAACTCACCCGTGTGCCTTCGTTTGCATGTACAGCACTGTATGTGTTCATATACTTTATTCTGAGTTTGTTACTGAAACAAACATTAGCAAAAAAATATTATGTTAAACTACAAGAGAAAATCTCTCTTTTACACAAACACTCAAGCACATTTATTTTACTACTGGCTGTTCATCACTGCGGAATGTGTTTATAATATTTTGTTACAGTTTATTAGGACCTGACAAAACACAGCACTCTGAAGTGCCCACAGATCTTCCCTCACACACGCCCCAGATTTCACACCTGTTCATCCGAGTGTCCAGTTGTTCACAATTATAAAGCAGTGTGTGTGTGTGTGTGTGTGTGTGTGTGTGTGTGTGTGTGTGTGTGTGTGTGTGTGTGTGTGTGTGTGTGCGTATGTCTGCTGTGTTTCCTGAATGTACAATATCCAAGCAGTAAGTATGTGTGTGTGAGAAAAACCCACCGTGAACGCTTAAAGGGATAGTTCACCAAAAAAATATTTTTTTTTACTCATCCTTGTGTTGTTCTAAACTTGAAAGCATTTCTTCTTCTTTTTTAATCCATACAGTGAAAGTCAATGGGGTCCAATGTTGTTTTGAACCCTACTTTCACTGTATGAAAAAAGAGTTCTTAAGAATATCTTTTTTTGTATTCTGCTGAAGAAAGAAAGTCATATAGGTTTGGAACAACATGAGGGTGAGTAATAATGACATAATTTTCTTTCCTTTATCTTTAAGTCATCCTCTTACCTTGCACTAATATTTACATCCCATCTCTTGATCAGTCTCTGTGAGTGACTGACTCCATAAACACATCCCGCGGTAGAACATCCTCTCATTCCGCACCTCGCACCTCATGCAATCTGACAGGGATTAGCAAAACCACCCTCCTAGACTCCCTAGCTTCCATAAATTTAGAAAAATGTCATGTTTGCAATAAGATATGTGATTATGATGAGAAATGCAGGTGGTTAAAAGGCTTCATTTCACACTAGAGGTGTTAGATTGGTAATGTATAGGGTGATTTTATTACTTTCAGAGTCTGCATTAGAGATTTAACTGTATACACTTCCGTGAGGACGGAGTGTGTGTGCAATGACATGAACAAGAGTTTAGGATCCATCATGAGTTTTCAAGAACATTGTTTGAAGATTGAATAGTGTGTAACGATGTGAGATGTGTGTGTGTGTGTGTGTGTGTGTGTGTGTGTGAAATAGACTGAGACGTCGCTTGGTCCATGGGAACGGACCTGCGGGAGAGGATTCATTCAACTCTGTTTCCTTCTCACGCTTAAAATAGAGCCATTGTGATGTCCTTGTCTGTGTGTATGTGTGTGTGTGCACCTGCGTGTGACATTGCATTCTTTTATCTGCCATCCTTGCTTATCCTGCATTTTTGTTTGTTTTTGTTAATGGATGTGTGTGACAAGCCAAAAGCGACCGTCCTTTTATGCTGTATGTCCATGTCTCACTGTCTCTAGGTGAGGTCTGCCACAAATCCTACACGCAGTTCTCCAATCTGTGCCGCCACAAGCGCATGCACGCAGACTGTCGCACTCAGATCAAGTGCAAAGACTGTGGCCAGATGTTTAGCACCACGTCATCCCTAAACAAGCATCGGCGCTTCTGCGAGGGGAAAAACCATTTCGCTGCTGCTGCAGGAGGGTTATTTGCCCAAGGCATGGCCCTCCCTGGCACCCCTGGTCTGGACAAATCCACACTGGCTGGAATGAGCCATGGGAGCCCTGGTTTAGCAGACTATTTCGGGACGAACCGGCACCATGGTGGGCTGACATTCCCAGCAGCCCCTCCAGCATTCCCGTTCAGTTTTCCAGGACTTTTCCCATCGGGACTTTATCACCGGCCCCCTCTAATCCCATCCACATCACCCATTAATGGCCCTCCAAGCACTGAACTACGAAAGAGTCCGCTAGTGTCCTCACCCATCTCTGGGTCACATGACCTTTTGAAGAGTTTGCGCAAGGATTCATTCAACGGGGAGGGAGAGAGCATGGAGCGTCAGAGAGAAGGATCCGTCTCCAAGCCAAGGCACAGCGGGAAGATGAGTGACCAGTCGGAGAGTAGCGATCTGGATGACGTCAGCACTCCGAGTGGGAGTGAGCTGGAGAGCACTTCAGGTTCCGAGTTGGAGAGTGAAGCAGAAAGCGACCGGGAAAGAGTGCGAGTGCGGGAAAATGGCAAAGGGCCCAAAAGGAAATCCAGCGGGTTCAGTGATGCCCAAAGCCCAACTCTTGTTAGCTCCAGTAGTAGTAACGCCAATAATGGAAAAGATTTCCCTGTGCCGGGGCTCGTCCCACCATCTTTGGATGAGCAAACGGCTGTTTCCGGTGCCGTTAATGACTCGATCAAGGCAATTGCCTCAATTGCTGAGAAATACTTTGGTTCTACTGGACTTGCAGGCCTGCAAGACAAAAAAGTTGGGCCATTGCCATACCCTTCCATGTTCCCTCTATCATTCTTTCCTGCCTTCTCTCCATCAGTCTATCCTTTCCCTGAAAGGGAGCAACTTAGACCTCCAGGCCACAAAGTGGAGCCAGAAAGCCCTCCGGTTGAGGGTAAAAAACTTCAGGGCAGAAACGCTGAATCACCTTTTGACCTCACCACCAAACGGAAGGAAGAACGTCTTGCAGCCACATGCGCCTCTTTGAAACCAGAAGCCTCACATGTACAATCAGCCAACCAAGATCAGCCGTTGGACCTCAGTCTTGGCGGGCGAAGTCGAGAAAGAGTGTAAGAGGGCAAGAGTTAAAAAAGAACCCTGTCTTTGGTGAGGAGAGGGTGGAACCAGATCCACCCAAAGCTGACCCATCCCTCCAACACGCAAGACCTACGCCTTTCTTCATGGATCCCATTTACAGGTACTGTCAATCACATGTGCTTCCTTATGTGTTAGCGCTACGGAATAGATTTAGTTTGGTTAAACTCGCTATGAGAACTGATAGAAATTTAACATCAGCAGGGTTGAGAAGAGAAAGATGAACGATCCATTCGAAGTCCTCAAGGACAAGTATATGCGGCCGGCTCCTGGATTTCTCTTCCACCCACAGGTGAGATTTGTCCGAATATTTTCCCACTGCTGATTCCATTTTATTTTATTACTTCATCCCTGCACAAATCATTAGCCTATTTTCCAATTGCCTCTTTCTGTGCTACTGCAGTCAGTGTTAATGCAAGCGGTTCCAGACTCAAACGCAGATAAAAAGCACTGAATCTGCACCATGACCGGTTTGAAAGCTTCCTCATCTGTTAGTTCCCACCAGTGTTAACAAAAAAGGTGGCGCATAAATGCCATGGAAAACATCAAGCATCTTGTTTTACACGCACAATTACCTGAAAATAAATAAAAAGTACAATCTAAAGTCTAGATGTTTATATTTGTGTAAATAAGAAGTGTCTGAGAAACATTCATACTGTATATCCCATTATTTTACTGTAATGACAAATTTCAGTTTAGTGTTTTTCGGATGCAGAAATCGCTTACAGCTGCTTTAAAATCAGTTTAGTACATTAACCAAATTTGAAGTAATTTGAAATGCTAGCATAACATTAACTGTCCCATTGAATGCAATTTCCATTACTGACAAATAACTCCGCATGACATTAGAATTGACGGAATAGCTACAGTATGTTGGCAGTAGCTTTACAGGGCCCCAGTGTTTTAGTATTAGCATAGCGACTCCCATGTTCCTCTGTGTGGTTCTTGATCAGGACCAGATGTTAGATTCAGGCAGGGTGGAGGCTTTTGTGACACGTCTCTGTGTGGGTGTCTTTGATTATGATGTCACAATATGATACCCTGTTAAACTGCCAGACACTGACCCATATCCCTGGATGGAGAGTATGTATAAGTGTATGTGTGTGTGTGTGTGTGTTTGTGTGTTTATTGCAAATCTATGTGATTTGTGCATCTGTAATGAGTGATTTGGTCAGAGTATAAGTGTGTGGTTTTGTGCCCGAGTGTCTGTGTAACCTCTTTTGTGTGTATTAAGTGACCTGTCTGGTTTATGTCATTGTGTGTTCGCTATCAGTGTTCTGTAAAAATAATACATAGGTCTCTTATAAACCCACACACACGTCTGGTACACATAAAGACCCTGAAACACACACACACACACACACACAGACACAGACGCTTACTGGTGTAGTGTTTTATTGGCTGTTCCAGGACAGTGTTTTATGGGCTGTTTCATTGGCCTGATTTATTCCCTGTGTATGCTTTGTGTCTGCGTGAGATAATATCCACATGTCCCTGACACACTGCCTAACGAGGTGACCTATCAGCATCTACTTTACTGCACTATGCTCTCTGGACTCTCTAATCAGCACCAGGGACACTACTGACAGCACAGTTGTATTATGGGAAATGCAGTTTAAAATGTTCTGTATTAGTTTGATGTCAAGTGGATTGTTGGGGAGAACAAAGTAAAAAAGTACATTTAGCACTATGAACTATTTTATAGTCACAACAGTTGCATTTTAATTAGTTAATTAATAAAAATAAGAAAAAATACTATTATTGTTGTTGTATTATAATCAAATTTGACTGTATTTTTTTAACAAATATTGTTTTTTAACATTAGTCTTCAGAACATTTGATGAAATAATATATTTTCTATTTTCTTCCATTCCATTAGAAAAAAAAATCAAAGAATTAGATAACCACTGGATAAAATAAAATTCTATAAGTGTGGGATGCTAACCTTTACTAAACATCACATTGCATAATCACACGCAATCAGTCTGATTCTTGATTTTGATTTGCTGTTTCCCTTCTGTCCTGCCCCCAGTTTCGCATGCCTGATCAGAGAACATGGGTAAGTTTCTCCTAACCAAGTCATTCATGTGCTTTCACCACACACACACACACACTCACATGATTAATAATTTCATGCCAATCACCCTATTGCTACATGTACACTGCAGCTCACTATTAGCATGACATGCTAGATGTAATGCATGGCTTAAACAAACAAATGCATGCACCACAGCTGCATTATCGTCAGGCCGAACAGTTCCAGTCATACACTTGAGCTTGGTTCGGCAAAGCGCGATTAGAAACTGTTCCTGGCTCGGAAACTCAGCATCTAGAATGCGTGAAGTGACGTCCCAACTCAGGATTGATCACTTGTCTGTTGCCAGACTACCAGTTTCTCTGTAGCTGACAAAGCACACTATTTGAGCGACGTAAACACAAGTTAATATAAAAGAAACATCTGATCATTCTCTATTACACGGACACTATTTACATCTCATATCATCTGTACATTTTTGCATTAACAAGGCAACGACTGACACATTTGTATTATTCCAAAGAGCTCTGTTATCAGCCCCACAATGGAAAATTAAACCATATCCACGCTGGCTGGGCCGGATCTGCATGGAATTGAACGTTTAAGCAACTAGAATGGTTTGGCCCGGCAGAGTGGTTCAAATCATACTTAAAACATTAATCTTCTCTGAATGGAAATGATTTTGTACCAAATTTATGTTTAGTCTGTAAACTTCCATTCTTTTGGACTTTTTTTGCGTTATTTGTTCAATGCAAGGCCACAGATTGATTCGTTTTTGGATTTAAGCTCTATAAAACGGCACATTTGATCTTCTAAATATATAAAAACACAACTAGTCTTCAAACGGTAGAAGAATGTCTTTTGACTGTGCCCGTGTGAATGAATCTGCTGTGTTTGTGTCATTTGGTGCACTCATGTCTCCGCTCTTGTGTGCCAGTGTGTGTGCGTGTTCGTGTGCGTGTGTGTGTGTGTGTGTGTGTGTGTGTGTGTGTTAAGCAGACAGAACAGTTGTTATTTCTGATGGCTACCACTGATAATGCAGTGAATGTGATTATTTACATAGAGAGAGTAACAGACCACGGCTCTGATTTGGGGTGGCGACACTCCCCGTACGGCATCGCATCACTGGAGGGGTAACAGTCTCTCTGGGACCCCTCTCTGAGCGTGTGTGATATAGCACAAGGGGGGTTTCCAGACCCAAGACATCTGGAACCCTGATAAGATCAACAATTGAAAAAGCTCTTACTAATGAAGGGCCTCTCAGGCACACACTACTGAGAATGGGCAACTCAACAGCTGCCCTACCACAGCGAGAGAGATGGAAAGGGTGAAGGCTACTTAACGATCCAGGAAGTCCATTCGTTGCCGATCACAGATTTCTTTGGACTTAGTTGTTACAGCAATCATAGAGATACCAATCTATGGTAATATGTTTAGACTTCAAGGTCCAATCAAAATGACTTTAAAATATGCATGTGTGAATGTGTGTATTTTTGACCTAGATGTACTTTGCGGATGTACTGGCCTGGAGGAATGTTTTATTGCTCTTTCATAGCTCAGAAGTCTAAAATCCCTAAGGAGCAATGAAAATAGACACAAATGAGACAATTGTTGACGTGCAGTGAGATCATAGAGCTATAAAATTAATGTTGATAGCATAGTGCAGATCATGTTAGAGCGCATTCAAATTAACTTTTGATTGCAGTCTTTGCTATCTTGCTATCTGAGCACAGTTTGAGGCATTGTTGAGATCCCTTCTGAAAATCTAACACAGTCACATTAAAAATTAATGTGGTATTTTTCTAGAAGCAGGAGACATGAGCAAAAGTCTCTAATTGGTCCGCATTTAATCTCATTGTGCAGAGAAACATATTCCTATGGGGACAAATGTCCAGACAGGATACAGTAAATCTGTCTAAACTAAAGTAAAAATAATTACAGTATATATTTACTACATATATGACTGTATATGTATTTATATAGTGTATGTGCTCATTTAGATAATTAGATAACTAGATAGTAAGGTGTTTACTCCAAGTGTTGTGGTTTAGTGGACAGGCTAAGTTTGGTTGAGGTCGAGATGCTAATAGAGTGTTAGCCGAGCATTAGTAGAGACAGCACATCATCCAGATATACTGCATGACAGTACTCCTTCATTAAATACACTTCTATCTCTCTGTCAATCTCTCCCTCCTTCTCTCTGTCTGTGATTTATGGAGAGAGGGAGAGAGAGTTGGTGTCAAACAGGTCTGACACTTCACATCCTCCCGGAGGATGTGATCCTGACGTTCCAATGGAGAACTTTAACTCCCAGCTGTCATTCCTCATCAAACGTCCACATTATCTTGTGTTGATCTTTCTCTCTCTTTCAGTGCCCCTTTCTTTGTCCCCTCCTTTCACATAATACTTGTAAATGTAAAGATCTATCTGCAATTTTTCTGCAAAACATCTCAAACCTGCTAAAGATCTCGATGTAAAATTTGTACAAGATTGCCTAAGCAATGCCATCCCTGGTGGCGGAGATGCCATCATTCATTTTATTTTACTTGTATGTCAACAAGCTTTTGTGTCTATTTCATTCTTTCCTACATAACTGAGCTCAGATTACTTGGTCTTGAAGAAACTTGATGAGAAATGAGTTGAGTTTATATTGAGATCTTTGAATTCTGATTGGAGACAGAAAATCCGAGTGCAATTTGAGACCTTGTGGAGCTGGAGATACAAGCCCCCATTGGCTCTCCATTGGTTCCAGGAGAAACTTTATTTCTTTCTATCTTAAAACTTTTCTACTTTTGTGTGTGTGCGTGCGTGCGTGTGTGTGTGTCATGTATGTCTTTCACTGTGAATCAGGAGTGATTTGTCACCAAAACCCGAAATAAGAGAAAGGGAAAACTCAATACGCACATGAAATAATGCAAATCCGCTCTGCTTTCTGAAAGCCCTCACTGTTGCTCTGCGGTTGATAGGCCTGCTCGCCTACAGGGACCCCCCAGCCCTCCCTCCCTCAGCTCCGTCCCCTCCCTCTCCTTCCTATGATATCATTATTACTGCTGTCTCAGCCTTGATCAGTAATGTCAACATCTTTCATATTGACGAATGTGCTGTCTGCTCATATTGTGCACTGAATGCTTTATGGCCAACATAGGACATGAATCACTCCTGCTCTTCAGTACACACACACACACACACACACACAGGCCTTATGTTGTTCTCATTCTCTGGCTGACACACACATGTAGCTGCTTCCCCTTTGAGAGTGTGTCCATTTCTGATGAAAGCAACTGTTAGGCTTAATTAGTAAATTGGCAACCGTTCTTATCCACATGAATCTGTGTGTGTGCGTGCACATGTGTGGTCCATCTTATAACGTGCATTGTTATTTGTGTTTGTGCGCCAAAATTGGACATTACAGATCAGCGAAAGCATTTCACACTGTTATCCGAGAGTGAAAGTTCACGGTCTGCATTTTTTCCCCACACATCTGCAGTAGAACACAACTCCATGTCAATAAATGCAGGTAACACAGTGGGGATGTGTGTCCTTAAATACCTCACAATGAGGTAAGTAAAACGTTTCTCTATCTCTCGCAGATGTCGGCGATTGAAAACATGGCAGAAAAGCTGGAATCCTTCGGCTCTTTGAAGCCAGACAGCGGTGACATCATGCGTTCCGTTCCCTCCATGTTCGACTTCCGGGCTCCGCCCACCACCCTTCCTGAGACACTGTTACGCAAGGGCAAAGAGCGCTACACCTGCAGGTAACCATGACGATGAGCACCGACCTCCTCCTAGAACATTATGACCTTATCTTATTAAAAAAAACTTCAATTATCTCCTTTTTAAATACCACAAGTAAAACAAACTCTCTCTATACATTAGTAATATTTATTATTTATTATAATTAGTACATTATTACTGTACTAATTACTTTTTAAATCCTATATCAACCTCGACCATTTGAAAAATAAAAGGAAAGACATGAAACTGCTCTTTTCTTCTTTCAAATAAATAATATAAAACTGCATCAATTATTCTTGAACTGACCAAAGTATTTAAAGGGAGAAGGTTACATCAAGAACATACATTTTATCATTAGACGTTACATTTTTATATTGAATCCACTATTGTTTTATATTGAATTGTTCTGTAGTCGAGACAGTATTTAATGGAATTGCTTCAGAAGAAACTAATTAAATTACAGAAAAATTAAGAGTAATCCCTTTACTTTTGCATGGGAAAGTAATTAAATTACAGTAATTAGTCACTCAGTAATGCACTGGTAAACAAACAAAACTAAGCTAATTATATAGCAATTAATCAAAAGAATCTAAAAACATGATAAAGTCAGTAAACAAACAACAAAGCAAATTGGATCGTAAATGATGTTTTAAATTATAAACTACAGTGACTGTTGCTGGGTTATTTACAATATTTTGTACATGTAGTATTGACACAAAATCAATATTTAATTTTTTAAATACCAATTAAATGCCAATCACATACAGGATTTTGTGACACCAGTATAATAAATGTATATTTATTATGTCATTTATTATAGCGATCATATTTATAATAACTTTATTTTGTTTTCATTATCAAGCTGTTTCAGTAAACATTTGTTTGATGTTTAATGAGTGTTGACAGCACTGAGCATGGAATGCAGGGGGTTTTTGGGAAGCGTGTTTGTGTGTGTATTGCTGAGTATTGTTCCTGGAGATCTGTTTCCTTCCCCTATAGATACTGTGGCAAGATATTCCCACGCTCGGCCAACCTTACAAGACATCTACGGACACACACAGGAGAGCAGCCTTACAGGTGACACACTCTCACACACACACTCACACAATAATATAACACTTTGATGTAATCATGTAAGAATGTAGCACATCAGTCGACACTGCATGAATAGAGGTGCATATGGACCAGTGTACTCCTGTATACACCACAGAACCTGGGAGTATTACTGACCACAGGTCCGTATTCTGCCAAAATTTTGCCAGTTCGGATGTATGTTACTGAGGTGTTCTTTCATGCAATGGCCATTTGTTTACACGGATTAATGCACAAACTTGAAACAAACCATTAAGCTATAATAAACCATACTGGCAGAATAATTATTGTGATTATAATTATTAGTAAAAAATACCTTTTTAATGTTATTTATACTATAAATTTTTCAGTCATATCAATATAATCTGTCTGCAATACATAGAGAGTGTGTCATTAAACATAACCATGATATAAGCAGATATCATCATTGGGGAAATATTGAGGATATGGTGACTTATGAGGTGAACTGTTCTTATATTTACCACGGAAGACTAAATGTTCTGTCATTAAAAACCAGGAACTATTACATTTGTAAGCGTAATTTAATAAAATCCTAAATGGAAATCTCCATAGTAAATGTGATTTTTGTCATTTGGTTTTTCAACATATGCAGTTATTGTCATTGGGAAAGAGTGAGGTGAAGTCCATGAGAGAGAAGGACATACAGACAAGGAGACTGAAGGAAGTGTGTATGAATAATAGAGGTGATGAGTGCCGTACAGCTGTGGGCCAGCAAAGGCAGCTGGGTAATTAGGCCCGTGTTTGGGCCTCAGACTCTTTCAGGGAGTATTAAAATACTGCACAGAAACAGGCGTGCGCACACACTGCGTTTGTGGTCCGTATGACCACAGGGGAGGTTTGTACAGGGCTGTGTTACTTTCCAGATAGCCTCAATCTCCTCGTGCTGGCAGGGCTTTAAACGAGCCGGTGATCAGCCTTTAACTACAATTTAATTTCTATTTTTTCTGTTGCTTTTGGAGGGAGTGGGGGCGAGACGGAGAGAGCGAGGGAGAGATAACAGGTTCCTGGGAGACGCAGTTTAGCGCACAACTCTACGGTCGAGGGGAAGATATGATCACGTAATCATACGGGATAATTCTGCGTGAAGAGACTTGGCACATGCAGTGGTTTTCAAGGCAGAGGGAGGATGTGGACGAGAGAGTTTGAGTGTTACTGAGTTGGCCAAAGATTAGAGACAAAGAGTTCATGACCACTCAATCATGTGTTTAGGACCCTGAGTGTGTGCGAGACAGTTTGATTTCTCGCGTCTGTATATTGTGAATACTGTATTGTCTAATATGTTGGACATATGTTTCCACAGGTGTAAGTACTGCGATCGTTCGTTCAGTATTTCCTCAAATCTTCAGCGTCACATCCGTAACATCCATAACAAAGAGAAACCCTTCAAATGCCACCTGTGTGACCGCTGCTTCGGCCAACAAACCAACCTGGACCGGCACCTCAAAAAGCACGAAAATGGTAATTTATCAGGTATACACACACACATAATATCATTTTATTGTTTAGCAACTTTTTAAACGAAACTAGTTAGCAACTGTCAATGGTTATTAGTATTTATTGAATAATCTACTATGTGTTGTGTCTTATGTGTAGGCACGGCGATGTCGTCGCCCCGTTCAGAGCTGGACAGTGGCAGTGCCATCTTGGAGGACAAGGAGGACTCGTATTTTAACGAAATACGAAACTTCATCAGTAACACTGCACGGAACGCCACATCTCCGTCACACTCCGAGGAAGGGTAAACACCATCTTCTTCCTCTGTTACACTAATAAATACAGTGTTCAAATACAAAATATAACCTTTATTGGGTAAAACTGATTATTTGTCAATCAGAGCCTTTGTTTAGTGCTTAGTGCATGTGGCCATTTTTATTTTTTACTATTATTAATGTATCATGTATGTCAGGAGTTAAACAAATTGATCTTTTATGTAAAATTTTAGGTATTCACAAAACTCAAACTTCAACTCAGTATCTTACCGAAAACTACACTCAGTCATGTGTAGTTTCACACACACACACACACACACACACACACAAACAGAGTGTCCATTAGGCTGTCAGTCATCAGTTGGCGCTAGTTGCCTCAGGCAGAATGGAGGTTATTATACACAAACATTACTGAACACAACACTTCTCATGCCTTATTCATTAACCCTCACCTCTGAGTGAATACCATCACATGAAAGGAACGGACTGGTATCGCAGTGTGTATTAACCGCACATGTGAACGTATCTGTGTGTGTACATATATTTTGTATGGTTGTTAATCATTACCCTGTCGCCTGCGGTTTTTAAGAGCAAAGATTGGGGCAGGTCTCCAGGAGGACGTGATTACTGATTGGCCGATTGCGAGCGCGTGCAGAGCGCTGTTGACTTTTGGCTGCGTGTGCGTACATGAATTTTGCCATCTGCATATGATAATTATCGTTGATCATTTCCCAGCAATGATCATCAGGTTGCATGACGGTTTAAATGTTTGACCTGGTCATCCGTGTGTGTGACAGATTGAGCCAGATAAAGATCTTGCAGGCTTAGGTTTTTTGATTTCTTCATTGTTTCATTAAAAGGATCCTAGAGTCATTACAACATCGACTGTGTGTGCTTGCGCGCGTCGCACATCTGGTCTCAACATGTGTTTGTGAACAGGAAGTAGGTGTGGGAGAGGAGGTCAGAGGTCGCTGAATGTTTCCTGTCAGAGTGACTGCTCCTGATAGATACTTTATCCTCCACAAATTACCACAGCTCTCTCTAATTAGCCGATCTGTTTTCATCATCACGCCATTGTTGCCTCTCTCGTTCTCGCGTTCACTCTCTCGCAGTATTAGCGGGGTGCAGGGTGATGAGAGGAGCTGATTTCGGGGATTATCGGATGTGAAAAGGGTTAACCCTCGCGCCGTTACGCTAATCTGAAGAAAAGAACGGAGTTGAGAGATGAAACCTAGAGGAAAATGCTATTGCTCAGAGCTTGCTCTTTTATAGCTCAGCAGATATAATGAAGTTCTCAAGTTTTATTTAAGTATCTAACGTTACTTTGTCTCTGGAGATTGTTGACACAAGAATATTGAGCTATAAAATTCGGATAGCTGACATCAAATGTCGACTGGAAGTAGATGGATGGATAGAACGATAGATAGAGATGATTATTTTTATATATGACTATTGTAGTAATATTTTCTCTCTCTGATCCATTATTTACAGTTAAGGTTCTTTAAAGGGGTTATATGTAAAAATCAGAAACTCTAGTTATTAGCGACACCGGTGGCCGTTAAGTGAACTGCAGCCAGCAACTCGTGCACAGATAACGTCCAAGAGACTGAATGTGATTCAAGGCCACAAAGAGCTTTTTCGTTTTTGCTTAGAAGTAAAAAAAGCTGGAAATATCTTTGCCATGTAATACTGTTAACGAACAACCAAATGCCGCCCACGCTGCTGAGAGTGATGTTTAGATGAATATGCAAATACTTGCTGCGTACTTTCCTCTCAATAACAGAATAAACACACAACAAAAATGACAGCGGTGAGCAGTTAAGGAAGTGTATGATCATTGCAATGTGGATGTTTGCACTAGCTTTGCAATTCAACGGCATCATGTCAACAGATGAGGTTATTAAAATGACACTGTTATGATAGTTTGATTATAAAGTATATTTGAAACTATGGACTATAAAGATGAATGAATCCCTTTTCTTGGCAGAACACATTGACATTACAGTGCAGAATGGCACTTTCAGCATCCTCCTGAACATTGTATAAGCATTTATTTAATGTGTCAGAACGGAAGAAAGGCTCTCGGAAGTATGTGTAAACGCTTGTAAACATACTCGGAAGTATGTGTCACATCCTTTTGATTTTCCTGGCAGAAACAGCCCCAATCCTTAAAAAAGAAAAATCAGGCTGCAGGCTTTCAAAAGCCCTATTTGGACGGGACGTTTGAGGTATAGTTCTTATCACTCAACGTCTGTGATTTCATCTGCCGATTGGGATGGGACTAAAGTATCCGTGTTTATTACAGAGGTGGGAGTGTTTGTTTTCTTGATGTGACCGTTGCAGAAAGTGATTCTTGCGTGCATCACATATGACGTATGTCTTTTAAATTATTATTTGTTGATATGATTTTAATTTATTATAAAACCCTATTTAAGTAATCTTTATGAGTTTATAGCAGTGGTGGTGCATAAATCTAGACAAGTATCTTACTATATTATTAGTAGTAGTAGTAGTAGTAGTAGTAGTAGTAGTATTATACTCTTACCTGACACTGGGCAGTCTTCTCAGTTTCTGCGATTTTCTTAATTTTTTTCATTGGATACCATCCATATTGAAACTAAATGAAAGCATGCCAAAGATTGCTGCGCAAACAGTAGCACATGAAGGTCACAAAACAGGAGGAGAAGCAGGATAATACAATACTACATTAGGATAATACATTCGCATGTAATTTGCCCTAGAATTTTTACAGAGGTTAAGATTCGAGCAGAGTTAAAATCGCAAAGTACTTCTGCAAAAAACGTCTCCCTGGAAATCTAGTCCCGTCATAGGGCTAAAGACAATCTAGGAAGTCAGGGTCTCATTTATTAAGTTTCATTACAAGCTGTTTACACACTGGCAAATGGCAATAAAAATCAATAAATACAATAAAATTTTTACATATACAGTCCCTGACAAAAGTCGTGTTGCTTATGTATTTTGTAGAAACACCTACTATTAACCTGATTTTTAATTCATCAATTGGTGTTAGAAATAGCTCATATGAACAGCTAAAACCCTCCCAAATGATGTTTAATGCACTGAAATAAATTAGTTTCACTGAAAAAAGATTTATCATTTAATTAAGCGAGACAAAAGTTTTGTCACCTATACAGAAATTGAACAAATTTACTGCAAATACAAAAATATGTCAGCAAATTAAGTAGTGGTGCTGTGAGATCCAAATTTAATATCTTGTATGACTTCCATGAGCTTGAAGGACTGCATCCATGCGGTTTGGCAAGGACTCATACAATTTATTGATGAAGTCATCAGGAATAGCAAAGAAAGCAGTCTTGCATGCCTCCCAGAGTTCATCAATATTCTTTGGTTTCGTCTTCCATGCTTCCTCTTTCATTCTACCCTACATATGCTCAATGATGTTCATGTCTGGTGACTGGGCTGGCCAATCCTGGAGCATCTTGATCTTCTTCACCTTGAGGAACTTTTATGTTGAGATGGAAGAATGCGATGGAGCACCATCCTGCTGCAGAATGTGGCCTCTTTTATGGTTGGGAATATAAGAGGTATAAGATTTCTTGGTATTTTAGACTATTGAAGTTGCCTTCCACCCTGCAGATCTCTCATACTGGATGTAACCCAAGACCATGATTTTTCTGCCACCAAACTGAATCTCGGATCCATGCGGGCTCCAGTAGTTCTCCTGCAATATTTGCGGTGACTGTGGTGTAATTCAACAGAAGATTCATCTGAAAAATCATTCTGCCACTTTTCCAACATCCATCCTTTTAGCAGGCTGTGGGCTTTGGCAAATGCCACACGGTTTTTCAATTGTCTTTTGTTTAGTGCTGGCTTCTGGGCATTGATTCGACCATGGAGGCCATTTCGAGACAGACAATCTGACAAACGGTTCTGGTTGACACAGGGACTTCAGGTGACCAGGTCTCGTGGAGCTCTGCTGCAGTGGAAAATGGGCTGGCCTTGGATTTTCGAGCCAACAAACGGTCCTCTCGAGCAGTTGTCTTGTAGGGTCTGCCTGACCTGGGTTTGTCATAAACGTCTCCAGCCTCTTCAAATCTTTTTTTTATCCTCTGTACTTGACGCTGAGACACATTGAAGGTGTCTGCCACATCAGCAGTGGATCTGGTCTTCAGCCTCTTGATAATCAAAGCTTTAGTCTCTGAGTGAATCTTAGGCATGTTTGCAGAGGTCTAGTTGCAGTTGATGTGAATATCTAGTGTACTGGGGTTCTTTTTATACACACCTGAGATCTAATTGATCCATTATTAGTCACAGGTGAAGCTCATATGACAAGACGACAACACTTATGTCTATGCAAAAATTCACTCAGTGGGCTTTACCAAGCTGTGAATATTAGAATATTTTTGACAGTTTCATTTTGCACTAAAACATTATTACAAAAGCTGTTATGATTAAAATGAGCCATTTCTTGTAAAAAAATTGTATATATTTCAGCAGCACTTCAGTTCAATTTGGACACAAGCGACAAGACTTTTGTCAGGGACTGTAGTCCGTTCAATAGATATTCTCTAATTGAGATCTCTCGATTAGATGGAATCTTTCTCTGAGAAATTTTCATTGCACACATCTGTACACACAAACTTATATTTTCTTTTCCTCTCTGTATTTGCACTTTTTCCTCTCTGTTTTTAAAGTTCGGATGGGATAGTGCTATTTTTAAGTTGAGGAAAGAGTAGAATCAGGACAAAACGAGTGATTCAGCCTTAATGTGTCTCCTTTGGCTGGCTGGCGTGTGCGTGTGTGTGTGTGAGTTTGGATAGCTGGCCTCTCTCTCTGTGGGGAAATGGCTGCTTTGGCAGCTCCTTCTCTCCACTCACCAAATGGACTGTCAGCTAAATATTTGGCCTATTAGATGAATTGGAGATAAAGAAGAAAATAAACTAGGGAAAGAGGAGATGTGAGCTGTCTGAGTGAGAAAGAGAGCTGAAAATAAGTGAGAGGAAGTGTAGAGGCCTGCTGTCTAAGTGCCCTGCCGATGGGCGGCTCGTTCCTGCCAACCAGGGGCCCTCATAACTGATGACAAACAGCCTCTTTCTCCAACACACACTCGCCTTCTTTCTTTGAGCATTTCCTCTCATTTAGAAAGCGCGGGCATGTGGTTCTGCTTTTTGAGGTGGTTTATTTTTTCGAGACAAACAGAACTAGGTTTCAGCGCTAAATGATTTTCTTTCTGTAATCAGGGATTGGCGTATCAGTCAAAAACTCATGCCTGCATAACGTCATTACAAATGAGTCTCTCTGTTTCTCCATAGGCTAAATGGCAGTCATTTTGATGGAGACAAAGCCCTGCCTGGCCAGGGGTCACGTGACCTGGACGAAGAAGAAGGGGAGGAGCTCGGTGCAGAGGAAGAGGAGGCGGAGCATAGCGACAGTGCCAGGAAACCCAGCGAGGATGGCGTGCCTAGCAGTCTGGACCATGACATCATAAACGATGACATCGATTTCGAGGGACCAGATGATCTGGAGAACAGCAAATCCTCACCACGGAGGTATGCATTCGGAAAGAAAAAAACATTCTTTTAATTTTTCCCGGTTGTAAACAAACCTTTTAAAAATAACCTCTGCATCGTTTTCAGGTTTAATGAGGATGAGGATGATGAAGATCACAGCAGTTTCTCCACGCTGGATCACATCCGTCACTTTAGTATGGAGGACGGGGATCTTAGCGACAGTGATGTCGGCAGCTTTGGCCCCGCCCACCTGCAAGAAGGCATTAAGCAGCCTCTGTACAGGAAGTCTAAGTCACAGGTATTACCATGACTGTTATATATATAAATCACATCCAAAATAAAAGTTTGTGTGTGTACTGTGTATAATTTATATTCACATAAATACACACTCATTAATGTATATATTTAAGAAATGTATATATTTATGTCATTAATATTAAATATATACATGCATGTGTGTTTATATATATATATATATATATATATATATTTATACACAGTACACACATATATTATTTAAACACATACTTTTATTTTGAATGCGATTAATCGTGATTAATCGATTTGCGGCATCAAATAACATATATTCAGATTAACTTGTTTGATTACTACAATTTTATTTTAGATAACAATAGTCAAATTGAGTATCAGATTTTCCATGAATATAGTTTGTGTATTTGTAACTGTACATCTCTCTTGTTTATAGGCATATGCTATGATGCTGTCTCTAGCTGATAAGGATCCACTCCATTCGTCTACCCATAATGCCCCGATGTGGCACAGTTTGGCCCGCGCTGCGGAAACCAGCGCCATTCAGTCGCTTAGTCACGTATGACACCCCCGTGTAACCATGTGACCTAACTTAACATTGTGTTACACTACCGGTCCACACACACACACACCTGCACAAGTGCCCAAATCCTCATGCCATACACACCAAGATCCCATGTACATGAACAAATGTTTGATTGACTGTTTGATCAAGTACAGTTAGTAGGAATGACAGTAGTGTCAGTAATTTTGATGGTGATGATGAAGATGATGATGACAATAGTAGTAATTCGTAATAATAATTGTATTTATTCTGTCAAGTTCCATTGTTTTGCACAGCGGTGGCAGCTGGTGAACAGTTTTTGAGATTGCTAATGAAACATTGGTGTCATGTTTGTGAGTTTTGTCCGTTAAAACCGTCGTTACTAAGAGTAACAGATATGAGTCTTCCACAAGACAGATGTGATGGCAGACTATTCAGGCACAACCGCCCGTCGGCCTGTGAATATATTTAGGATTGATAATATCACACACACAAACACAAATGCAGACACACACAACACAAGCATTTTAACAGTTACTTTTAGGTCTTGTATGGAAACGTACAAGTTTACAAACTTATGCGAGGGGTCGTGGGGTTTATTGTTTCTCTTTTAAGACATTCTCCAGAAGTTTGTGAATTTAAAAACGTAAACTGATACAGACAAAAGGTGTGACCTTTAGACCTCTCACTGACGCTGCTTGTTAAAAAAAGGGAGTGAGGAGCGAGACAGTGACTATTTTCAAGTTCTGTCTAATTAAAGCACTGCATTACCTTTAACCCACTTTCCCGCCAGTTTGTGCGAAAACAGACGCTCTTTTTAATTCATTTTTCTTTTTTAAGTTGGAGGAGTGTTTGTAAAAAAAAAATGCTAGCAATTTTTTCTTTTTTGTAAATTGAGAAAAACTAGTTTAAGAACTGAATCTGTAGAATTTGCGTAAAGGGCATTTGATCATTTTCCACGGTAACCTTTTCCATTAGTTGGCGAACGAGACCACTAAATAGCCTGAATGCTAGTCTTTAGCTTCACCGTCCTCGTGTGTCTTTCATTTATAGACAATCATGGGTTTATTGTGTTTTTTTCCTCCCCTTGTTGTTTGTTGCTTTGTTTTTGTCTCACTTTTTTCTTGGTTGATGTCTCAATGTTATTGCTGTGTATCTTGAAAGTTGTATTTATTTCTCTGCAAACTGTAGTTTGTTTACTGAATAGCACTGCTCTCAAGCGCCCCCTTGTGTTGAAATGAAGAATTTCTCACTGAAAAATGTTGGGGGACGAGACTCTACTGGGGTTTGTAGAAGTCTGAATGCCAGATAGTATTAAACGTTCCATCACAGCTTATACTTCTAATAAAACTGGTAAATGATAGATATTACTTAGGTTTTTTTGTATGACAATTTATTGATTCAACTGTAAAATATAAAAAAAAAGAAAATAGAGAAAAAAAAAGGAAAGAATAATAAAAACAGCTGATATTATTTCTTCATAAAACGCATGATTGGTCCAAGCTGTACCTGTCATTTTCTATGGTTGTCTGCAAGCTTGTGTGACGTTTGGGTCCATGTTGATTTCTTGTGCCAAACCTATGAGAAATGCCAGATTTTGTTTATCCTCACGAGGTGAAGGACCAGATCTTTCCTATTTCACTTTGTTTGTTTGTTTGTTTGTTTTTTTGTCGATGTTTATAATCCCATTTTTAAAAGTAATCAGTGAGTTGAGGTACTTCTGTTTTAATGCTTTCTACAATGTAACTGTATTGCATTATAATTCAATACTGTGGGAGGAGTTACTGAGAAATAAAAAAAAACAAAACTCCTGTGTGGGCGGACTGTGCACTCTCCGACTGTCTCTGTGTCCCTTCGTCTCTTCATCTCTTCAGGTGGACTCATGAAAGACATGTCAAGGTCAAACTCCGACCCAAACTCAAAAGAGGAAAATATATAATATATATACAAATATAATATAATCGAAATGTTATATATATATATATATATATATATAAAGTATGTATGATGGTAGTATTTATTATCATTAATTTAATTCATGCTAATTATAATGTAAAAAATCATTGTGCCTGCACATGATTGTAATTATTGTAATGCATAATGCCCCAAATCATCATGAATTGTTATGCATTACAAAGATTATAATCATATTGTGTAACCAGAGTTGCTTTTTTTTTTGTATGTAACCAATAATGCACCAATAATAATGTAAATGTCAGTGATATACACTTACAGTAGCATTTTACAATTGAAATACATTTTTACAATACAGTACTGATTTGTGCCCCCCGAAGTTCTAAAATGCACTAAATTTAGGTGAAATGTATTCATTTTTCCATTGATGTTCTGTGCCTGAATTATGACCATAAGTTTCTGGTGGCACTTGATTTCGCACAGACTATAGACACTCATCAGACGCACATCTTTCTGAGAACAGCATAAAACCCTTTTGATAGCAGCTCTCTCACACACCCACTCGTATTATTTCACACCGAGACACATAAAAATCTCGTTCACACACACTGGCAGACAGACACAGCGCGAGTCTGATCCCCGGTCATCGCTCTCACACAGGCCCACTGTCCCACAGCCAGCGAGAGGCTGAGAGAGAGAGACAGAGAAAAGCGGCTGAAAGGGAGAGGAGGGAGGCAAGAATGCGCACTGCACTCGTTTGTTTGAGGGAAATGATGGATGAGGTGGAGAGATGTGATGACCTGGCTCATCGCTCAAACTCTCAATGAGAAACAACATTCGACTGACATCTCTCTCTCATTGTTTAAACGAGATCCAACTTCTGCTGCCAACCCGGTCAGAATCCCTCGTTCTCACCCTCATAATTCTCCCTCTTTCTTTCCTAATCATATTCCCGATTGTCTGTCTTTTTACATTTCCAGAGGGATGCCATTTTTATCACTCTCTCTTCCAGACCATCTATTCTTCTCCTTCTGTCCTTTCCTCACCCTGTTAGTCTCTTTCTCTCCTTCTGATTTGTAGTGGGTGGATGCCATTGTGGACAGAGGGGTGATGAGTGCTTGTCTGGGATCGAGGCTTTCTGTGTTTGTATGTGATGAGAGGCAGGGTGGGATTTGCTTGGGAAAAATTAGTTAAGACTTCTTTTGTGTTTCCTGCCATTTTCACTCAACATAAAGCCTTACGGGGTTATAGCGACACTGCCGCGCAAAGACAAAACACAGAAACTACACGCTGAGTTATGATTGAAATCAAGAAATCAAATGTCATCATTTACTCATATCGTACCAAACCTGTACGAGTTTCTTTCTTCTGTAGAACACAAGATGATATTTTGAAAAATGTCCATTCAATAAAAGTCAATAGGGTCCAGTGTAATTTTGGTACCCCATTGACTTTCATTATATGGACAAAATAAAATCATATTTTGTGTTCCGCGGAAGAACGTGAAGGTGAGAAAATGATCACAGAATTGGAAAAAAAAGAGAGATGGGAGGAAAATTTATATTTTAATGCTTTTGCGTTCTCTCACAAAATGAAAAACTTCATTTGAAAACCTTTAGTGATGGAAATAATATGAGGGGAGAAAACATTATATAGAGGTTATTTGGAGAATGCAATACTTTAGCAAGCAAACGCAAAATCATTGAAATAATTTTTACTCCCATGTCATATTTCATCACCATGTCCCCTTATAGGTGCTCCGTATGTCCACACAGATCCCAAAAAAATAAAAAATATATAATATAATTAAAAATGAATATTGGTTTGGTTTGTTGGACCTGTGTAAGCTTGAAAATTTTGTGAAAATGTATGTACAAATCAACCAATTTTGTTTTGTGTTTTGTTTGCCATTTTGCTAATGCGCTAAAACATCTTTGACTGGAGTTAAAATGACATTTATTTGAGACCAAGGTAACAATTTACAATAAGGTTAAATTTATTAACATTAATTAACTACATTAGTTAACATACTTCTAAAACATTTATTCATCTTAGTTCATATTTCACCATTTATTACGACATTATTTAAATCAAAAGTAATATCTGTTATTATTTAATGGACATGCATGAGCAACTAAAAATGAACTCTTGTATTTTTGATAACTACTGTTACCAATGATTAATAAATACTGTAACAAATGTACAGCTCATTGATAAGTTGATGTTCGTTAATGCATTGAACCTAATGGGACCTTTTTGTACAGTAAAGTGCTGCCGAGACCAAAGTTTTCCCGTATTTAAGTCGAAACTGAAATGTAAGATGCGCCCGAGCGCCTGAACAGTAAAAGCGGTGTCACACTCACTGATAATTGATGGCCCGCTTTTGGTCAGTGCAAACCGTCAGTCCCTGAGCTCAGCGGGGCGTCCTGCTTTGATGAGGTCATCATGGGTCAGCCAGCTCTGATGAGGTCACAGCAGGTCGTCCCACTTTGATGAGGTCGGCTGGATAGGGGTTTGTGGGTGCTGTAGTAGGGTGAAGGTGATAATGGGTCTACAGAGGAGGAAAAGAGGCCAACATGGACCATTACTGACCAGCTGTTTGCCGTGTACGTCTGTCATGTGCGTGCGTGCGACGGCATGAAAGATCACAGGCCGCGGCTTGTGCAGGGCAGCATCTCAGCACTGAGATACTGTCAGTATGAGTGTGTGTGAGCCCCTCCCGAACACACACGGTCACATTTGTCCTTCTCAAGGGAGTGGTTGCATTTAATGGTGGAATTTCCCATTGCTCTCATCAGAGTGTATGGATCTATCTAATGAACTAATGAGTCTTTTGGCATAGGTACAGAACGGCCACACACACGACATCCCACTCTCATATGTGTGTTCAAACACGGGCCCCTCTCTTTTATGTGGACTGAAACATGCCTGTATACTCTGCCACCACCCCGCAGTGGCACCGCAGCCCTGGTCGGGACATCTATCATGGCCCCTGAGTGCAGGGTGTGACACTGCTGGCACTCTCTCCCTGATTAACTTGGCACTGTTACTTTCCTCCTTGCCAGCACCCACCGTGCGTAGGTGTGGGCTGGCACAGACGGCACTGCAAGCCTTTCATACATGACGGGCATAGAGAGAGTACCATCTTTAAAGGGATTTCTACTACAACAATAAGCCATGAGTGACTGTGTGTTCTTAAAGGTACAGTAAGCTATTTCTGAGAAACACTGTTGATATCTGAATCACCAAATCACACCCCTACCAAAAGGATCACACCCCTATTTTAATAGCGCCACTCCAAGCGTGCCGCACAAGTCCTGAAGAGTGAAGCCAAGGTGGACCGCCCCCAGGTGGTTGGTCCCAGTACAGGTCATAAACACCACCCTCTCTGTGGAATGTAATGGGACTTGGGACAAACTAAACAATCAAATTACACTTCGAATAATTTCTGTCAGTTTTTATCACGCTGATGTGATTTCAAGTGTTCGTTTTTTAAATAAGTTAGGTTTTAGTTAGTTATTTGATGCTATAAAATTCATGATTGACGGCTTCTCTGAGCGAAGCAGTCACTGAGGCACCAACAGACTTTTTTCGGGAGGAGATTGGAGCTTTAGCTTTAATATCTACATTTCCATAACTGTTTATTTCACACCGACATAATGGGTTGTTCTGCATCTGCGAGAGTGTGGGCGGGCTTTTGATATCGCGGTTCTACTTCCTGCTCTCTACTGTGCAGACTCTGTCCCAAATCAGCACAAGAGGTCAACGCCATATTGGATGTTGGCAGCTTCACTTTTCTTCAGTGGAAGGTAGTGAAGATGCATCATCCATATTTTTTTAAGGTTATGCTCCGCCCCCAAATCCACAAACACACAATGTGGCACAGGCACCTCCCTCATTAGTGGATACGCTCCTTACTGCTGATTGGCTACAAGTGTTTTTTGGTGCTTGGTCCACTTTCAACAGCGCTTCTCAGAAATCACTTACTGCATCTTTAACATGGTTCATTCCTAATGGCCTTTTACACCAAGGACGATAACTTCAACAATAACTTAAACTATAAAGTTTTTAAGCCTGCATAACGATAATGTCACAGAGGAACAATACAATTGGAATCTGTTTCAGAATAATTATTTTTCCAGCTGATGAACAATAACACGGAGAGCGAATCGGAACTCACCTGACTTCAGTATTGTTATAGAGAGAAGCAGTCAAGCTCTGAAGGTAAAATCTCCATTCTTTTTCTCCATAGGAAAACTGTTTTTATAACTTGTACACCTTTAAAGACAGCATACTGTGAGCTACGGGGGTGTTAATCGATGTATATGCTTCTGTTGAAAAGCTAGTTTAACACGATTTTGTGGTGGAAAAACTACATTACCCATAATGCCATAAAAAGAAAAGCTCCGCCTACTCCCATGAAGCACTGCGTATGACATAACCGAGTCAATCTCGCTCTCAAAATACTTAAATATTTGTATATATTATTTTGAGACCCGTGCTGGCAAAAGGGCGATGGCTTTCCGACTATATCAATAAACCCCGTCAAGTTTCTTAAAGTATTCCAAAATGGCAGGGTCATAACTCATAAGACATTGAAAATGCAATTGCAAACGGACATTGCATTTCCGTTTGAATTTTGACAGAAATTTTGACATACACGACCAAGAAAATCATTCCATTCACCATTCCAACTTTGTGAATATTCATAGCGAATTCTCGAAGGCATGAGTCTAAACCTATGAAATGTGATTTTCAAACTTATGCTGAGGTAAACAAGACGATCTCATCAGAAGCATGTGCACAAAGATATACACAATGCCGATATACACATATATGCAGAATTACAGTATATCAAAATATGTCACATTTATTGGCAAGTATTCATGCAAACATTATCTGTTGTCTTAAAGCCAGAATATGTATGGTATGGTTGGTGATTTTGTTTTGAAACCTTCAGAAAACTTTAACTGGTTGTTCTCAAAATTTACTTTGAAAAACTTTTTTAATAGAGATTAACTCATTTTTTTTAAATTGCGACTCATTTTGCCAGCACGGGTCACATATAATCAACTTTTGTAAATTAATAGTTTTCTATTTCTCCATCATTTTTTATTTGATTATACTGTTTGCAATGGGATTGTAGTTTTTTCAGTCGTATACAGCTTGTACCTTTGTCTTTTTGTCTGATTTACACATTTTTTTTTGCTTCAAATTAAAGTTTGTAATGTTATGGTTCACCTCGTAGCTGATTGGCTTAGTTCATGGCTTATAAAGCTTTAAAGAAGACCTTTTGGATAAAATGAATGGAAAAAAAATACTTCCAGAACCAGTAGGCTACAGCTGAAAAATTGGGCAGGCACTTAATTTTATGAGAATGGGAAAGTCCACAGTGCAATATTGTTGGAATTGTTATATATATATATTTATATATACAAAGTATATACATACTGTACATAGATGCCTCATTCGCGGCTGTTTCTATGGGCAGCTATAGTAAGCCAACCGCCAAATTGAAATGGTCAAAAACACCGGCCCGTGCACATTCGAGAGCAAGTTGACGGAGCATCTACAACCGTAATTAGACTGATGTAGGAATATCTTCAGAAGATGATTTTGATAAACTAACACAATACAACATAAAACATACAAAAGTAGCCTACCAGAGTAAAAACCATAGACTAAAAAAAAGATGGACGTCACACCTTCACCGTTTACCATTGTAGAAAAGTGAAGCCGGCCATATCCAAGTATTGCGCTGACATCTTGGCATCTTTTAAAAAATGTCCCGCTCGCACCTGTCCATGGGGTTAGGGTTAGGGCTCAATAAGCATCGCAGAATGATCCCATGCCATATATTCCAAGTGTTCATGGGGATTTACGATAGGGTTTGGGGAAAAACAAACTGATATTTAATGTATTACTTAACTAAATTCTTGACCTTGGCTGTTGGTCTTCTCTGCATGCACGAGAAAGAAATTCTCCTTTTGGGGCCCATAAAAGAGACAAGAGCATACGGCATTAGAACAACGCCAGGGTGAGTAAATGATGACTTCATTTTCATTTCAGATTGACCTATCCCTTTAAAACTGCTATTTTTTTTTACAAACATCTGACAGCTATTTACGTTTTCTCGAACAACAAGTGGTTCCAAAAACGTTTAGCTATGACTGTCTGAAATGTTATTCTGTGGAACATGTCTTTAATTGTGTTAACCACATATCACATTTAGCCCATATATTTATTTTAAAAACTCAAGCTCATTAGCATAGCTAGATCTAGATATAAAAAGATTTGACTTAATTAGCTACGCTTGTTTTACAGTTGGCACATACATATGAGGACCATATGATTAAGCCCTCCAGTGAGGTTTCTTCTTTTAATAGGCTACTTCTCTCTCAAATAGCAAACTCTTTTCAACCCTCGCTGTTTTTGATCAAGTCAGGCCGGTGGCGACAGTGGCTGGATACGTGAGAGCTCGTAAGCCGCGGAAGAAGCGGCAGCCTCGTTAAAGAGTGGCGGTTTCATTCGGATATTTGTTGTGATCCCCCGGGAAACGGGTCATTAGCGTTATTGATGGGCACTCAGTGCGAGCTGCGGATGCCGCAATGCATATGGTTTTAATACGACAAGACGTGTTAGGGAGAACGCTTTACTGTTTAAATGCCTCAGAGGTGCGTGGACCTGACGTAAAGCGCCATTCCCTGGGACTGGATTAAAAGCCAATTGTGCTCTTGGAAACGCACTTACCTTAGATATCGTGCATGACGCACTGAAATTAAAAGGTTGCTCATCGACTATAGTTAGGGGTTTATTACTATAATTTGGACCCTAGATATTTTCACTGGTTTGTTGAAATATGCTGCCACATTTCCTTTCAGTAATGTGCTGATACGCCCACCACTTAGTGCCACAACAATCTAAAACACACAATCACAGTCTTGTCTGATTGAGCACTAGTACTGCTTTCAATGCTCATTTTTATAACCACATTCGAAGACTATTATCAAGAAGGCTATTGCTTTAACATATCTTCTCAGTAAGGCCTATAGGGAGACATGGGCTAGTTGTTACAAGGTATATCTTAAGTAGCTATTTATTGGGGTTTGAATCCAAAGTATTTTCACTTAGCAGTGATTTTGTATCGAATATAGTTAAAAAACGTCAAAATACAATACAAAATCTGAATAATTTTGGTAGCCTAATAATTTTCTAGTTTCATATTTTGTGAAAAGCTGTTTGACAAATAAACACAATAAACCACATTAAACATATTCCGACCAAATAGCCTTGCATTGCTAAAATACAAAACTCCGGACAAGACTATACGTTCTCACATTTTTATTGTTGAGCGATCACATCTATTTGAAGTGCGTTTGTAATTTATTAATTACAATATTTATTGACCAAAAAACATGGTTTGATATGTGGTTGGATTTTTGTGTTAACATTTCATTAATTAGGCTATGTTTCATAATCGTTTTAATTATTAAATTATGATTATGTTCAATTGCAGGTTTCATTGTGACTTGTTCAATTGTAAAACAGTTTTTGTCTATGGTCAATAACGTTGGAAACGTGCAATATGCCTACTCTTTACAGAAATTGACCTACAAATATTGTGACAACTAGCCCCTGTGTCCTCTACCTTCCACATTAATGGTAAAACAGCTTGTGGCTCGTCAGGTGCGTAGAGTGTGTCCGAGGTTCTGGCTTGACCACCGGGACTCCACAATACCGCATCGGGCGCCACCTAGTGGCCCTCCTCGACCCATGCTGGTAGGCTACTGCACGAAGCTGCTCATTGACATTCACCTCCCAGAACCTGCTAAATGATCCCTGAATAATCTAGATTAATGACGAGGTCTGTTAAAAGAAAAAAGTATGCCAGTGCTGTTTACCTATAGAGATATCGTGTGTTGATTTTTTTTCTAATTCACTGAATCGAGGGGATTTCCAGTGTCCAGTGTTGCGTTTACACAGGATGCGTTCTTGCGTTCAGTCTGTGCTGTTTTAAATGGTTGTTTTATTTGCACATAGTTGTTGCGCCTAGTGGAGTGTCAAGGCTAAGTAGTATGGAAATCATATAGGCTAACGATTCTGGATCATTAACGGAAAAAAAGAAACGAGAGATATACTACTTTTATTAAAATCTGAAAGTGTTTTCTACAAAGGTGTGTGAAATCAGACTTTTCACACACCTAACGTGTTAAAAGACTATAGCTACATGATCAAAAATGCTCACATTATTACTTTTTATATAACCCTATCACTGCTATGATAGCCTGACGCAGTAGCCTACAACATATTTTTGGGTAATTTCGTGGGACAAGACGAAAGCAATAATCTCCTATCAGTATTCATAAATCAAGAGTCATTCGATAGCGATTCGGACTGTTCCTTTTTTTTTTTTTGGTAACCTATTTTCTGTGTGCACTTGTATGCATATTTTTTTCTGTTTCCATGTCTATGTTGCCTTAATACAATTAAATAAATAAATAAATAAATAAATAAATAAATAAATAAATAAAGACTATCCTGTTTGTGCTGTAGCCCATTGATTCACTAAAAAAGTCAGTCAGTCGTTCATAATTCGAATCAGACTGTTGGCGTTCTAAAAGCGAACTGAACATTTTGTAAATTATTCTGTTCCAGAATTTAAAAATTCCAAACCTTAACGGCCAGTTAAACTTTCAAATCAGTTACTCTCAGTCTCGCTGTTTTTGCACACGGACACAATCTTTTTCACGATTTTTTTCACAAATGAAAACATGGCTGTGATGGATCGATATTTAGTAGATCCAGTCAACCCTCAGTAGATTGTACTGTAGGCTAAATATATTAAGTACTAATTTTCACAACACATTTCCAGTTTTTGTCACTATACTTTTAAAGGTGCCGTAAGATTGACAATTGTCAAATGGGAAGAAATGGTTAAGCCTACTGCAGTCCAAATACAAAATATTGGAGTAATGTTGTTTCCCCCGCCCCTCCTCCTCTCGACGCTCACGCAGGACGCCAGTTTGAGAACACGCAGCAGGAAGATCGCAAAGCTGCGGACAGCACGGGTTGCTGACTACTTGTATTTATACTATTGAAAGTGTATGCTGTGGTCCGCATGTTCCACACGTGCGGTAGATCTGCGATGTCCATGTTATTTTTCCAGCACATGCATGCGCAGTTGGTGCTTTTCGTAGACAAAAAAATGGGAGGAACACTGATGTCTGCAAAGAGCCTCCGCGTACACCCTCTGATGCCGATTTTTATGTCACACGGACCCTTGCGCACACGGAAAGTATAACACTAGCTAAAGTTGATTTGTGATGATATAGCATTTTAATATGCTCCCGTTCAAAGAGATTTTTAGATGGATGCTGAGGCTTTTTAGGACGGCTAATCTGATCAATGATCCAGTTGTTCGCTGGCATCCATGGCTTCAATAGCCTACGATGTGTTTTCAGCCAACCGGCAACCTGGGGTGGTGAAATGCTATTGGGTAAATTGGCAACATGTGGTATTGCTCAGACCAAAACAAAAACGACCATTCCGAAACGCAGATTTCAAAGTAAAATAACTGGCTGTAGCACACACACACACACACACACACACACACAAAATGAGTATGTGAACTCAGCATGTTTCCTAAATATCTGCAAACACATTAGGCCCTATGGTATTTTATGCTATAGTACAAAAACTTACATACAACACCTTTAAATGTCAGATGAACGTCTGAAACCAAGGTGCAAGGGTCACAAGAACAGTCTAGCCCTCACGACCTTATTTTAATTCGGAGGAAAAATGACGTCCAGCCTAAACCAGGTCCAATCCTCAAGTTTCGCAAAGATTAATCTAAACATCTATTTAAACTTAAGTGCAACAAGTACACAAACCGATGATGACGTTTTTACACCCTCTGAGATGAGTTCACAGACGGGTAAGTGTGGGAGAGTTTGCTGATACTCATCTCCTCCAGAGCAGATCTTTGGCATTTAAGGATTTGTTGTTTCAGTCCAACAAGTGGCCCAAATGGTGCGAGACCCCATTGAGTTGATTTTCCTCGGTCTCAGTTTTATCGCCGGTTCAAAAAGTCACGGTCCTCCGGGAACGGGGCAAGCGCAGAAAGAGAAGAGCCTAATCTCTTCAGTGCGAAAAGACAGCGCGGTGATAGCGTCGCTTCGCTGGTGCTGTACGCGTAATTTCCGTGCTAAAGTTCCCGTCAGATCGCATCTGATCTGACCTCTTCAATGGGTTCTTTCATCACAAAAAACACTGATCTGGCCATCTTTCAAAACGCGAGGATTGTCTTTGCTTATTAAACATAGATGTGTCACACAAGCCTATGTCGTTCACTCTCTCACACACACACGCACGCACGCACACAAAACTTGTTTAAAATATCTTCAAAATGAACAGAGATAAACTGACACATAGGGCATTTTATGCCTGGCCGTGTCTAACAAACCACCGGCGCCAATTCCTTGCTTTGCAAGACAGTCATTTTAAGAAGATATTTTAAATACAGTTCATATTTATCTACATGCCTCAGTATAATTATACTTTTTTATTGAACACACAGACTGGTAACTGCAAGAACCGAGGCCAGGGCAGTAAAACTAAATCCATCTTAACGCCGTCCCAGCAAAATTGCATTCGCCTCCTTGACATTTCACCCAAGAACTGTGAAGATGCAATAAGCAACAGCTAAATAAGAAGTCTGCTGGCTTTGTGCCGTGTAGTGACCCTGACAGACAAGATGGACCTTTGTCCAGTCGATTGTCCGTGTAGCCTATGTGCCACCCGTCCGCTGATCAAAGCTGGTGTACAGTATCACGGCCACCCAGACCGTAATGAATGGATGGGCTGCGGCGGCCTGTTTGACTGGACTCAGGTGTGTGTGTGGATGGATGGCCTGGAGAGCCCTGTTTGACTGGAAACAGGTGTGTATCATCCATTGCTGGAGGCTCGGGCTGATAAACATTATTGGAGAACATCTGTAGGCTGTCACAACATGGTGCGGCCAGCGGAGCCCCGTCCCATCCATCAGACTCAAGGGCTCCGTCCACCGACAGCCCCGAGCTTCCATCACTCACGCCGGGCAGCACGTGTCAGGGCGTGGGGGTCCTCGCCTGGCTCTCCCACCTGCAGTGACGGTCCGCTGCACTTGAGAAATGCTACAGCGACGATGCCAGTGACAGAGACAAACACACACACACACACACACATTTTGTGGGCCTGTTCCACTCAGGCAGGCTGACAGGTGTAGGCAGGTGACCTTTGATATGTTTGACCCTCCCTTTTGATAGGTCCAGAGGAACATGCTATCCACAATGTCCCACTACCTACATATCCTTGTCCTACAAACGTTTCATTTGGGTGATCAAAAATAATAGATTGTGCGCGCTTAACAAAAAAATCGTTCTATATATCTATACAAAAACATTTACTTGAAAAGCAAAAGTGAATAAAAAAGTGTTTATGCTTAAAAACATGAAGAAAAAACCTGTCATTGGAGTAAGAAAAATAAACTTAATTCAAAGGGAAACAAGATCATTTCTCACCTACTAAATGGCAGATATTTTTTTTGTTTTAACCAAAAACCCACTTCATTTTGCTTGTGTTAAAAATAAACTACAAAGAAAAATGAACTATAAAGCTTTACAGTATAGTTCAAACAAACACATTTTCTGTACAAATATATTTAATTAAAAGTTTAAGAACCAATACAGCAAAATCTGATAACATCCTGAGAGGAACAAAGGCAGAACAGAGGAACAAAAAACTTTACAGCATTTTTTTTTTTACAGTAAAAGACTGTTGAGTGAGCGCTAAGAACCATCATTTATAAAGATTAGATTTGTTTGGCATGTAAGACGTCTTTTGGAGGAACTGTCTGTTCAGTTTACAAGCATCAGATTGTGTCTAAATCCTGTTGGACAGCTCCACTTTAACAATTTACCTCAGACGGCACGATGATGGGTGACAATACTGTGAATATTTACAGTCAGGCTGTCACAGGAATCGCATCGCAGAACATACATCACACTCAGCGGAGCCAACCAGATGGATTTGAAAAGGATATCTATAGCACAAACGTTCCCGATTCATGCTACACATTACTTAAAAAACAACATAAAAGTACCATAAAAGAGGACTTTATAGACAATGTCGTTAAAAAAATGTTAAATTTAGTGTTGGTGTACGTTTACAAGGTAAATTTTAGACTGTGTATGGTATGTATGGAAGGCAGTAATCCCATTGAGTGTTGCTGTATTCTGATGTGCCACTTTAGTGGTGTATTTGTGGTATGTACTATAGAAATGAGCGGTTGAGGCTTCACTCTGATCCCGTAATAGAGAAGTTCGGTCTGGGTTTGTGGCTCGGTGGGCGTTTGGCCGTTCGATGGTTTGGTTTGACTGTCTGATGTGGGACTTATAAGAAATAGCGAGTGTATGCACAAACATACACACACAAAGCTCACAAAACAAGCATTTTTAAGTCACATCTAGTCCACCATGTTTTGTGTCTGTGATATTCCCATTAAAACACTTCCCTTCTCCAAAGACACACATATGCACACACAATCATTGACAGCCTGTCAGTGGTCTTGTGTGCTTCCAGTGGGGATGTTTGTGTGTGTCTGTGTTTTTTTCGGGATTGCTTCCTCATACTAATTCTCCTGTGGCTTGCTCGTCTGGGGAAAAACCCATAATAACAAGTGGCATAGATCCTCACACACTCATTCACCCATGCCAGTCGCCTTCTGGTGGAATCTCAGTGGAGTGTGTGTGTGTGCTTTGGGGCTAGGAGTGCGAAACACGCCGTCGCCTCTTCTGTACGTGAGAGGATGCATGATCCACAGAAGCACCTGAAAAGAAAGAAATACACATTTTTTTAAGTAATAAGAAGATATGCCATATTGCGAATATAGAAATGATTAAAGGGTTTATTCGGCACTGAATTCAGTAGAATCCCTGTAACCCTTTCAGACATGATTACTTTCGCATAATACAATTATTAATAATAACAGTAATATACAGCACTAATTTTCAAAAACATTATTTTATGTACCCCATTTTAAGATTTACAATCTTTAAATCCCAAGTGTTATAGTCATTGTTGAAATTAGAACATATGATAAATAAATAAATAAACAAATGAGAATATGTGAATGATAAATAAATATGTATACGGCATTCAATAAATAAATAAATGTGAATGATAAACACACTATATTGCCAAAAGCATTGGGACACCCCTCTAAATCATTGAATTCAGGTGTTCCAATCACTTCCATGGCCACAGGTGTATAAAATCAAGCACCTAGGCATGCAGACGCTTCTACAAACATTTGTGAAAGAATGGGTCGCTCTCAGGAGCTCAGTGAATTCAAACGTGGTACCGTGATAGGTTGCCATTCATGAAGTCCATTCGTGAAATTTCCTCACAACTAAATATTTCACGGTCAACTTTTAGTGGTATTATTAAAGCAATTGGGAACAACAGCCACGAAGTGGTGGGCCAAGTAAAATCACAGAGCGAGGTCAGCGCATGCTGAAGTCACCAACTTTCTGCAGAGTCAAGAACTACAGACCTCCAAACGTTGTGTGGCCTTCAGATCAGCTCAAGAACAGTGCATAGAGAGCTTCATGGGATGGGTTTCCATGGCCGAGCAGCTGCATCCAACCCTTACTTCACCAAGTGCAATGCAAAGCGTCGGATGCAGTGGTGCCAAGCATGCCGCCACTGGACTCTAGAGCAGTGGAGACGTGTTCTCTGGAGTGACAAATCACGCTTCTCTCTCTGGCAATCAAATGGACGAGTCTGGGTTTGGCGGTTGCCAGGAGAACGGTATTTACCTGACTGCATTGTGCCAAGTGTAAAGTTTGGTGAATGGGGTGGGTTATGGTGTGGGGTTGTTTTTCAGATGCTTCAGCATAACAAGACATTTTGGAAAATGTCATGTTCCCAACTTTGTGGCAACAGTTTGGGGATGGCCCTTTCCTATTCCAGCATGACTACGCACCAGTGCACAAAGCAAGGTCCATAAAGACATGGATGAGCGAGTTTGGTGTGGAGGAGCTTGACTGGCCTGCACAGAGTCCTGACCTTAACCCGATAGAACACCTTTGGGATGAATTAAGAGTGGAGACTGCGAACCAAAACTTGTGGCAATATAGTCTATGTACAGTACATAAATGCATGCACAAATACAGAAATAAACACATGATTTAATGGAGAAATTGTATTTTAATTTTCATGCAATTTAGTCACATTTATTATTTTTTATTTACAAATGTATTATTAAATTATTAATATTTAATATATTAGTTTTATTTATTCTTACATTTATTTATTTCTGTTTTTATATTCATTTACATAATATATTTATTTTTCACTGATATTTCCTCCTCAAATAAGCTAAAGAGGGGGTTGCCATTTTATCCCTATTGGCTGATTGATCTCAGAACGTGCAATTCAACCTCCATAAAAAAAAAAAATGTTTTATAATATAAGTACAATAAAGAGGAAGATGCCACATACAGTAACCGCACTGTGACACACACACACTGTCATACATTCATGAACTCACAGACACTCATTCACAAAGCTCAAAAAGCTCACACACACACACACACACACACACAAGTCCTGCTGCGATTCACTTTAAATAACTGTCAGAGAGAGGCGCCATTACAGACAGACAGGAGGCCCTCAACAGCTCAGGGGTCCATCAGACTGAGGCTGACACGCACACTGTCACACAAGCTTTCAGAAATGCTCAGGTTTGTGTTGTGACTGACAGGAATAAAGAGAGAAGTAGAATTCAGGGAAAGAAAGATGCTGAGATGGTGAGAGATAAAAGTCAGAGAAAGACCATACAGCTGACTCACACACACACACACACACACACACACACACACACACACACACACACACACACGTTTACTTAAATAAATCCACATGTAACTATAGAAGTATATGGTATTTATTTATTTATATAACAATGTATTATTATTACTTATTGAATTAACATGTCAAATCAACAGCCCTTATTTTTATATTAAATGATACCTTGTCAGATTTTGCTAACTTCTGGGGACAATTTTATTCCAAAAGTGTATCCAAGTTATCCACACACAAACACACCCTCACCTTCCTCACAGGTGGATCCCAGCCAGGTGAGAGGACATGAGCAGTGACCTGTGCGCTGGTCACACTGGCCCCCGTGTGCACACTGACACAGGAAAGAACAGCCTGGACCATAAAACCTGCTGTCACAAACTGAGAGAGAGAAGATGAAGGTTGAAGATGGAAGTAAGGTTTGTGAAAGCTTGTGTAAGATGTTTGTTTGTACCTTTCTCGCAGTATTCTCCTGTCTTTCCCGGTGGACAGAGACACTGTCCAGTGGTCAGATCACAGGGCGCCCCATCACACTCACAGAGTTCTGCACAATCATGCCCAAAACGCCCAGCTTCACAACCTGTCATACAAACACACAGTCAGAGAGACCATCAAACTGCACATTCAGTATGTGCTTGCAGCACACATTCACATATTCAGCTTAAACATCTCTCTCAGCAGAGTGGATGGCGATGGGATGTTCGTTAGTAGTATCACAGCAAAGGTATTTCCAACAATTTTTTACTTCTAAGTGAAGAACGAAAAAGCACTTTGCTGTGAGTATATCATGGCCTTGAATCACGGTCTCTTGTACATGCTGTGAGCATGAGCATTAAGTTGCTGGCTGCAGTTCAATTAACGGCCACCGGTGTCGCTAATAACAAGGGTGTCTGAATTCTACATAAAGCCCCTTTAGAAAGGACTCAAAAGCATGTATCATAAAAGTAGTCCATATAAATAATTCGCCTTTTGAAGTCATATGATAGCTCTCCGTGATGAAAAGACCTTATTTAAGTCAATATTCCCTAATAATCTTCTTTTCCAGTGAGCTGTTAACCAGTTAACCAGTCAAAACAGAGAACCAATGCTGGTTTTGTAAACAACCATATTCGTTCAAAAGATCCAAAAAAGACTTTTATGAATGTCACGATTTTCACTGAATGCTGACATAATTGCAGTCTGTTCACATTTTATATTGTATGGGTTCAGATGATATATTTTAATTCAGGTGCTTGAGAGCCCTTATTCACTTTCATTATATTGAGAAAAGTGACCAGAACTGACCAGAAAAATGAGTCATGAGAATCCAGTATACTTTCATGCTGATAATGTAGACGCTTTAAAGTTGCGATGACTTACGTTTTTCACACTGTTCGCCATGGTAACCTGGAGGACACGCGCACTGTCCGGTCACGTGATCACACAGGTGCCCGTTTTTACAGTCACATGACTGTGCACAGAGCTTGCCAAAAAAGCCAGCAGGGCATCCTGGAATATGGAAATCATATAATATCATATTTCTTGTTAAGAGCAGCAAACATGATTAATTCTAGCATTAAAGATGATAAGTCACTCACTGTGTTGGCAGGCGGGACCATAGTATCCAGACGGGCAAGAGCAGCATCCCATAAAGCGATCACATGTTCCGTTATTCTGACACACGCACTCTTGCTCACAGTTCACACCATAGTGACCTGGGACACAAACTATCGCATGCACACAAAAGTATTCAGGTCAATTTATCAACCATGAATTCTGAATTAAAAGTGGTTATGTTAGGATGCAATTCTATGGATACTAACTAAATCACATTGTATTTGTGTGCTTGTTCACCTTTTTCACAGTGTTGTCCTGTCCAGCCCAGCCCACATCTACACATCCCATTCACAGGGTCACACACTCCTCCGTTCGCACACGTACAGAAACTCCGACATTGCACTCCATAGCGCCCCCTAGGACATGCTGCATTGAGGACAATTCCACATTTAACAGCAATAACTTGTCATAACAAAAAAATACTAAAAAGCTGTGCATAAATATGAGATAAAAGTGTTGTTTTGTTTCATTATGTAGCACATTACGCAGGGTGTAGATACAACTTGACTATATCTGTACGCTCTGTGTTTCAGCAAGTCACATGGATCTGTCTTCAATTTGAACCACATGAGGATGGTTTACCAAGCACTGATTAATCCTCATCCAGCACTAAATTATACTGTCAACACTTAATTTCCACTGTATATCTCATTTTAGCCTGAAACCATACTTATTCTTGTACAGCAAAAAAAAAAAAGCTCTGGCCTGTTGATCTTAGTGAATTTATTTATTTTTATCCTGAGCTGCAGTGCATGACTGAAAAAATGTCCAAAAAAGTACAATCGTTGACAATTCATGTTAAGTCCAAAAGAGCCCAATTCAATTGAGAATGGTACATTTGTGTTTCACATGAGTTCCCTACCATGTAAAATGCTTTTTTAAATTGGCTTTTGTAAGATTTATTTAAAAGTAAACTATGTATTGAATGTTTTATAAGTGGTAAGATAACCATATTCATCACGCAGAGGCAAAGCACAACCAAAACAACATTCTTACGCAAAATGCATGCTTTTTAAAAAGTAACAGTGTGCCTTTACTTAATGTTATATATTAATCATATACATAACATAATATCTCACAGGCCACATCCAGACAACATAAACTCTACAGAGAACCCAAACTTAATCCAAATCAGACTCAGTGTATAAAATCCCATGAAAATTCTATGCTAATAGTTTTAACTCCAATAAATTTCATCCGAAATGTCATTATAATGGTATTTTTCTTTCTGTGTTCATTGTTATAATGTACTATACCAGGACATACATTTAGCAGACTTTCCCTTAAGCAAAACACCTCTTCTTTTTATCTATTAACTATGTCCTGGTCCAGACGGAAACTTCCAGTAACAATAAGAGCACAGATGGCATTATTTTCAAATAAACTCTGAATTTCTCAATTACTACAATTAGCCCAGGCCCTCTCATCCTTCAAAATGCATTTAAAGAACTAGCCACACATGCAATCGCTTGATCACAAACAGCCACACACACGTGCACAAACACACACATGCCACACACAAGTTTACTTAAGCTCTAGATCATTAGTGCAATGGCAAAGTGGGTCCGATTTGGCAGCCCAGCTAAAGAGCAATCATGTTTCTTTGGGTAATTTAGATTGGGAAAACAATAAGCCAATCGCTTTGATTCGCTTGCTTATTTATTTGTTTCCTCGCCAGCAGATCCGCCGACACGGAACATAGAGAACCAGCTACTTATAGTCATCTGTAAACATTAAACATGGCGAACGTAAGCAGTGGCACGTCTGCGAGATGCTCTGAGCCAGAGTTTTCAAAGAGGCTAAGAAAATCCCTCCTGGAAAGTCCCGTTCCATTCCAGCTGATGAGTGATGAAACATGAAGATTAGGAATCTGATCTCTCGCTTCTGTTCTTCAGGAAAAGGGGTGCTGCCATCAAATTCCCTCACGCAGGAAACTGGAGAAATTTGTTAACTAAATATTGTAAATAAGCCCTGGGAGAAAATCAGGAGGAGAACAAATAGTTCCTACAAGTGCAAGACTGCGAGACGCAATATATTTCAGTGATGTTTTGCTTATGAAGTCATCATAACATTTACGGCTTTCACATTCGAACAAGATGTGAATGTTGTAGATTTGGGAAGGAGGGACCAAAGAAATTAATGACTGAAAGGAGGGAAAAAGAAATTAATGACTGAAATGTTTGAGAAGTTTGGAAGATAATTGGTGGAAAAAGGCAAATAAGAGGAAGGAAAAGTGTTGTTAACCGAAAAACAGTTAAACTATTAAAAAATATTTGTTAATTGAAATAAAGCTGAAATAGAATAAAATACAAATATTAGATTAAATGAAATGTTGCCTTGGCAGTTACCAAAATAAAATAAGATGAAGTAATAAAATTACAATAACTAAAACAAAATTGAAAATAAATTAAAGCTACACAGAAATATTAAATACAATTTTTAAAAATGAAAAAACACTTAAAATTACTAAAACTTAAACTAAAATGAAAATATAAATATAAAGGCCCAATCAAATAATAATGAATTCTATAATAATAAATTAACAGCATACACTGCTATCCAAAGAGACATATACCTTGTTCGCAGGATGGTCCTGTTCTTCCAGGGGCGCAGTTACACCTCCCAGTCTCTGGGTGGCACTGTCCTCTCTCTCCACACAAACACACCTGAGCACAGTCTCTCCCGTAGCGACCTGTAGGACAACCTGAGAGAGAACGACAGGAAGAAAAAACGATGTTATTAGCTAGAAATGCAGAAACACATTCACTCAGCCAACTGATTGAGCATCAAGTTCTTACCGGTGCTGCAGTTGGGTCCCAAGTATCCTGGCTGGCAGATGCAAGAGCCAGTCCTGAAATCACATTGGCCACCATTGGCACATCTGCAGCGCTTCTTACAGTGGGGGCCATAGGTGCCCTCTCGACATTCTGTGAGGAGCAGGAAAAGAGCAACAGTTCGTTAGGAGTTGTCATTTATGTTAACTATGCATGTATGCATGTTTCATTTAGTAGAGTTCTTCTAAAGCATTCTGGAATTCACAGTTTTTCTAAACTAAATACAGGTAGATTTTGGCACACTTATACACTACCGATCAAAAGTTTCACAAACAAGACTTAATCCAAGACCCTGACTAAAATGCATGCTTTAGCTGTTTTAACTGAAAACAACCATTGTTTTGTCTCAAGATTTACACCGTTTTCTAGGGCACGTTTATTTACCTAAATGCCCTTTTTGGAACTAAGCCCTAATCTGGGCTCAATCTAAACCTTGTCTGTGAAACGGGGCCTTAAAGTCCCCATGCAGTCAATTTTATCCTTTAAAACTCATCTTTGATAATCAATATGACACATTTCAACTTTTTATCATGTGAAAATAATTTCATCATGCCTTAATATAGCTTGAATGTAACCTCACAAACTTGCTTCATTTATTATACATGGATCATGAATATGCAAATGATTCCCAGCCTCTCAACTTTACTGTAGTAAACACTGTACAATGGCAAATGGAAATACTGGTTTAAGCCATATATGTTTGAACCAGAAACTGATTCAGAAGAAGAGGAAGAGTGCACTATACAGGCTCGTCTACAAGTCACTGTATCAGAATGGTAATGTGTTTTATGTATCGCTCGCTACAATGTCAGTCACATAACGGTAATTAATACGATTAGTCTTTGGCTTGACTATGTTTTCAAACGGCTAATAACGTGTTGCTAGTGTTCCCGTTTGCCATGTCGTTCTGCCTTCTAAAAATCAGTTTTCTTAGAAACACTTTGAACGTTATAGACAGTCAGTGAAGATACATAGTTTATCATAACATCGTAGTATACATCATAATTCACATGCTATATTGCTGTATGTAACTGATTTTCTTGTACCTTCTTAGATTCTACTTTCTCAGTGGAAAGGCCCCGCACCGCATGTTGACGGGATTGGTTACTATGGATATTATTTTATATATGTTTCTATTGTAATACATTTTAAAATCTAATTTATTCATGGGACGCAAAGCTGATTTTTCAGCATCATTACTCCAGTCTTCAGTGTCACAAGAGTTTACTATTTTTTGTAAATAGTGATACATTTTTTCAGGATTCTTTGATGAATAGAAAATTCAAAGGAACAGCATTTATTTGAAAGAAATCATTTGCAACATGATTATTATTATTTAAAAATAATGACTGTCACTTTAGATCAATTGTATGTGTCATTGCTGAATAAAAGTATTAATTTCTTACAAAGAAGAAAATCGTTCTGACCCCAAAACTTTGTATGGAAGTGTATATGATTATATAACCATTTTCTATTATCTCAGCTTGTAGATGAAAACTATGAAAACAACTTTATTAGGTCAAACAGTTGAGATTTGCAGAATACGTCTTACTGAGATGACAGCGGTTGCCATAGTATCCAGGTGGACAGGTGCATTTCCCAGTGATGCGATGACAGATGTACTGATCTCCAGAACAAGTGCACACTTGAGAACAGTTCAGGCCGAATCTGCCCTGAGGACACACTGAGAAAGAGAGAACATTAGAAAATGACAATACATACAGCGATGACTTTATGAGCATGTGTGAGTTTTCCACAGAAATGTCCAGTTGTCTAGACGCCTTCCTGGAAAGGCATCAGGCCTCAGACAGGAAGGAGATATGATATGATATGATATAAAGGGGAGGCTAGACATTTCACGTAACGTCATTCAAACATGCTTACATTCATACACTTTCACATATGTGTAGAGTATCTGACAGAAGACAGGGCTTATGAATGTGTTTGTAGGGTATGCCTCCATTACATAGTATTTGCCACACGAATGCATACACACTGAAGCATGATTATATATAGATACACATATTTAAATACATATATTCAGGGCTGAACAGTAAGGATGCTTTCCACTGGCCTACTTGGATTAGTGGTTTAGATCTCATAAATAGCTATTTTTGCCAACCAATTTTTGGAATGGATCGATAGATGGATCTTTTTGTTGTTGTTATTTTTATACAGCCAAAAATGATATTGGTATATTTAAAAAAAAAAAAAAAAAAAAAGAAGCATATCGTGTATAGTAAAGTATATAAAAAATATAAGATATACGATTAAAATATAAGAAAAATTAGCGAGTTTACCACATGCGTTTAATTTTACAGTTTAACGCGTTCAAAATATCTAACGTAATTAACGCAGCATCTGTTTTTTCTGTCATCCTTTGGCTAGCCTTACATTATATGATCAAGCTCTTATTCATGCAAATGCTTTTAAACCATACAAGCGTGACAAGACAAAAGAGAACGCACTGTCTGTGAATGTACTGTCTATGTGATACACACACACACGACGCACAGAAAGACGCGCACAGACAGAGTTCTCTTTTGCACTTGAACAAACAATAACACACAGAATTATGCCATAATGTCCGTTTTGTCGAGTATTCTCATAAGAGCAATCTTAAATGAGTTGCCTAATGTCTTAAATTAACTTAAGAGAGGAGAAGCGCCCAGGTCCGTGAAGAGCCGCGAGCCGTATGTAAGTGTTTTGTAAATACTCCGCTTTGTTGTATTACTTAGTGTATTGCGTGCTAGAAGAAGGATACATTTCGATTTTGCACTTATCTATTTTGTCATAATTGTACTGTGTTAGCATATTGCATTTGAATTATAACCAGGGCTGTTTTCGGCGCGCCGTTCGCAGTCAAAGCGTTATTGTTATTGTTATTGGTGGCTTTTAGCACAGGTAGTGAGTCATACTTTTCGTTTGATTCGAGCCATTGACAGGCTTTTGACTTGATCCTTTGGGCTAATTACAAGGGCGGACTGTACATATATAAGTCAGGTCAGTCACTTGCTCATTAGGAGAAGCGTCCTGCTTAAGAAACCCACTCTAGACACATCACTTCTAGAGAACTACAGACCTATTTCTCTCCTGCCTTACATAGCAAAAACACTTGAGCGGGTTGTTCTCAACCAGGTTTCATTTTTCCTCTCACAGTCAAATCAGCTGGACGTTAACCAGTCAGGTTTCAAAAGGCCCACTCAACAGAGACTGCATTACTGTCAGTCACTGAAGCCCTCGGATGGCAAAAGCTGCTTCCAGATCATCAGTCCTAATCCTCCTCGATCTATCTGCTGCATTTGACACAGTGAATCACCAGATTCTTCTGTCCACCCTCTCATCACTGGGCATCACAGGGACTCCACTCCACTGGTTTGAGTCTTACCTCACAGGTAGGTCTTTCAAGGTTGCCTGGAGAGGTGAGGTATCCAAAGCACATCAATTGACCACGGGGTTCCTCAGGGCTCAGTGCTGGGACCTCTACTCTTCTCCATTTACACTACGTCACTGGGACCCATCATACAGGCACATGGCTTCTCATACCATTGCTATGCTGATGACACTCAACTCTATCTTTCATTTAAACCAGATGACCCCACAGTAAATGGACGCATCTCAAGCTGTCTGGCAGACATCTCGGCATGGATGAAAGAACACCACCTCCAGCTCAACCTGGCTAAGACTGAGTTTCTTCTTCCCTGCCAATCCCACTCTACAACACAACTTCACCATCCAGCAAGGTTCATCTCTGATTACCCCTCAGGGTCGGTCAGAAATCTTGGAGTAATCTTTGATGACCAGCTGTCCTTCAAAGACCACATTTCAAAGACAGCTCGATCATGCAGGTTTGCTCTGCACAACATCAGGAAGATCAGACCGTTCCTTACAGAGCATGCAACACAACTTCGTCAGGCCCTTGTCATTTCTAGGCTTGACTACTGCAATGCGCTTCTGGCTGGTCTTCCATCGTGTGCAATCAAAACTCTTCAATTGATTCAGAATGCTGCAGCACGTCTTGTATTCAATGAGCCCAAAAGGGCCCATGTCACACCTCTCTTCATCTCTCTGCACTGGCTGCCACTTGATGCCCGCATCAAGTTCAAGGCCTTGACACTCGCTTATGGATCCACCACAGGCTCGGCACCAGCATATTTCGACTCGCTCCTACGAGTCTACACCCCTACCAGAAGCCTTCGCTCAGGTAAGGAGCGTGAGGCTTATGGTACCATCACAGAGAGGCATGAAATCCCTCTCCAGAACTTTTCATTCACCGTTCCTGGCTGGTGGAACAATCTTCCTACCTCCATCCGGATGGCAGAATCACTGTCATCATTCAAAAGACAGCTAAAAACTCATCTCTTCCGTGAACACTTATCATAAAAAAAAAAAAAAAAAAAAACTCTTCTCTTTTATTCCTTCCTTATTCTAGCTTAAGCTTATTCTATGTGATATCCAAAGCTTGGTATTTAAGGCACTTTTTGCGTTTTGCGCCTATTCATGACCGATCGCTTCCTGTACTCCTATGTTGTAAGTCGCTTTGGATAAAAGCGTCTGCTAAATGCCTAAATGTAAATGTAAATGTAAATGTTAAGAGAGTTGTGAGAAAATGAGATCACGCGACGGCACGTCAGATCCTCGTCATGTACGTCAGCCACGGGTCTTAAAGTGACAGCAGCTAATAACGCTGTGATGTCTGTCATTAATGTTACTCAAAGAACAAAGGTAACAGAAAATTCTCGCTTTAATGAAGATTAATATATATTTAACTTATGCAGTTAAGAAAAGTTTGATAACTTTATTCAATTTCTGTAAATAACCGGTAGGAAGGTCACACGCAAATGTCACATTTATTATAATGGGTTTATGTGAAGATTGTTTTAATTTAAATTAAAAGTATAATAGCTTTCAAGTATACTGTATGTTGAATGTCTATCATTAATGTAAAAAAAAGAAATCAGTATCAGTATTAGTATCAGTGATACTGGCCTTCATTCATAAAAAGATGCCGATTGACAGCACTAGTATATGCATACATACAGTAGCACAGTAACTTTTAATCTTATCTCAAAAAATACATTTTGTACGTGGTCAACAAGCATAACGTGTGGTGACTATGCAGTACTGGACTGACAAAAGACAGGTCTGTGAATTGGCCTGAAAGTCTCACACTGGCCTAAACCATTGGATTATCCTTATTGTCGAGATTAATACAGTGTGTGTGTGTGTGTGTGTGTGTGTGTGTGTGTGTGTGTGTGTGTGTGTGTGTGTGTGTGTGTGTGTGTGTGTGTGTGTGTGTTTTCACCCTAGCGGCATGTGTAAGAGATAAGCTCAGACTCCAGACTAAAGAGAATAATTAGACTGTTGTCATTAGCCATGTCTACTGCAGTGTGTGTGTGTGTGTGTGTGTGTGTGTGTGTGTGTGTGTGTGTGTGTGTGTGTTCATGTCTGTTCCAGACTTCTTATCCTTACACAGACAAAACAAAGCCTGCTGTTTGAGTTGGCCACTCAGCGCTAACCTTTATCAGATGTCTCACATCCACAGAGAGAGAGAAAGAGAGAGTGAGAGAGATGGGTGGGTGTTGAAAGAGAGTCGGGGAGTAAAACCCCAGCGTGTGTAATGAGAGGCTGAAGTTTGTGTGGGGCTGTTTTTATGTCTTTTTATCATAGTTTTGAATGCAATATAATGTTGCTGCAAATTAAAAATCTTAATCTTAAATTAAAAATGGGTGTTAATCTTTTCCTCCCTTCGTTTTGATTAAGATTGTCAGATGAATAGATGTATAAATGGACAGATCACTGATTCTTCAGTAACATGCAACATTTTCAGAAATACTCACCTGTGTTCACCTGCCACAAATTGTTTGTGTTATTTGTGTTATTATAAATATTAGACTACAATATCATTTTCGATTTACACCTAAAACAATTAAATACAGCAGACATTTATTTTGCTAAAGTATAATAAGACCTATTTAAATTGAGGGAAACTATCTAAAACAATTTATTTACCAATTTTACAGTAAAATATACAGTAAATAAGCACAATTGCATTATATAATATATTTATGAAGACTAAGTGTAATATATGTGTAAGGAAGTTGCCAGGGCGTCTGGCATGAGAAACGATGACTTCCTGGGAACAAAGGACTTTTTCTAAGGATCAACATTTGAACACTCTTCTCAATACATAACAGCCACACCCAAAACACACCATACTGAGACACACACACCTCACACTCACAATCTACCCATCACCCACTGTTTTGCCCATTTGCTTCCACACTGAAAACCCATTCTGAACCTATGCAATGCTAAATATGTACAGTGTGTAACCATTCATGTTTAGTATCATTTGAAACGTGTCAGTGCGTCTGGTAAAATGGTCTCATTCTCCAAACCAGAATACAAACCTCCAAGAAGTTCTATAAGTTGAGAAAATATTGTGTGACTTTAAGGAGGTGATCACCACAGATTGCTAATTCAGGATACCTCCTGTATGTAAATAAGTATTCTCCTTCACAAATGGTGAGAACCCATTCAAACACAAATTCTGATTGCCCATTTGTGACCCCTGAATAAGGGGCCAAAACCTAATTATAATCACAGTAAACCTCCATTTGGTATCTATTGAATTATCTGGGTATTTAAAGGAAAGTGACACTAAACTCTAGGAGTCTGTATCTAGATATCCCACACTGTTTGTGTGTAGTCTTTCACGACCAGGTAAAGATTTCTGGAATCCTTGATTCTTGAATTATTGTTTCTATATATGATTGATTGATGCTTTTTATCCTTTGAATTGAAGTTTGATCGATGTTTCTTACCTGGTTAATAAATCGTTATGATTAAATTTATTCTGACTTACTCTGGAATTATTAACGATCTCTATGAGATCATGAATGGTACTTTCCACAAAGGGTTAAACGGAATAATTAAATGTGTGTCTAACTATTAAAATGAATGACCAAATAACCAAATTGGCATTCTAATCTAAATTCTAAATTATAATAAAATGGAGTCAGATAAAGAGCAATTGGAATTAGATCCATTTTGCCCAGCTGAGAACACCGAACGCGCAGATCCCTTCGCCCGCTCTCTTCGCTGCCGCCATTGGAGCGATTTCAGCGGTCTTACAGCTTGGTGACCCGGCGACGTGATGCTGCAGTGCTCGAACAACGAGCAGCATGTTTTTCAGCGAAGTATTGGATTCTAAAATCATCAAGAGGTTTGAGCTTCTCTTTCTTCAGCTGTTGTGGTAAGTCAAATTCATTCTGTCTTGTTTAGAAATGTTTTGGGATAACCGAATGTTTGACCGTGTAAATCCGGAGTTTGTGAATTTATTGAATAGACATAACCACATATCAGACATGGTTAACAACAGCGCAGATAAGAAATGAAAACTCTTGCTATTAATTGTTAAATATCTCCTTGTCGGCATTCGCGCAACAAGAGATTGAAACTAAACTAAAACGATCTATTTTCTGAGCCTCGACGAAGAACTATAAATTAGAGCCTAATGTGATAAAATCAGCTAAATGAGTCTCCATTGTCTCATTAACTATGTGCATCGCGCGATGAGAGCGATCAGACAATAGAATGAAAAATCTAAGTTCAGAAACAATTAAAAAACATGCGATTTGATAATGCATTTGTTTATGAAAAGCAAAATGGGGAGAAACAGGGTGATGCAATGCAATGTGTTAAAGCTAAGAAAACTTTTGTTTGACCAATTGCTGTTACTGCTACAAAATCGAAAATACTCGACAAAAATAATCAAGAGGCGGTAAGATTAAAATCTAAAACTGATAAACAGAATGATAGTGATGTTTGTTACTATTTTGTCAAGAAAACGCACGATTTAATGTTTCTGAGTGGCTCATCTGAGCCCACGGGCATACCACGCCCACTCGGAGAACACTTTCTCTCCCTGTTCCATGGGAGCGTTTAGCCAAAGAAGTAACACAAGCTAAATCTATCACATTTTGTAAATCAGTTAAAATTGCCACTGTGCCATCTTGCAGGTTAGTCTTTAAATAGACTAAATCAAGCAAATAGGCATTTGAAATCTAAAGAGATACAATGAATGTGCCACATCATCCCTGAACCACAGCCTTTTCATATTCAAATGCAATGACACGAAAATACAATACTGAAACTTCACTCTCAAAAACAGAATTTGAGCAGGGATTGGACTGCACCCAGCATGTGCTGCTAGTTCATTGGATGTTAACGACAACAGAGTCCTCTCATTGGCCTTAATCCTGACTGTTGTTGTGCATGCAATGAACATGCCAGTCGGCTGTGACTGCAGGGCCAAACCAAAATCACGGTCTTTAATACACTTTGACAAATATGTTGTTGCGTTTGACTTCGTTCTGATTTACTCGAAAGTATTGATTTTAGTGCATTATGTGTACCCATTGTTTCCGCATATCTGTGTCAGGTTAGTAACGGACTGCAGTCCGGTTTGGGGTGGAGCTTTGAGGCACACCGACTGAGATTGCAGAGCTCCGCCTAACATTTGGCATTAATTACCAAGACTGACACGTTATGTGATCGTGGGCCCGCATTATGGAAAGTGCGAGGACCCTGTGCGACTCTGAGAACCTAATGAGCGATTTCAATAAATGTAAAGAGTTAAGTAGAATAATCAAAGCGTTTATTCATATTTGTAAAGTATTGGAAATCAATAAAAACCTTTTCATTAATTGAGCCAGCTCAAATAAAAGGTAACATGGAATGATTTGTTTTATACATTTGAACTTACTATGATGTATGTTGTGTTAATAACTCAGTAGATCATGTTGTGTCCATGACACCACAAACTACGCTCAGGTTAGTTACACGGACTAAGATCACGGTTATTGGTGAAACACACCAGACTGATGTTTTAGAGCTCCGACTAACACTTGCGCTTAAGGTGCGTATACTTGGACTGAAAGAAGTTGATAGGCCAAGCGAGTCTATTCCGTTTAGAACAATAATAAATTGTTAGACCAATCTAAATAGGGCAACCTCAATTCCTAATTATTGTAACGTTGTTCTAATTACGTAGCGTGGAAAACCACGGCATGATTATAGAAAGTTATCATTAGAGTTATAACAAGTTGGTCGCTTAATTCATTGATAATGGTCATGGCCTCTGATTGGAAACAATTTTGCATTAATTAAGCGAAGTCAGATCCAAGAGAACTGAATAAAAATATTCTGGAATGATCACAGTGGTAACGGACGTCCAGAATATCAGTGTGTCACCTCTGCCTTAATGACCAAGACTGACGAGTTGTGGCAAGAGATCGTAAACCCGGCCGGTCGAGGCTCAATGTTATCGGAATCTTGATTGCTGAGTATAACACAATGTAAAAGATTTGACATGAATATCCTCAACTGCAGTGTTCATGCAAGATCTTCAGCTATTGATCTCTTTAAAGTGGTCAATAGCAGTGAGTTTAATAATTAAAACATCCAAATTGCAATGATCCTGTCTGTATTTTCAAATTTGTAATTGTACTAAACACGTGCGCATAGAACACACATTATAGTTGTTTGTGCTACTAGATGCACATAGGCTAGTTAAGTTTATTCTTTAAAACACATGATTGCTTTACTGTAAATGTTGCATTCAACACTTAGGTAAAGGTTGTAGAGATGCTACGCATTCTAGGCCACGTATCTTGTGTAAATTGGAATAATCGCAATACTGGAATTGTATAGCAATTTCAAGTTGCATGTGTGTCTGTCTATGTTGAATTTGTTTGTCTTCTGAGTGGAAACTCTGCTATTTCCCATATAGCTGCAGTAAAACCATGTACAGGAGCATAGAATTGCCGTCTGGCTACAGTGTGAATTACAATTGCACTAACCATGAAAATGTTTCCATCACAACAGGACTCAATAACTCTGACCTTTGCAATTTCTAATTTGAGCAAGTTCTAATACTTTTCATTGGTTCAATTCCCAGTGCCAAAATGGAGGAGTTGTGATATTATCTTATGCCTACAGAACTAGAAAAACTAGAAGTGTGGCACGGATAATAGAAAACCAATTCATCCTTCACTCAAACTAACTGTAATGAGAGCAACTAGAAGTTTCTGATTAATCCTGAAAAATTCTCCAGCAGAACTGGAGTTTATAATGCTAAAACAAAGAAAAATTCTCCAGCAGAACTGGAGTTCATAATGCTCAAACACAGCAGATTGTGAAGTTTCTGATTAATCCTGAAAAATTCTCCAGCAGAACTGGAGTTTATAATGCTAAAACAAAGAAAAATTCTCCAGCAGAACTGGAGTTCATAATGCTCAAACACAGCAGATTGTGAAGGCTTGACTGCAAGAGCAGCTTTAAGTGTTAAAAACTGAAACAACAGCAGAAATTAACTGTGTTTCTCTCTAAATTGTTTCTCTCCAAATTTGTTTCTCTCTAAATTTGTTTCTATCTCAGGTTGACAATTGCAATTCCTTGGAGGATGGACGACCAAAAGTCCCCTCCCCTGCATCAGAGCCAGGACAACGGAAAATTGTCAGAACTTGAGGCGTGAGAGATGGGTGCGAATATAAATATGATGGGGTCATTCACATCTCACAATATGACTACGACCTCCCAGTGTACCACTGGTACTAAATTATGCAACACAGATTGATATTGATTAGATTCCACCCATCTCCCAAACATGAACATAGAACACACCCTACACGACAACATCACCTGGAATAGACCAAATCTATTCAGGCTGAACATTACACATCATAGATAAAGATGGCATAGAGTCTAAAAGTGTACTTCACTAAAGATCTATTGCCCATTTTTTCACACAAACACACAAACACAAACACACACACACACACACACACACACACACACACACACACACACACACACACACACACACACACACACACACACACACACTGTTACCAGGAATACACAATCCCCATTATTGTATGACTAATCATATTTAGATCTGCATTAATAACATATGGGATTCCTGAACAAACACAGTGGTTATTATATACCGATAACTTATTGTGTAGGTGAATGTTCAAATAACATAGACAATTTCACCAATCCACAAAATTGTACATAGACATCTAAAAATTTTGAATTGACCACCTGTGGATACACCAAATCAAAGAATGTCCAAAATTACACCCAATTCCTCCTGGTGGACTGATTAGAGGAACCTTAACAAGACTCTATTACATGATGTAAATTTGGTGATGGCGCATGGAACTTACAACATTTCCAATATTTTTCTGCTTATACAAAACATTGTAATGCCAACGATGAATCATATGCATGGCTACAGTCACGAATCGATGATTTAATTTCTGATTACAAAGACAGACTTGCTGTCCAAATTCCATCTGCTCGTTCAAAAGCGAGACCTACTTAGTAACATAGCAGGCTTATTCGGATCAATTAATTCAGCAGCTAACACCTACCAAATAACCAAACAATCACAATTCTCAACATGGTTGATGGACCAGATGGCCACTGGGTTTCAACACATCACCAATAGCAATGATAACCTAATCAAAGCGGTTAGATCCGAGCGCAGGCGCTTCTAACGATCAACCATACATTGTTCAATCAGACCCGTACCATCGAGCGTGACTTAGCCTGTAGATCATATACACAAGATTTGTTCACTGCCACAAGACAGGAAATTTTAGACCTTCGTCTTCATAAAACTCCAAGACATGTTTTAAACGATTTGATTGAGATTTTAGACCTACATAGATGGTTCTATTCGGAGAAAATGAAAAATGTAAGATATTCAGAACTGTTATCTACAATTATGATGTATACTGGAAAAGAATGTACTGGTTGCATTGGGGTTTGCCACCTTTCCTTTGATCCACCCAGACCAAGTTTATCCAAATTCCACTACTATCCGTTCCATCGGCATGGTAGTTAAAGATCAGGTAATTAAATGGGACCACCTCACTGGTTATATGACTTTGAAGGGTACTGAGACCTTATTTACCAGTCGCACTTGTTGTCAAGAAACTCATAATTATGTTGTTTGTACATGTAACACATTACAACCTTTCTCTCCCAATGATAACAAACTTGTGAATGTCCAATCATTGCATGGCCATTCGAATGCTGTTCAAGTGTCTCATACACAGTGGTGCATCATCAGTGAGATGAATTCTTTCACATATGGAGGAATGACCTGTCCTGCCAATTACTCCTTTTGCTTGGAAGTGACAGAGGACTTTTCCATGGGTCAGATTGACATCCTTGGAAGGATGCCGGAGGCGCAGAGGTCTCTCCATGGTGGGATGACACCTTCTATGAACACGGAACACAAGCACTGGTCGAGACGATGGACTTGGTACAGAAAGTCATCCTTCAAACAGAGTACCACCTTTCTCAAGCGCAAGTGGAGACAAACTTGCGCGAAAGACTGCACAGATTCTGACTAGCTCATCTATTCGATCGGCACAGACTGCATACTCTTGGTGGGACTGGATACTTCGAGGATGTGCTGTGGGAAGTGCCCTCATCTTCTTCCTCACAGTATTCCAATGTTGTTACTTCAGACATCTCATCAGATCTGTGAAATCATCCACCAACGCTATCTTGGCCCTCAGTCCCCTGCAACTACCCACCTTACAAAGACTGAAGTGACACCAGCGAAACCCTTGTGAATGCTCACGGTGCCAAAGGGGCAAATCTGTAAGGAAGTTGCCAGGCGTCTGGCATGAGAAAGCGATGACTTCCTGGGAACAAAGGACTTTTCTAAGGATCAACATTTGAACACTCTTCTCAATACATAACAGCCACACCCAAAACACACCATACTGAGACACACACACCTCACACTCACAATCTACCCATCACCCACTGTTTTGCCCATTTGCTTCCACACTGAAAACCCATTCTGAACCTATGCAATGCTAAATATGTACAGTGTGTAACCATTCATGTTTAGTATCATTTGAAAGCGTGTCAGTGCGTCTGGTAAAATGGTCTCATTCTCCAAACCAGAATACAAACCTCCAAGAAGTTCTATAAGTTGAGAAAATATTGTGTGACTTTAAGGAGGTGATCACCCACAGATTGCTAATTCAGGATACCTCCTGTATGTAAATAAGTATTCTCCTTCACAAATGGTGAGAACCCATTCAAACACAAATTCTGATTGCCCATTTGTGACCCCTGAATAAGGGGCCAAAACCTAATTATAATCACAGTAAACCTCCATTTGGTATCTATTGAATTATCTGGGTATTTAAAGGAAAGTGACACTAAACTCTAGGAGTCTGTATCTAGATATCCCACACTGTTTGTGTGTAGTCTTTCCACGACCAGGTAAAGATTTCTGGAATCCTTGATTCTTGAATTATTGTTTCTATATATGATTGATTGATGCTTTTATCCTTTGAATTGAAGTTTGATCGATGTTTCTTACCTGGTTAATAAATCGTTATGATTAAATTTATTCTGACTTACTCTGGAATTATTAACGATCTCTATGAGATCATGAATGGGTACTTTCCACAAAGGGTTAAACGGAATAATTAAATGTGTGTCTAACTATTAAAAATGAATGACCAAATAACCAAATTGGCATTCTAATCTAAATTCTAAATTATAATAAAATGGAGTCAGATAAAGAGCAATTGGAATTAGATCCATTTTGCCCAGCTGAGAACACCGAGCGCAGATCCCTTCGCCCGCTCTTCGCTACCGCCATTGGAGCGATTTCAGCGGTCTTACATATGTAAAATAATAATATAAAAGTAACAAAAATATTAAGCAGCATTAACTGGTTTTAACTTTAATAATAATAAGTAATGTTTCTTGCGCATCACATTTAGCATATCAGAATGATTTCTGACGGATCATGTGACACTGAAGACAGGAGTAATGATGCTGAAAATACAGCTGTCATCACAGGAATAAATTACATTTTACAATATATTAAAATTATATTATATTACAATATAATTTTACAATATTACAGTTTTTACTGTATTTTTTATCAAATAAATGCAGCCCTGGTGAGCATAAGCGACTGTTTAATATATATTAGTCTATGAAGTATTGAGTCTTACAGGGAGATTTAGAGGTAGAAGGTGTTGCTATTTTAAAAACGGTCTTAATAATCAGTGGGACGTATGAAATAGAGTCCTTCTCGTCTCACAGCTGTTCGCAGTGTACCCTGCAAGACATCCACATCTGCCCCTCACATGATCACAGGCCATGCCCACTGGACAGATGCATCTTTGCTCACTACCAAACCATCCAGATGCACAGGCTATACACACAACATACAGACAGTGAGAAAGAAAGCAGATGGATTGTAGAGTGAGCAGCCCGCGCTCACCCATGTGAACATTCCAGTGTGTAATGGAGACAGAATACAGTAATTTGTGTGATGACATGTGAATCGCGGCTATCAGTGCTTACAAACTCCTCACTATAAATCACTATAATCACTTACATCTTACTAACTACAGCCAAATAAAGCACCCAGAGTGAGTCTTTGAGAGAGAGAGAGAGAGAGAGAGAGAGAGAGAGAGAGAGAGAGAGAGAGACAGATGTGTTTATTACGTATATAAGGTCTTTGGGTGTTGAAGCATGTGTGAATATGGGTTTTTTGTTTGTTTGTTTGTTTTTGTTAAAAAGAAAGACTTTTTAGTTGTGTGCATATTCTACAATAATAACATGAAATATGAGTACACGTGTACTACATTTTAGTGTGTATGTGTGGTCCTGTATTCCCGACGGTGGGGACCAAATTGATAGTAATATCAGTAGTTTTTGACCTTTTGGGGACATTTTTTGGTTCCCCTAAGGAAAAATGCAGGGAGTTTTCTGCCTGGGTTGTGTTTAGTTTTAGGGTTAGGGGATAGAATATATAGCTTGTATAGCATATGTCTATGGAATAAAAGGAATAAAAAAGTGTGTGTGTGTGTGTGTGTCCTTGTTTATATTACATTGCGGGGACCAAATGACCCCATAAGGATAGTAAAACGTGAGATCCCCTACACAGCCAGCGATCCCCACTTTTCAAAAGGCTTATAAATCACACAGGATGAGTTTTGAGAAAGTAAAAATGCAGAATGTTTCCTGTGATGGGTAGGTTTAGGGGCAGTGTGTGTGTGTGTGTGTGTGTGTGGGTTTAGGGGCATGTGTGTGTGTGTGTGTGTGTGTGTGTGTGTGTGTGTGTGTGATGGGTAGGTTTATGGACAGGGGCAGTGTGGGGGGATAGAATGTACTGTTTGTATGGAATAAAAACCATTACGTATATAGAGAGTCCCCACAAAGATAGTGAACCAGCCAGACGTGTGTGTGTGTGTGTGTGTGTGTGTGTGTGTGTGTGTGTGTGTGTGTGTGTGTGTGTTTTAACTCACTCTGTTGGCAGCTGGTTCCTGTCCACCCAGGTGTGCACCGGCACTGGCCGATCACTGGGTCACATGACCCTCCATTGTGGCAGTCACATGATTGACTGCAGTTAGGACCAAATGTACCCGCTGGACAAGCTACAACACAAACACATATGAAATAAACCAAACTTTTAAAAATCTAAATATGTAGTACTTTGCTAAATGCAAATATGTTTGTCTTCCTTTACTCGCACACACATATTCAGTGAAGAAATGCATGTTCTATTCTAGATGGTCCAAATACAAATAGTATTATTATGTTGATTCAAATCGATGTGTCACAGAAGTGTTATTTCTTTATTTTCATTCATATTCACATTTGATTGTGAATCAGCTACTAATATACTACCATTCAAAAGATTGGGAGATGGTAAGTTTTACTGTCTCTTATGCTCATTTAATCAAAAATACCGTAAAAACAGTAAAATTGTGAAACAATATTTAAATTTAAAACAAATGTTTTCTATTTGAATATGTAATTCATTCCTGTGATGGCAAAGCTGAATTTTCAGCAGCCATTACTTTAGTCTTCAGTGTCACAAGATCCTGCAGAAATGAAATCATTGAAAATTTAAAATCAAAAAGAAAGTTAAAAACTGCATTTATATGTAACATAAAACATTGCATCTTTGCTGAATAAAAGAATAAAACATACCTCAAAATGTTGAACGGTAGTGAAATTTAATAATCATCTTATAAATGAATGTTATTATTATAAAGTGTAGCAGGGTACAGAACAGTGTGACACAAGATAACCCAAAGGGAATATGAATCTGTGAAGTGTAAAAAGCCCCTATCTACCTCTTTTGTAAACACTTTATTCGATGTCCATAAGTGGTTTGTATATGGCCTGAACGCATTTGCTTTAGAAGACACAAACGGCAGGAGATTATTATACTGCCAAACTAAAAAAATAGTAATAAACAAGAAAAAGCAGGCGCAAATCTAAATAATGATTTGCCCTCTTTGAAAAAAGAGGGCCACAAAGCTAACTAATAACATCACTCGACTCTAAAGAGGTTTCATCACAGTTGAGATTGCCCTGCAAAACATGTCATGGGAAAGCCAGACGTAAAAATAAAACATCTGAGAGAGGGATCTTTAACACAAACCTCACTTCATTAAAAAGAGAGGGAGAGTGAAACAGAAAGAGAGATAAATCTTTATTGGGCCCCTGATCTATTAAACTACTGACGGGAGATCGCATGGGAAGACGGATGGTACTAAACCAATGTGCCGCAGAACTCTCTTAAAAATGCATCTTACCCTAATAAAATACTGACAGACACACAAACACCTCCTAAAAAGCATCCTTCCACAGTAAACACAAACATACACAGATGAGAAAGCATCCTATGGCAATTAAAAACATGGATGCATTTAACCTTTCTGCAGCACACCAGGGGGCTTTTCCCAGTCTTTATACACACACACACACTTTAAAAATTGTCTTCGAGCTGATAAACTGTGAACGATGGACGATCGTAGGGTTATTTCTGTGCAAGGATGCGGCGTTCAGCCGGAGATGAGCCTCCAATCACACCCCGTTTTAATGATGTGGGCGGCTTACCCAGAATGCATTGCGGCGGTGCCCAGCCAGGGGTGCAGCGGCAGGCGCCTGTGATGTGGTGACACTGGGCCTCGTTCCCGCACTGGCACATCTGCACACAGTCCTGCCCGTAAAACCCAACAGGACATCCTATGGAGGAGAGGAGATTTGAGTCAGCAGCGTCTGTGTGTGTGTGTTATAATGTGTGGTACATCATTGGAAAGTCATGCACACAGATCCCCCCCAGAGGCATCAGAGAGCTAACAGAGTGTCAGCATTCTGATTCGAATATAATTAGGTTACTGTTTTATTAGTATCCGCGTGGACGTATCCATCTTTCATCCCTTGGTCCTGCTCATCTCTCTTTTTCATGTCTCATTACCTACCGAATGCTCAGCGTGTGAACTGCCCTCATCAGCATTGATTGCGTGATCTCATTCGCCACATGTGCGGCACATCCTCACCACAACAAAGTCAACATGTGTGAGGAAGACAGACAGACAGACAGACATTTCTAGGAAACTAGAACACCTGCTGAGCTCACAGGTTCACTGTCTGGGTACAGAAATATGCCTCCTGTGCAAATATTCCCTGAACTGTTATTTTTTCACTTAAAGCTCTGGGTTTTCATCACACTTCATGCAAAACTCCCATAAAAATGTGGTGCACCTGGCCAAAAAGGTGTTTAATGCTTTAATGAAGCCGTTTTCTTGGCAGGGTTGCTTATTTAAAAAGAAAAAAAAATATTTCTGTAATGTGACATATTTCTAAATGAAACTGGATATTTTTTCAGCCCAGGTCTTTCACCTCACACTTCATGCTAAACTCCAATAAGACAAAACTAAATCTTGTGCACCTGGCTAATATGGTGTCTAATGCTTTAATGAAGCAGTCACCTTGGTTAATAAATAAAATAAAATAAATATTGGTTTAGTTAATTGTTATTCTAAAAACCAATATTCAATGTGACAAAACTGTACAGACTCCACTCTACTGCCTTTCATTCACACATACACACAAGCAAATAAAATCGCGATCTTTCTGTATGAACACAAGTGTAGACAGACAATCACGGCGCATATGGCGCGCAGACACGGGCGATCACAAGAGATCTGTCTTGTGTTCCATCAGCCTGATAAGATCTTGTAAAGCGCGTGTGCGTGAGCGTGTAACGGCAGCGGATGGTTGTGATCGGGCTGCAGCCGGTAAAATGTGTTTCACGGCTGAGGCCCTCAGAGATGGAGACCGATGATAGCACTCAAGAGCTCGCTAAAGACCCGTCACATGTGTGTGTGTGAGTCTGCTGTTATTCAGTCGGTGTGTATGATTAAGAAGCATGGAAGACATCTGAGCCTATGGAACATGAGTGGAACTGCTGGCTACATCCAGATGAACTACCGACTTGAAAACGTCCCAAAACGGATGGGTGGATTTGTGGGCCTAAGGAGACCTGATCTCTGTAGTCAGGGCCTGATTTATTAAAGATGAAATCTGTGAATGTATAAGTCCACTATAAACCAAAACAATCTGCTTTTATGCGTCTAAATCTATGGTGATGGAGTTGATACAGATGGAGATGGAACGCTAATAGTCCTCTAAGACATGGTTTTGCCCCATCCAAATCTCCTTTGTTGACTTTCAACTGATTTTATATAGGTCTACTACTCTTTTCCCCTGCTGTGCGGAATCTAGATCTGTTCTGTCGGCCCTGGTTATCATATGAATGATAGTTCGCTGCACTCTCAAGAAGTTATTTTGGCTTACTTGCTTTTTCTACACTTTTGGTGATTAGGAAGACACTGATTGCCCTGTACGTTTTCCATTTGGTAAAAAAAGAACTGGCTGAAAAGAGTCATTTGCTCATGAATCAGACTACACCGGTTGTGCTGTACTGTACATTTGATTCACTACAAATGGACCTACTCATTTGTTCATGAAATAGACTACACTGGTTGAACTATACGGTTGTTTTCTTGCCATTATTTTGCGGTACACAATCTTTTATCTCACCACATTCAGCAATCTAGGCTGCAGGCTGTGCTGAAAACCAGTGCAAAGAGCACATGCATGAAATCCGTTAAGGTATGAGCTAGTTTTGCCTGTCCATGCATCTTGCATGTGTGTGTTTTACATGTGGTGGGTTTTTGCTGGGAGGGGGGTTTAAGCTAAGATAGGAGTCGCCGTCTATGTTTGGCATTGTGTGTATGTCTGTGCATTGTGGTTTCCTCATAAAGTGCAGCAGCTGGATGTGGCTGTCTCATTAAGCAGAGGATGCTGTCATGGATCCAGCAGGGTGTGTCTGTGTGTGTATGTTTGTGAGATATTTTGTCAGTGGCTCAGATTAACCTAGAAGGGAGATATGACAGGTCATGGAGGACAAAACCTTCTTACCTGCTTCTAGCTCTTATTATCTAGATATTTTTTAAACATATGATTTGAGTTTCCTGCATTGATGTCATTATGACACACTAAACAAACTAAACAAAAAGTTGCTTGACTGTGTGTGATGAGTGAGTGTTTCAATGAGCGAACGGGAATCAAAAACATTCCATTTTACACACAGACACACTCAGATTGCATGATGGGTGGGTTGCCCTCCAGACTGATTGAGACTTCCTGTTTCCCTGGTGAAGAAGAGGCCCCAGTGCATTAGGGGTACAAAAACACTCTTTACAGTGGAGAAAGATAAATGGCCAGGAAAATAACGCATTGAAATAAATGTTTTTCTTCTACTGACAACTCTGCTGATTACATAAATGTGATATTTGTGGTATTATGTAAATCTTTCTTAATTTGAATGCATTTGTTTGTTACTCACTCTTTTCACAGTGTGATCCCACCCAGCCGGCGGTACAGGTACAAGCTCCGCTAATGTGGTCACATTCGGATCCATTCTCACACTCACACACTCGGTTACACTCGGCTCCATACTGGCCCTCAGGACACTCTGATGATGATGATGATGATGATGATGATGATGATGATGAAGCATCATAAGAAATGCAGATTCAGGACACAAGAACAGAAGAACAGAAGTTTGGTTAAAAAAAAATCCTGAAACTTAAAAATTGATTGGTAAATGAAAAGAAAAATCCCATTGTTTTCCCTGGTTCTTGTTTTAAAATGTACTTAAAAATATAGAATATAAAACAAAAACTACTAAAAATGACAAATGCACATAACAAAGTTACTCAAATTTAAATGAAAGCTGAAAATATTATTCAAAAATATTAATACAATCTATAATAATACTTAATACATGCTATGCAGGGTAACACAACACACCACATTTTAAAGGATATTTTGATAAATATTTCGGATCACTGGTCACATGACCTCATTATGTTGAATGTTGGTGTTGCGGTTACTAGTTTGGTAATTTTAAATAATTTGTGTAAAAATGTTGTGTTTTGCAAAGTTTGTTGCTTCAGTTGTTGTGGTGTTGATCCATGTTGTTTCTAGATTATGGTGTAGAGTGATCAGATTTTAAATAATTGCGAAAATGCTTAATTGGCAAAAAAACTAACTTTATCACAAAAACCCAAATTTCACAGTTTTTTGGCCCTGGCACAAAATGACCAGCTAACATCATTTCATTAATTATATCACCAGAACATGGAAAAGTGTGAACAAGTACTAAAATCACTCTTATCTTACTGAATGTATAATAAGAGCAGACTGATTGCTATAAAATGAGAGAAGAAGTACGTCCAATCATTGTGTTAGCAATGGTTACCTCCAAAGAAAGACATGCTGCCATTTGCATCAAAATGGCCTCACATGCAAGGAACTTGCTGCAAAGAATATTGCCCCTGAAATAACCATTTACCGGATCATCAAGAACTTTAAGTAGAAAGGTTCAGCTGCAGTGGAGAAGGCTTGCCAGAGTGTGCTGCATCTCCTCCTGAGTCAGATACAGAATCATGTCACCACCAGAGCGGAGCTGCTCAATATCGGCAGCAGGCCGGGTGGATGTGAGTGAATCTGTATGCACAGTGAGATGAAGACTTTGGGACAATAGCCTGGTGTCAAGAAGGGCAGCAAAGCTACTCTCCAAGAAAAATATCAAGGACAGACTGAAATTCAGCTGAAGTACAAGAATTAGACAGCAGAAGACTGGTGCAAAGTTATTTTCCCTGATAAAGCCCCCTTCTGACTGGGACATCTGGAAAATTGTAATTATGGATCCGTGGCTAGTCAACTCCCTGGATCGTGATTTATGACATGAGAGACAGCTAGGTGTCCAGTGCGGTTCCGTTCACACAGCGCAGGTTTTCCAAGAAAGAAAACTTACGGGTGTGAGTTCAGTTATCACTCCCGTAAATAAACGTACTGTGCGTTAACGTAACCGTATTAAGGAATCAAATACAGGACTAACAACCTGGCCTTAAACTGTGGTCAATCCTTAAAAGGCTAGTGGACAAGCAGAAGTCCAAAGAGTAGAGTAGAGTAGAGTAGAGTAGAGTAGAGTAGAGTAGAGTAGAGTAGCCTTTATTGTCATTGCACTATGGAAGTACAACGAAAACTTGTGATCCACTCTGAGCACTAATAAGGGGAGAATGGATCCCATCAGTCAGGGTTCGGCCCAGAAGCTGATATCCAGCATGCCAGAGTGAACTGCAGAGGTTTTGAAGAAACACTATAAACATTGGGTGCTTCTCATTTCTTATTTGTGCATCTTCGTTTTCTTCCCTTCCGTCTTAGCTCCATCCCCTTAGGATGCGAGGAAAGGATACACCTGTGTGTCCTCGCTCATGACTCATCAGGAAGCTCCCTCGCTACTCATTCCTCAGCTCCTCACGGTGCAATTAGAGATTTGAGATGTCCTTCAAGATGGCTAAGTTAGATCATTTTCCGGGTTACAGGCTTGAGAACGTAGGAGAGCGAGGAAATGAGGAAGCATCAATTTGAGTATTGAGAAGCACCCAGTCACTCTTTTCATATATTGAATTTTTTGCCAATAAAAGCCTTGTTTTCCAGTATACCATAGAAATGTGAAAAATTATCTACAAATACTGAAGCAGCAAACTGTGAGAAACACAAAAAGTATGGTCATTTTGCCAACGCTTTTAGCCACAGCTATAGAAATGTCTTAACTACATGCTGTCAGATCACCTGAGAATGTCTGTAATTGCTTTCACAATGCAAATGGAAATTCAAATCAATTGCACTGCACTGTGGGATACGGTTTAGAGATACTTTAGCTTAATTTTGATAAATAAAGAAGAAGAATAGACTTACTCTTGTCACACTGATCTCCAGTGTATCCAGCCTCACACACACAGCGCCCACTGCTGGCCTCACAGGATACCGCATTACTGGCACACTGGCACACATGGGCACAGCCTACGCCCCAAAAACCTGCCTCACACACTACATTGAGGATGCTTTTTATTCATATATAACAATTACATACACATTTGTGATTTTAGAATGCAATATATGCAATTTGTATATTTATTATTGACCTGTTGAATGTCAGATTTTTATATATATTTTTTACTTTATGCACCATATTATAAAATATGTACTGCTGTCATTAATACTATTATATACTATTACGGCAATAGCCAGATTCACACTCTGAGAACAAGATTGAGAGAGAGAAAGAGAAATGTTTGTTTGTTCAGTTAAAATGAGGTGAAAACAATTTGTTCACCTCAAATGAGGTGACAGGTAATAGACAAGCTAACAGAAGCACTTAGCATTACAGTTCAAACTGGCATAAGACTGTCTGTCTGTCATGTCTGAACTCACTCACTCTCTCTCTTTTTCTTGTCCTACATAGAAACTGTAAAGCGCTCTCCCTCAACCTAACTTCAACTACCCAGAATCCCCCCCTGAGGAAGGGATAAAAGGGCCTGTTTTAACATTAAGACCAAACTACGATCTGTTTAAGCCATTAAGCCAACAAAAAAAAAATGAATGTAAGTGATCAAGAAAGACTTATAACTAAAACAGACATTTCAAATATGTTATTAAAGCATTATGCTCTTTCCAAATTCATCCATTTCTCTCTTCAGCGAACAGAGGGAAAACCCATTTGTATCCACACACACACACACAGTGCGTGTTAATATATCATTTTCATAACATAACGGAGATGTAAAGCATAAATCTAGCTACATAAAACATTTATTCTATGACTCACTCTTTAATACAAAGCTACTGAGAAGAACAGATTTGCCATCCAGCACTATGAAATTACTGCCACTTACAGCTGTCAGTCTGTCTTCATGTGTGAGTGTTTAGTGCATCTGCTCCTTGGAATTTTAAAAAGGACATATTGTCTGATGATTGATTGTTCATAGTTGATCTCTAATGCAGACATTATTGAGCTATTAAAATAACTGAGCCATTAAATAAGTTCTGTGCACCGGCATCTGACAATCACTAGAGGGCGATGCAAAGCCATTATTGTCCCATTTGAAAAGTTGCCCTTTCCTGATTTCCATGAATAGACATCCAAAATCCACCAAGTAAATGTAATATTAATCTAATGTCAACAAAATGAAGGGAAACATTAAATAATTAGTTAATTAGATAATGCCTTATTTACATATTTAAAACTGGGGAAGTATGGTCACAACTTAGTGGTGACTTCTGGTCATAATTGTTGTTAAATTTTTACCCTGTTGAGTCCAGATATCATGTCTTAAAAATATTATTTTGGATTATTACTTTATTTTTCAGAGTAAATCATAACTTCAATAAAGAGATTCTAAAATTGCAGCTGGTATTACTTTACGAGTATTGGGCATAAGAGTATTCCAATCTCGGATTCACCGCATTGCATTGTATGATAAAGTATTCTGTATGCTAAGGTATACAACCTACTTTAAAAAATAATAAAACATTTGTTTGTAATATGTATACTGTATACAGTAATCAGGGTTCCCACACCTTGGTTAACTTCAAATTCAAGGACTTTCCAAGTCCAGTAACCAGAAGTTTTAAGATATATGAATATGCTATTAAGTTTTTCTTGCCTCATGGGTTTACATTATCTTAACAAGTAAAGCAATTCAACATTACATTGAATAAAATATTTGGGCAACAGATTATCACAGATGTTTTATGTTTATTGAACACAATATACAGTCATTGACTGAACATATTTGGGTTTGGTGTAAGCACTGAAAATAGAGGTACCATCGTAGTAGTTTTGTGCGAGAGTGAACGTTATGGCAACGTACAACACAAAGTACCTCACGCGGGAAACACTTAACGTAACACGTAAATACTTTTAACTAACGGAAATCAAGCAAGCTAGAATGCATCAGCCACGAAGTGTTGGCGAAATAACACATTAGCAGAACGGAGGAAATAAACTGAAAAAAAAAAGTGTGTTGGATTTACATGATTTGATTGGGTACATCGGTCCCACATGAATCAATTAAGTTAAACAAACATAATTGGTTCATGTAACTTCAACATCATAGAATGAACACATTTTAAGTGACCCAATTAAGTAGTCTCAAAGTGAATTTTAAATGGCTCCCTGACATGATTCAGACATAAATGTCATACATTCAGTCACTTCATTATCATATACTTTAAAGTTACACAACTGAATTATTTTACTGCTTTGGCTAGTTGACAATTTTTCAGCGAGTAAAAGCTTACATTAGCATCTTAGAAGCTAAGCATTAAAAGCTTCTTCAGCAAAGCAATTATAACTTTAGCAGTATCAATCCATACCCTAAGAAAATGCTCCACTCTTCTCTACAATGGTAACCCACTGAAATTTAAATTGTTCTAATAATTCCAAAATTATTGAATATTAAACCAAATCAAGTATCCCCCTTTCTCATCTTGCTCAAAAATACATTAAATAATACTTTTCCCTATAAAATAAGATGTACTCACTCTTGATTTAGCCATATACAAAGCATGCTGGGAACTAACTAGCCCCGCCCAGTTTCAGTTAATGCAACACAAATAATTCATGCAATCTCAACACAAACGGATTAAAGGATTTGTTCACTTTTAAAAAAACTTTTACTGATAATTTACTCAACCCCAAGATGTCCATGTCTTTCTTTCTTCAGTCAAAAATAAATTAAGGTTTTTGATGAAAACATTTCTCCTTATAACAGACTCAATGGACCACCAACGGTTCAAGGTCTGAATGACAGATTCAGTGCAGCTTCAACGAGCTTTAAACCATACCAGACGATGAATAAGGGTCTTATCTAACGAAATGATTGGTCATAAAAAAAAAAAAAAATCAAAAGTTTAAGTTTTCTAAGCACAAATGTTTGCCTTGCTCCGTTCTGTGATATGTGTATGTGACGTCACGTAGTAGATAAGACCCTTGTTCATCGTCTGGTATGGTTTAAAGCCCTTTGAAGCTGAACTGAAACTGTCATTCGGACCTTGAACCGTTTGGGGTCCATTGCCTCCATTATTAGGAGAAATGTTTGCATCAAAAACCTTAATTTATTTTCGACTGAAGAAAGAAAGACATGGACATCTTGGATGACATGGGGGTGAGTAAATTATCAGCAAAAGTTTTTAAAAGTGAACAAATCCTTTAAGTAAAATTCAACTTGACTTATTCTCTTGATTTATTTAAGTGGATTGAACACAATAAAATTAAGTTAGGAAAAATTTAAAGCAATTGTGTTGCTTTAGCTCATTTTAATTAAGCAATTTGAACAAGCAGTACAAATCTTTTTTTTCAGTGTAATATGGAATTTTTTCCAGAAAATTTCTTGCACAAAACAAATTCAAGCACTTTTTAAGGACTTGTATCTATCTATGTATGTTTATTTTCAAAAAAATTCCAGGGCCTTGAAAAAAAATTCAGATTCACAAACTTTCAATGATTTCAGGGACCAGTGGGAACCCTGAGTAAAACAGTAATATGTATAATATGGCTGCTTAATATTTTTGTGGAAACTGTAATTGTAAAAGAAAAGCATTTATTTGAAATAGATCATTTGTAGAAATATAAAATAATTTACTGTCACTTTTGATCAATTTAATGCATCCTTGCTGAATTAAAGTATTAATTTCATTCCAAAAAAATTGTAACTTGAGTACGAACTGTTCAGTATGACTATGCAATAAGCAATAGGTTAGTATTCCCTTCTGAACACAGACTTCGAGTATGACTTTGAGTCTTACCCAGCTGGCATTTCTCTCCATGGTATCCGGCTGGGCACATCTTCTGGCACTCTCCAGTTTTAGGGTTGCACGGCTCACCATCAGAGCAGTCACATTGCTCATGGCAGCCATCACCAAAGAAACCGTCATCACATTCTATACAGGAACATGACATACTGTATATCTCCTTGTACCCGTCTGACACAACTGTTTCAGATGGCTGTAGAAACATCACCTACCTGCCTGGCAGTGGTCACCATGATAGCCAGGTTTACAAATGCAGGTGCCTTTTAGGGGATCGCAAAAGAGAGAGTTTTCCTGCAAGCATTCGCATTCCTCCGAGCATCCTGCACCTTGGGTCCATTTGGGACATGCTATTTTAGAGAAAGACTATTTGACTATACCTCAAAATAACTAAAAGGAGATAAGTAACAATTTTTGACTGTAACATACTATCTTAGCTTATCAAATACTTACGCAGATGGCAGAATTTGCCATATTTTCCGGGTGTGCAAAGGCAACCTCCATACAGACGATGACAGCGTCCATTATTAGGGCAGTTACACCTCCTCCGACAGAACCTCCCATAGAAACCCTGCGGACAACCTGATGACATCACATGGTACATCAGAGAAATTCCATGCTCCTCACACGCATTACATCACAAGAAATGTCAAGAATGATCTGGTCAGCTCTAATCTGAGAGGAATTTCAGAGACAAGCAGTTGATGGACGATGTGAGGAAGACTAGGAAAGGCCAGCTAGACTCCAGCAAGTCTTTTGATCATACTGATAATCAAGAAGCCAACAAAGTGGATAAAACGATTCTGGTATCATTGTATTCTTTCATTAATTTAAAAACTGTATGGAATATTTATACTTTCAAAGTTTTCAAAAATACACTACCATTGTAATATCTGGGGTCAGTGAGAATTTTTTTTTTTTTAAGTCTCTCTTATGCTCAGCAAGGCTGCATTTATTAATACAGTAAAAAACATTTTACTAACAGCTGCACTGCTTAATATGTGTGTGAAACCCACAATTCTTTGATAAAAATAAAGCTCAAAAGAACAGCATTTTAGAAAAATAAATATTTTGTAACATTAAAGGTCCCGTTCTTTGCGATTCCATCTTTCAAACTTTAGTTAGTGTGTAATGTTGCTGTTAGAGCATAAATAAGACCTGTAAAATTATAAAGCTCAAAGTTCAATGCCAAACGAGATATTTTATTAAACAGAAGTTCCCTTTCAAAGCCTACAGCGAACGGCCGGTTTGGACTACACCCCTGCACTTCCTGCTTTAATGATGTCACTAGAACAGTCTGTTGACTAACCCTCCGCCCACAAAAATATGCAAAAAGGGGCGTGGTCTTGTTGCTCTCCCACGTCGAGAAGAGTGTTGTTTTTGTAGAGTGTGTTTATCGCCATGTCATCGACGCTGTTATTTTCATCCCGAGTCAAATCACCTTTGTTTGGCCTTCCCACGGGCGCTGTCGTAGAGATCAATGGTTACAATTTATGTTTAACTCGGTTCCGGAAAATTATCACAATTTAAAACTATGAGCAGCACATTTTGCTGAGGACTGCTTCCTCAATCTCAATCAGTTTAATGCCGGATTCGCAGAAAGATTATTCTTAAAAGATGACGCAGTTCCCTCTTTGTCTGGAGAAGGCATTGTTTATGGACCACAACTGGTAAATGTATTTTATTATTTAAGTTGGTCCGTTTAACAGTTTATGTTTAGCTTTGTTAACTAAAGTTAAATGGTAATTGAAAATAATCCGAAAAACTTTTTAAAAAAGTGAATTCAGACACCATCGATTGTTTGTGTTTGTAATGATCAGTTTAAAAGATTTGTTTATTATATCTGTTGTTTACTGTTTAACCACATGCTCGTTCAGCTGCAGCCACGTTAGTGCACGTTAGCCAAATATAAAAGTATGACAACTACTGAATAGACAGCTTACCATTGTGAAACATCCTGCAAATGTCTTTTCTGAGCAGGTTGTAATCGATCCTCTTCGATATTCTCCGGGCCTGATTCCGGCTTAAATTGATAAGGCAATATAGACATTTTTGCAATAACATTGAGCGTGCGTATCTCCCCGTTATGGTAAGAGGCGGGACCTTTCCGGGCAGTGTGTGTTAAGCTGCTGTCGAATCACAACATGGGAACCGCTGGCCCAATCAAAACTCGTTACGTATTTCTGAAGGAGGCACTTCATCGAACAAGGAAATCATCAGGCCGTTTTCTCATCAGTGAAAACAGCGGTGTACAGATAAGTAAATTGTGTCAAAAATACTGTTTTTTTTTACACGCGAAACATGAACACATGTTATATTGCACACTGTAAACATAATCAAAGCTTCGAAAACACGTGAAGAACGGGACCTTTAAGTCTTTACTGTCACTTTAAATCAATTTAAAGTGTCTTTGCTGAATAAAACTATTATTTTCTTTCCACAAAGTTACTTAAAATATTTTACCGAAAAAAACTTGCCTTTGAAAGAAAACAGTTGCTTTACTTCTAAAAATGACATATATATTGTGTGTATATATATTGAATATGATATATTGTGTTGTAATGGCGCTGAAAGGCCTGATTTGTAGGCCTGATTTCACAGACAGGGCTTAGATTAAGTCAGGATTAGGCCTTAGCTCAATTAGAACATTTAAGTATCTTTTATAAACGTGGCTTAGAAAGAAAACATTACTGTAGGGCTGCCACTAAAGGCTATTTTTAGATTGATTAATCTATTGACTAATATATTGATTAATCGATTAATCGGTTAATCTATCGACTAATTCATTTTCAAGAATTTTACTTAAAAATATATAATTTAACTTGCAACTTTGACATTCAGTAGTGCACTATAAAAAAAGTATAAATGTAAACAAGCCCTTGACAAAATGTAAAACTAAAAGGTACAAATTTGTAAACCAACATAACAAAAATGTCTGTGAAAGCCTTGTCTGTGAAAACGGGGGGTAGAGTATCAAACAAGCAGCAGCCCAGAAAAGACTAAAAAAGAGGGGAAAAAAGAAATACCCCTTCTCATATTCCTCTCTTTTCCACACAACTCAACACGAGTAGACAGAAAGTAACTCTTTTGCATTACAAAAGTAAAAAGAAGGGTTATGAATATTGAAATATGACACAACAAGTAGAGAGGAAAGAGGAAATATCACAAGCCATGAGAATTTGAAGATTTTAAAGCACTGTTAAAAGAGAGAGACAAGACATAAAGCTCGTGCTCTGTACCGTTTTCACAGTGCAGACCTTGGACCCCTGGAGGACAGATGCACTTCCCCGTCACTGGGTCACAGCGGCCCCCATTCTTACAAACACACAGACTGTTACACTGAACACCATATGTGCCCTCAGCACAAGCTAAAAGAAAGAGAGAGAGAGAGAGAATGCATAAGTAAATACATGTTTAGGGTTCTCAGAGGAACCAGGGGCCAAGAGATATACAGCAGCCACCGTACTTTCTGTTGACTTTAGGGTGGATTAAAAATGAGACGGTATGGAAAACTAAAATCACGCTCTTGTGAATTTACAATGATGGGTGTGGAGATGCTCTTAGGACTGCAGCTCTCCAACATGCTGTCAATTTATGTTATAAACTAGTTGAGTTATAGTTTCTCTACAGGAAGTTCTTTGCTTAGAGTCATTGAACTGCTCTGCTCAGTGGCTTGATGGGATTTCTCTATAAGTAAGGATAAGTACAGCAGGGAGCTGTACATCAGCTAGATGCAGGAAGAAGAAGAACAGGAAAAATTGCACCTGTATCTCATTAAACAGTATACTGAATTTAGGTCTTATACTCATTCTTTGAATCTATGAATGTGCTTCTTCTGTAAATATACACTACCCAGGGGGAAAAGTTTGATGTTTGAGTTTAAACAGGCAAATGTTGGAGATTGGATCATTACTGCAGTGAGTTTTATGTTTCTAGCATGTTATATGTTTGGCAACAGTTCTTCTAACCCTAATTTATGGAGTGTGTAGTTTTCATTTCTTAAACAACCAAGTAGGAAGACACACCATGGCCATATTCCAGGATGACAATGTCAAGATTGATCAGGCTCAAACTGTGAAAGAATGGCTGAGACGGAGCATGGAGAATCATTTTCATGCATGAATCGGCACCTTAAATTCATTGAAAGTCTTTGGGATGTGCTTGAGTAGACTTTACAGAGTGCTTGAGTCTTGCATTGTCAATACAAGATCTTGACCAAAAATGTATGCACCTATTGATGGAAAAAATTAAGTGATGTTATATTTAACGCGTTAAACAAAATAAAATAAAGTCACAAAACTGACATGTTCATTTTGACAGTCCTAGTATATAATTTACTCCATCTACACAATTTTTGCCCAGATATTTGCATTGATTTGCAGTTTGGATGATTTGATGTAAGCTGGCAAAAGTCAGAGCCAGTCGCAGATTTTGGGCATTCTGAATTACTTGGATAGATTCTTTACAGATTCCATCCAGTTGAAGGAGTCAATTCCACCAGGCATTTTTGCACAAGGATTATAGGTGGATAGTAAACAAGTTTGATATTTTGAGTGATTCGATTTTAGAACACAAATTGCTTTCATTTGTCATGCGTCGTCTAGCAACGAGGCGCATGTTACCGCATGAGTTGGTTGTGTTTGGAAAACGTGAAAGTCTGGTAGTGTGTGATCCGTAGTCGCTTAGTGAATGATGCCGTTTCCCGCTGTAACAATCAGCAAGTGTTTGATACCTAGTGTTTTGTCACAAAACTTTTAAATATACATAATTATTTGTCCCTGAACTATTTGCATTTTTTGTTTGCCATTCAAACTTTTTTTAAAGAATAAATCAACCGTGCCGTCAATAAATAATCTATATACTAAGATATTTCCAAGTGTGTGTGAGTTAAAAAGAAGAGTATTAGTCTTATAATTCTTATTGGGCATGTTTTGTGCAAAAATGCCTTGCTCTGTGTAAATAAACTTTAACAATGAAGCTGTATTTCTTTAATGCTTCAGTTCAGGTCAGAGATCAATGATAGTAGAGAATTAAGACGCTCACTGTCATTACAGGTGACCCCAGTCCAGCCGGGTGCACACACACAGCGATCCTTCTCTAACGCACACACTCCTCCGTTAGCACAGTCCTCACAGCTCACACTGCAGTCGTCACCGAATGAGCCCTCTTCACACACTGAAACACAGAGATCAATATATATTTATGTGTCCTTTCCTTTTTCTGTATGTTTATGTTTCTGCATGTCACAGTTCTGATATTAACGTTCAAAGCTTTTCTTACTAATCTTGCTGATGACAGTCAGCTCCTCTCTCTGTTCTCTGTTGTGCGGATGTCCTGGGTAGTAAGTGTGTGTGTCATCATCATAAGGTCTGCTTAAAGCGGCGGTGTAATGCAGCAGTTGAGGGGGGCGACGGAACAGCAAGTCCGGCAAATGTCGGACTTCAGGCTCATCTTCACTGCCAACCACGTCTTCCTCTTCCTCCTCTTCTAATTCCCTCTCATAGAGAGCTAAACAAGCAAAATGGGACAGAAGAGATAGAAAAGAAAAGAATAGAGACATATAGGGTTAATATAGTTAGCTAAAAAAAAAAAAAACATTAAAAAACTACTTTCGTTTCTTGAAATAAAATAAACTTTAAAGAATTTTTTTTTTTTAAACTTCCTGTCTATGAGGTCATCACTAAACAGCCAATCAAACTTGTACTCACGTGAGCATGATTTCTGGTCATAGTCCAGTCTGAAGCCCACCTGACAGAAACACTCATAAGAGCCCAGGGTGTTTACACAGTACTGAGAACATCCTGACGTCTCGGACACACACTCGTCAATGTCTGAAGAGAGACATTCATATTAAAACAGCCTTCATGTCAAGCTGATGATACACGCGGCAACTTTTGAGCAATGTTAACGAGCGATGTTGCTTGGGCACTTTCCCATTGAGAATAGGCTACAAATTTTTATCTGGATACTTTAGATTGGTCGTGGGCCCTGTGTTTCACCTGGTTGCCCGCTGACAGGGATATTGCCCAGCAACATTGCTTAAAAAGTTGCCCTGTGTATCATCACCTTCAGACTTAATGTGCTCAAATAAACTTTAAAGAGCCCATTTAGCAGGATAACTTTAGATGAATGTGTAAGTCTATAAAGTTAAAGATGTAGTTCAGCATCAATTTAAGCCTCAATCTGTGATTAAGAAAGGTCAAATGAGGAAGACATGACACACACATACCATCACATGTGCAGCCGTTAGGTGTGTATCCAGGTCTACAGGCACACTCATAGCCTCCTGGGTAATTTTTACAGAAGTGACTACAGCACGCTTCCCCGCTTTCACACTCATTGGTGTCTGTAGACGACACACAAATTCAGAAACATTTTCACTAACTCGCGAGAAAAACAAAAACAAAATAACACTGACACTAAAAGCATGCAGGTATCACAAAAATCACACAAATTATGTTTCTACGCCAATAAGAATGGTTAATCTTGACTTTTTATTTGAACCAACATTTCTGAGATTTATTTCAACTTGATATCAACATTGATATTTATAATAAGAAATGTTTCTTTGGCACAAATGATTTCAGAAGGATCATGTGACAATGAAGACTGGAGTAATGATGCTGAAAATTCAGCTTTTAAATTGTAACATTTCACAATATAACTGTTTTACTTCTTCCAAAAACATTTATTGTATGGTAGTGTACATATTTGGTAGAGTCAATTATAATATCAAAATAACTACATTTCACATAGTGAAGGTTTGCTAGACAACCATGAAGCGGGGCACATACTGTACCTATGCACGTCTTGAGGTCCTCAGCGAGCTGGTAACCTTGGTTACAGGAGCACAGGGGCCCGCTGGTGGTGTGCTCACAGTGATGAGAGCAGCCACCGTTGTTTTTCTCACAGCCGTTCACGATCTCCATCTCTATACCTGCAGAACGCATCACTCCATGTTAGAGTTTCTAATCATTGATTGGCGCATGTCAAACACACTGACAGACCAATCACAGACTGTTTGGCTCCAGTAAACCAATTCCACATGTCAGTGAACTACTGAGATAATCTGATAATATTTTTCCAAAGTGTTTTAGGTTTCCACGAACATTATTTTAAAAGACTCACAGGGTATGTGTTAATGTGTGTGAGTACTCACGATAGCACTGTTTCCCATCAGCACCCAGCTCAAACCCCGGATTACAAATACAACGGAATGATCCCGGCACGTTAACACAGCCATGAGCACATTTAGCCTGACCAGTCACACATTCATCAATGTCTGGGAGAGGAAACAATTGTGTAATTAGGAAATATGCCAGTGTAAAACTCACTACTAGTTTGAATTTTACAATAAATAAATAAACAATGTATTCAGTTAGAATTCCAGTAATATAAGTGTGTGTGTGTGTGTGTGCGTGCGTGCGTGTGTGTGTGTGTGTGTGTGTGTGTGTGTGTGTGTGTGTGTGTGTGTGTGTGTGTGTGTGTGTGTATAAAGGTGGCAATTTATGTGTGCACAGCAGGGATGAGCGTCTCTTCATGGGGTCAGCTGAGGTTGTCTCATAAAGTCTGGACATAAAAAATGAGGTCCAGTAAAACGTGTGTACCCATGACTCAGATCAATGGCTTTATACTGGCCTGCACACATAGTAACTAACAGCAGATTGCAGTTACATGAGTAATGTAACGTGCTGTGTGTGTGTGTGTGTCCTTGTTTATATTACATTGAGGGGACCAAATGTCCCCATAAGGATAGTAAAACCTGGAGATCACCTACACAGCCAGCGTTCCCCATTTTTCGAAAGGCTTATAAATCACACAGGATGAGTTTTTTTGAGAAAGTAAAAATGCAGAATGTTTCCTGTGATGGGTAGGTTTAGGGGCAGGGGCAGTGTGTGTGTGTGTGTGTGTGTGTGTGTGTGTGTGTGTGTGTGTGTGTGTGTGTGTGTGTGTGTGTGTGTGATGGGTAGGTTTAGGGGCAGGGGCAGTGTAGTGTGTGTGTGTGTGTGTGTGTGTGTGTGTGTGTGTGATGGGTAGGTTTAGGGGCAGGGGCAGCGTGTGTGTGTGTGTGTGTGTGTGTGTGTGTGTGTGTGTGTGTGTGTGTGTGTGTGTGTGTGTGTGTGTGTGTGATGGGTAGGTTTAGGGGCAGGCAGGGGCAGGGTATAAAAACCATTGGGGGATAAAATGTACAGTTTGTATGGTGTGTGTGTGTGTGTGTGTGTGTGTGTCTGTGTGAGAGTGATGGGTAGGTTATACCAGGGGCATGATAGAAAATACGGTTTGTACAGTATAAAAACCATTACGCATCTATGGAATGTCCCCATAAAGATAGTGAACCAGGCGTGTGTGTGTGTGTGTGTGTGTGTGTGTGTGTGTGTGTGTGTGTGTGTGTGTGTGTGTGTGTGTGTGTGTGTGTGTGTGTGTGTAGTGTGTGTGTGGACTGTAATCTCATTGCGTCTATGGAGAGTCCCCACAAAGATAGTGAACCAGACGTGTGTGTGTGTGTGTGTTCACATCTTTGTCAAGTCTTTTTAAAAACATTTTTTTACTTTCAAACAAGCGAACCATCAGAGTTTGTCTTCACAAGCTTTTCTTTCTTGTTAAAAAATACACTTATATTATTTAATTATACAAATCTACTTCTGTAAATTACAAATTAAATGTATAAAAATAATTATTTCATCTAGTAACAGAAATTGGAATAATATAACATTTCTGGAACTATTTACTCCAAAAAAAAAAAAAAGCAAAGTCAGTAATTGGCTATTAGTAATGAAAAATGTCACAAAACCGTGTCTAAGCTTTTATAAATCACAAGATAAACAATATTATCTGTAAAAAGTGTGCATATGTGTGGGTACACGTCTGTGTACACAAACCTTCACATCTCCTGAAGTCGGCTGCCAGTTTGTATCCTGGTCTGCAGCTGCACTGCACCTGTCCATTCACATTACTGCAGATATGAGAACATCCACCATGATGTTCCTTACAGGGGTCCTTCACTGAGTTTTGAATAACAGAGTACACACACACACACAGACAAGAACTCACATAACCATCACAATATTAGTACAGTAAAAGTCAAGAGAAAGATGGCGAATGCATGTGAACTCACATTCACAGTGTTTTCCGTCTCTTTTGAGCTGGTAGTTGCTGCGACATTCACACTTGTACTGCTTGTTTCCCAAATCGACACACCTGTGTTCACAGCCGCCATTCTTTATGGAGCAAGAGTTGACCACTGGAGAAGGGCACACATACAAACAGCAACTCAGTGCTTTCCTGATGCTCCTAACAACCTTACCAACCATTTGGTTATTATTCGGTTCGGGTCAACCCAGACTTTTGACCGCCAGATAGATTGTAATGGCAAACTCAGATTTTTTGTGTGGACAGGAAGAAAAACTTTTATTGTTAAGGGAAAACATTTCTGAATCAAATCCAGGTTGGGGTTTTTGTATATGTTGAGAGGTTTGGAAAGTTCTCATTCTTTCTCTCTCGTTCTCTGACTGATGATGTTTCCATGTCGTGTCTGAGTTGGCAGATTTACGGAGTCTTAGGGGACAGGTCAGCGCTGTTGTCTCACTGTGATGACATCGCCAGGCCTGTCACAGAGTGAAGACACATCCAGACTCCAGTAAAACAGGATTAAGGCTGTTTTAGGGTGATGAGCTCAGCAGAACCAGAGCTCAACCTGCTGTGTTAACGTTGTTTGTTGAGCTAGCTGAAATAATTGAGTTGTAGGCAGCCTGCTGTTGCTCTCTATCCCAGAATGCATTGCTACAGGTGATTGAAAGATGCCACTCAAGACAGAGAAATACTACGCATGATACATGCGAGTTTGTAAACATGTTTATGATTTTTAAAGATCTTACCTATGCATGTGCGAGCATCGGCGTGCATGCGGAAACCCTCGCTGCACTCACAGTGGTACGAACCCAGTGTGTTCACACACGTCTGCTGGCAACCACCGTTCAGCTCCACACACTCATCTTTATCTGTGGGGACAACATGCATGAACATGCACACAAATGCAACAAATGAGACATGGTCTGCCTTCACTTAAAGAACATCATAAATTTGGCTAATAAATTTGATTGGTTTGCTTCCAGGAATGTACACGTCCAAAGTCATATGGACTTTCAGTCTTGTTAACTTGCAATTGCTGCCACGTACCCATGTCCTTTAAGTCCATAAGACCGTAGGGCTGTCCCATTTGTCATTTTAGGTTGTCAAAAGGGTTTTCTGGAGCCCCCCCTTTTCAGTCGATATGCACCCTTGATGCACACAGCAGACTTCTTCCCGACAGTCAAAGTGGTGTTGTGTTTTGTCACAAAAGTGTTATTTGGGACAGGCCAATATTACACATTTAAAACATTCTTGCCCATGTCATATTCTTGCTCAGTAAATCTAAAGCGGTTATGTAAGGGCGTGATAACACACTAAGCAAGACGACCAATCAGAGCACATTGTGCTTTTCGGAAGGAGGGGCTTCATAGAGACTTGAACTAAACAGTGTGTTTCTAACAGACTGGGAAGAGAGGTGCTGCATAAAATATGTTAAAAAAGGTGTTTTTTTGAACATTCAAGCATTAAAGGGCACCTATTATGCCCCTTATTACAATATGTAATATAAGTCTCGGGTGTCCCCAGAGTGTCTGTGAAGTTTCAGATCAAAATTCCAAACAGATCATTTAATATACCATTTTGAAAATGACAATTTTGGGGTTGAAGAAAAATTAGCTGTTCTGTGCGTAGCTCCTTTAATGCAAATGAGCTACTTCTCCCCACCCAGAGAGGGCGGAGCCTACACATCTCATTCACAGCAGTGAACATGGAATGAAAACTGAAACATGATATCTGTTTGTTTTAATGATCATCTCTATCGCAGACACGTTCATGTGACATTGCAGTTCTTCATCATTATGAAATATTATCATCTGCATGCGTTTTAAAGCCTTATCGCTCTCAACTTGAACACACACACACATGTTCCTGTCTCATGCGCACAGAGCTGGATGTCAGCACATCCGTGAGTAGTCTATTAAACTAGACTAGTTCTCTATCAAACAACAGAAGATAAACAGAAATTCACTCACTGCTCTTGACTGACTGAACTTTAGTAGCTTTAATAAGAACACATTTCTTACTTGAATGCTGCTGTTAATGCTCTGGACTGTGAACAGCTCAGCTCAGCTCTCTGAGGGAGGGGTCTGTGCTAGTATGTCAGTGTCCATCAACATGTGTGGGCGGGGCCTCTGCAGTGTAATGTCACACTGCAGGAATCTGGAAACAGCTTGTTCCGAGACACTGCTTATGATTTGGGGATGGGTGGATTTTCACCATTATAGAGTTGTTGTGTACACACACTGCCAACACACATTTATGTTCAAACACCTTATAAAAGTGAATTTTAAAACCTATTCTAGTAAACCTCAAAAACAAAATCAAGACTTTGTAAAAGGACATAAATAACAGGTCCTCTTTAAATGTATTTGTCTCTAAATTTATTAATTCGTTCATCCCCTTTATGTTTAAATATGGCTCTGGGTGAAAATGCAACAGCGTTGGAGATCATTTCTGATAGGGGCAGTGTACAGCAAAAAAACATCTAAATGGTAAATTCACTGGTAAATAAAAATAATAATTCAAATATTATTTTATATATAATTGAATCAAGCATGATACTTTAGATATCAAAAATGTGACAAAAAAACATTAACAAAAAATTACCTTGGTATTGTAGTGCTGGCAAAAAGTTCTGTATGAAATATTATCATGTTCATTGCATAATAGTTTTGCCATAAATAGTAATTGTAAAACTGTCACTATAAGGAATGTGCTTAAACACAAGAGATTAATGGTGACCGGCCTTGTTTCATGCCATACATTTCTTTACTGCTTTAACAGATGTATACTTTTAAAAACGTATTTATGAATGTAAAAAAAAGGCTTATTTAATGTGTGAGAGGGAAAAGTAAATGGATTGTGGAGTTATGGATAGTCTAGTGAACAAAAGTCAATTCATCCTAGACATCTGCTTATGAGTCTTTATCTGTTAAAATAGATTTTCTATCATAAATTCTGTCAGAACGGTACTGAGCTGTCAGATCACATCTGGTGTTTAGGTTTTTGTGTTGAAAATATAACTTTGTTAACTTCAGCTCTGCAGCATTTTTCGAATAATTATGACGTATGCAATTTTCGACCCACAGGTGGGCTGCAGAGCTGAAGTGGTTACAATAAAAATTGTTTAGAAACTTGACAATTCTAAAATCTTTAGAATTCTCAGAAAAAAAAAAAAAAAGAATTCTCAGAGAAATTTGCAAAGTTCTAGAATGAGAGAGCTGCTGTGTGATACCCGATCATTCCTTCCCAAGTAATTAGATATTATCTGCTGAACACATTCTGTTCACACTCCAAAATCAACATTAGTTACTTCACAGAAATGATATATTGTTGAGAGCCATTGCAAATGTAAAAAAATACATGATATTGTAGCTACAATTGTCTCAGTGTTACATGGGTTTTGTCAGACTCTTGACATGGAATGAATTCCTACAGATTCCAACATACAGTCAACTATGGGTCAAGTGCTGTAACATACTGCCTGCCCCATGACTCAATTATTGAATGTGGTTCATAAGCACTAATTAAACCTTCTGACCATAATGAATTCAATTACAGCCATCTGACTATTTCCCACAAATTGAGATCAGCCACAACAGAGAGTCTGAAGATTTACAGTCATGTTAAGACACAAAAGCTATCAAATGTCACTGTAAAATACCACCGTGAATTTACAATAAATTACTGGATATTGGATATACTAGTTGAAATAATAAAGATTATCAAATTATTTAAGTACAAGTGCAAAATTATTTACAATAATTTAACCAGCCTGCATTAATTTTAGCATTCTTTAGTATTTCTTTATCATAATTACTGTTGAATCTTGGCAATATTATACAGGGTAGTATCTCTCTTTACATTCAGTCATTGCATAATTACAAAAAGTTGGTACCTAATAAAAGAACTGCTGCAACTCTGTGTTCTGTCCCCAACCACAATGGCTCTCTCTTTTTCCCTCTAGGAAAAAGAGCCGATTTTTAGTTCACCCAAAAATAAAAAAGATGTCATAGATTGTCGTTCCAAACCCGTAAGACCTTCGCTCATCTTCGAAAAACAAATTAGGATATTTTTGGCCGACGATATTTTACTTACTATTGGCCGACGCTGTTCACGTGAGCACCACGACGCATACGTGTAATGCTGACGCAGGAGCTAGCCAATTGTGAGCCGCTGTTCTGACGTAGAGCTTCGAAAGAGAACACAGACAATAAGAGATTTTTAAATAAATTTGGCAATTTTGTTTGTTTTTTTGCGCACAGAAAGTATTCTCGTCGCTTCATAACATTAAGGTTGAACCAGATGAGTCACATGGACTATTGTTACGATATCTTTACTACCTTTCTGGGCCTTGAAAGTGTTAATTAAATTGCTGTCTATGGAGGGGTCAGAGAGCTCTCGGATTTCATCAAAAATATCTTCATTTGTGTTCTGAAGATGAACGAAGTTCTTACGGGTGTGGCTGTGGAACAACATGAGAGTGAGGAATTAATGACATAAATGTCCTTTTTGGCTAAACTAACCCTTTATGCTGCATAAAAGCAAGGCTAAATAAGCCTGCTCCTTAGCCCCTAGTATACAAGTGTACTATTGAAATTGCAATTTCACAAGCTTGCGGTGTAAATGAAGAAGCATTAAAGCATTAAACCTTGGTATTGTAAATGCCGTTCTAAAAACGTGCAGCTCCCATTGAAAACAATTGGATACGCCAGCCAGCCGCATAAAAAAAAAAAAACGCTTTGGTGGACACATGGCCTAATTTCTGTGTAAATGCATTTATGCACCCCTGAGCAGCATTAAACCATCTGTGTAAAGACAACTAATTGCCTTTACGGTGTAATTTGGCATCTCTCATTCACCTGTTTCCTCACCTGTAGCCTTTCAGTCCGGCAGGACCTGAGACAGCAGACAGGATCATCATTCTCACGCTTACACACTAACAGCTGAGATGGACACAGATGTAGAAATGTCTCTCTCAGCACCTTCAGACACTACTGCCTATGCTAGCAGGCTAAAATTAGCATTTCCCAGATCTATTGCATCTTTAAGGCATCTTTACACAAGACATCTTTACACAAGTTTAATGCTGCTCTGTGCCTGCTCAAAATGTAATGTAAAGATGCAATGCCATATAAAAGCCAGACTTAATTATGCCTGCTTAAAAAGTGACAGTGATGAGTGCTGCGTTTTACTCAAAGTTGAACATTATTCAACTCTCATCGACTGGTAAAAAACGCTGAACACTCAGCGCTTGAGCATGAAATACACGCACAGCGCTACGTTTACGCTCATGCCGTTCTAAAAACGTGCCGCTCCCATTGAAAACAATTGGATACCCCAGCCAGCCACGTGTGTTTTTTCATTGGTGGACACTTGGCCTAATCGCTGTGTAAATGCATTTATGCTACCTCTTTTTGAGCAATATTAAACCGTCTGTGTAAAGACACTTAAATGCCACTTTTAAAATGCTTCTATGCCTAATTTGCAGTGTAAATTTGGCCCCTTTCTCGAATGTTGGTTTTAAGGTTCACCCTGATTATAGAGAGGTTAAATGATTTTTGAATAGTTTTGAATAGAGTTGTGCTCAAAATCATTCTTACCCTTGGTAAATATGACCAAAGAAGCCTGTGAAAATAAAGCTGTGTTGTTAATCCTTTTGATCTTTTGTTTGAAAAATTTATAAATCTAACATTTCATTGGAGAATAAGAATTTTAAATGAGGGAAAATCTCATTAAGAAATAAATGTTTTTCTCTAATACACATTGCTCACAATTAATCATGCACTGACCTGTTGGAAGATCCGCCCATTAAATGATTTCAAGCTGCGACAGTCAGGTTTTAGTTTTTCAGCAGTATTTTTAACAGTGGGCATGGGGTATTTTTTATCCCTGTGTGCACCAAACAAAAAGCTCTTTTTTTCCCATCTGACCACAGAACCAGGTCCCGTCTGAAGTTCCAGTAGTGTCAGTTACTTTTCAAACGTTCTATGGTCAGACGAAAAAAAGAGCTTTTTGTCACCAAACACTCAAGGGTTACTCATGGATTTGGTGCACACAGGGATAAAAAAAGAACCCCATGTGTACAGTTAAATATACTGCTGTATCTTTAATGTTGTGGGCCTAATTTTCTGCCAGATCCCAGACATCTTGTTCAGACACATAATTGTGGATTCTATTAAATACCAAAAGATAAAAAATCTAAACCTGATCGCCTCTGCTAGAAATCTTATAATGGGCCAAAATCAACACAAAAATGTGTCACCGATCACAAAATGAAGCTTCTGCCATGGCCGTCCCAGTTCCCTGACCTGAATCCTATAAAAGGAGTGGGATGAACTGAAGAGAAGAAGCACCAACATGGATCAGGAGAGATTCTGTATGGAGGAATGATCTCTGATCTCTTGTCAGGTGTTCTCCAAACTCATCAGGCATTATAGAACAAAAGGGTATGATTCATTTTGAGCAATGTGTATTAAAGAAAAACATTTATTTCATAATGAGATCCCTCCATTTAAAATGTTTATCCTCCATCCTCCAATTTTAAAAACAAAAGATCAAAAGGATTAACAACGCAGATTTATTTTCACAGCCTTCATGGTCATATTTACCATGGGTATGAATAATTTTGAGCACAACTGTAAACTCGATGGATGAGAGTGTGTACTCACCTTGGCAGGATTTCCCATCATCTCCGAGTTTACTCCCATCAGGACACCTGCAGTAATGACTGCCGATAGTATTACAGCACGTGCCTTCACATCCACCATTACTGTCCGCACACTCGTTTATATCTGAAAAGAATAGAAAGAAAGAAAGAAAGAAAGAAAGAAAGAAAGAAAGAAAGAAAGAAAGAAAGAAAGAAAGAAAGAAAGAAAAGAAAGAAAGAAAGAAAGAAAGAAAGAAAGAAAGAAAGAAAGAAAGAAAGAAAGAAAGAAAGAAAGAAAGAAAGAAAGAAAGAAAGAAAGAAAGAAAGAAAGAAAGAAAGAAAGAAAGAAAGAAAGAAAGAAAGAAAGAAAGAAAGAAAGAAAGAAAGAAAGAAAGAAAGAAGAACCCTGAGTATCCATACACTATACAAAACTTTATACTGTGTTTTGGAAACATTAATTCATTAATATGCATACAAGAAAAATGAATAACAAAAAAAAATCAAAATCATAGCCCCATTTCAATGAGTACTTTAGATAATTTTGATTTAAAATTCACACATTTTTTTAAATAATTAAATACATCTCTTGCTATTTGATATTATTCCATTTCCTCCTAATATTTTACTTTAAAATCCATCCGGAAAATCTGTCTTTCTTTATCCATCTAAATCCTCTTTATACTTTGAATAGTTTCCTCTCTCCAGCATGCTGTTTAGATCTGTGAAAGATTTCTCTAAAAAAATGTCCTGTCTCATATCTTTAAATAGGACATTGTGCAGTCATTTTAACATTGTGAAAAAATGTCATCACGCAGACATAAACAGACAGACCACACAAACAAACCCACTTATATAAACCACACACACACACACACACACACACACACACACACACACACACACACACACACACACACACACACACACACACACACACACACACACACACACACACACACACACACACACACACACACACACACACACACACACAGCACTCATACTCAGGTAATGAGTCCAAGCTGGACCAAACCTGTTGAGCAGAAGGCAGTTTTCACACAAACTCAAAACGGTGAAAGCAAAAATGGTTCACAATAATTCCAAAGAAACTTTTCTAAAAATCAATCAATCAATACAGTTATTTGATCAGTGTGTTTTTCTGTAAAGCCTCAGAAACCAAGGATGGGTCGCCATAGCAAAGGTTCAGGCCACACCCACACTTGGTTTCAAAGGCAACACAGTATCACCAGATGAACTGCACTGTCCACATCAGACTATAATTTGCACTTCAACTATCTAATATCATAAAAATCAGTACCATTAATGATGTGAAATGAGACCATAACATAAACTTAACATAACATAAAGCCAGGTTTTATCAGATAAATCTTCACAACTTGGCATCTCCATCTGTTTTCTTCTTTCTGATCACGTCTCCCTAACAACCTATGACTCTACGACACGGCACTGACCTTAAGCAAACATCCCATAATAATACAGAGTGCTGACAACATCTTTCCTGTGGAAAGACAAGGACAGATTTACAAATGTACTGAGGAGTTAAGCGTTCTAACTGTGGTGCCGTCGACTCACTTACACAGGTTTACAGCATCATGAGGGTGAGTAAATTATGCCAGAATTTTCTTTTTTGGGTGAACTATGCCTTTAAGTGATTTCACAAAACTAGAATGTATTTGCAGTGTCTTGATAAGGACTGACGTGCACGCTGAAGTACACAAACAAATACATCTGAGGATAAACATCCACATCTGTTTAGCTAGTTTAGGCCCCTGTTTTCCACATTTCACACCTGGTGATCGTTCTCTTTGTCATTTTAAATCTTTCTACCTCTAGATCTGTTTTGTATCCAGACCTCTGTTATCAATCTTGCTCTGGCTCTGACTGAAACAGGAACAGAGAATAGAACGATGAAAAACATCTAGGAATAAAACAAGAATAAACAACAGGAAATGAAAAGTAAATGGAAAGACTATAATTCATAATTCATTCTAAACTAAATGATAAAAACTAATTCAGTTTGTGTTGTTTAATATTTAAACATTCTGTCAACATTTATATCTTTTAAAGAGGTTTTTGAATATATTCTCTATATCGTATGCCACGGGGTCGTTCACACAAAAAGCGGTATTGTATTCCACTGTGTTTTTTTATTTAAAGGGTTACTTCAGTGATTTAGCATTAAGCTTTGTATTTAAACTGGGTCATTAAAGGAACACTCCACTTTTTTTGAAAATAGGCTCATTTTCCAAGTCCCCTCGAGTTAAATAGTTGAGTTTTACCGTTTTTGAATCCATTCAGCCGATCTTTGTATCTGGCGGTAGCACTTTTAGCATAGCTTAGCATACATCATTGATTCTAATCAGTCCATTAACATCTCATTCAAAAATGACCAAAGACACTTTCAATATTTTTCCTATTTAAAACTTGACTCTTCTACAGTTACATCGTGTGCTAAGACCAACTGAAAATGAAAAGTTGCGATTTTCTACACCTATATGGCTAGGAACTACTTTCTCATTCCTGCGTAATAGTCTCGGATCTTCGCGGCCGTACCATGGCTGCAGCGGCGCAGTGATTCGTTGGTATTCTGTGAAACATGGCGGTAGTATACACCTTCGACTTACTATCACAGCCCTTTACGACACACAGAACCATGGCTAATCACACAGGTAAATCCAAAACACACAGAACCATGGCGAATCACACAGGGAAACCCACAACACACAGAACCATGGCTAATCACACAGGTAAATCCACAACACAATTGGTCGGCTGCAAGCCTGAAACTTTCTCTGCAACTACACGAACTTAGTGGCAGTCACATTGAAAGTTACCTAGCTGGGGGCTACTTTCATCGCGTAATATCATTGCGCCGCTGCAGCCATAGATCCGAGACTATTACGCAGGAATGAGAAAGTAGTTCCATATAGGTGTGGAAAATAGCAACTTTTCATTTTCAGTTGGTCTTAGCACACGATGTAACTGTAGAAGAGTCAAGTTTTGAATAGGAAAAATATTGAAAGTGTCTTTGGTCATTTTTTGAATGAGATGCAAATGGACTGCTAACAAAAATAACTCATATCATATAAAATTTCTCATATTAGCCTATGCTCTTATTGCCCACACGCTCATACCAGCTGAGCTGATATACAATGTAGTCTTGATTTAGTGGTCACTCTACATTTGAAAGTTTGAAAGGGTTTAAAATCTTAAAAAGAAAATTGACTCAAAATCAAATAATTTAAGCAAAGTCAACTTAAATCATATACATTGTAATTTCCAAACAGCAAAATTGTGGCCAGTTAAAATGCTGGGTGGCTAGTAACTTTGGAAAACCACTAGCCACAGTGGCTGGTGAGCAAAAAAGTTAATGTCAAGCCCTGGTTACAACACTCAAAGTCCACTCCAAAGGTAGATATTGTATTTAACAGAATCCACTTTCCAAGAACTACAACGAACGACTCTTTTCACTACAGTGCATTTTTTCTGGATCTTGTGAAGTCACAATGTTACTCATTTAAATAATCCCCGGATAGCCCATGGAATACGCTAAAAAAGGTGTGAGGCGCTGTTGTTGTCATGATGAAGAGACGCTGTTTTTTTCCACCCAACTCATTTGTTTGACCTTCCTAAGGCTGACGAACTTAGAGTGGTTAAAACTGAATTTTAACATTATGACAGAATGATTTTAAACACTGTTCCTGAACATTACAACACCAAAATTTATCTGTGTGCAGCACATTTTACGGAAAATAGCTTCCAAAACCTAAGAGAGAACAAGGCAGGCTACGCACAAAAGCTGCTCCTGAAAAGGAGCAGTTCTGTTTGTGGATCAAAAATTGTAGTATGTCATTATTTTTAGTAGCGTTGTATTAACAGTTTCAGTTGTAAGTTTTATATTGCATTTGACTAAATGCTGACCGAATTTTCATTTTTTGGTTATCTATTCCTTTATTTAACTTTTTTGATTAAGCAACGTGTAACATAACAGACATATATTACTACAGTGATGGCCGTGATATTGTTTTTTTTATGATTAAATGTTTTCTAATTTTAAAGGGGAATTGACAGTATTCTTTGTTGCAGATCAAAAATGTAGGATTTTATATAAAGAAAAGAAAATGCAAAATATACAAAATTTAAAAGTTTAAAAATATGCATATATTTTCATAATATTTTATATAAAATATTTTATGTGCCTATTAATAAACAAATTTTATATATATATATGCTGGTTCTGGTTGGTTACTGGATCAATTCAGAATGGCCCAGCTCCCAAAACTCCTCCCATGAGTCCTTCACTGTATGGGATATTTTACAATCCATTAATTCATTTAGCTATATAAAACATATCACTTTCTTACTTCCATTTGAGAAGTATTACATATTAACTGATGGCCATAATTTGTGGGCCAGAGCGATCAGAGGTGAACGGAAATCTAATAACCATAGCTATCTTTTCTGGGATCTCAGTTTGGCCGAGGTACAACTCGCCTAATGAGTTCTGCAGACGACAGCTGACAAGACCTCACAAGGTCCCTACATAGTGTCTTTTCCCCTCAGAAGTGAATAAGAGGATTATTGTCACAGTTAGACCTTTTCATTTAAGGTATAAACTCTTAATGCTTTTAAATACACTAATGAGTCCCAAAGGAAACATAACAATGAAGATTGTTTATTTTCAAACTCTCTCATTCCTTTTTTCTACTTTTTCTCAATGCATGGTAAAGTCATTTGGTTATCTCTCATGGTTATGAATGCTTTGAGGAAAAGCAGCAGTTTCTCATGAATATCCCCTGTCCTTTCATTGGGAGATCCTCTTTAATGGTTTAGACAGAGCAGTTACAAATTGTTTAAGCAAACTGTGTGTCCTGTCAGAGAAAAAGATAGTTTTGTGCATAGTATACTGTAACTGTACAGCCACTATGTCTGCCCGTCTCTCAGCATGCAGAGGCACGTGTCTTCTGTTGTATAGTGATCACACAGATCATTGCATTTGGCCCTTTATTATCCTACATAAACACACATATCCAAACCAGGCCTCACATTCAAGCATGACTTCTTCTTCAAACAGCAAGGGACTTTGAAACATCTGGCAAGCATTTGCACATTAATTATGCGTTTCCGCAATTAACAGATGATCTGTATACAGCTACCAACAGGATGTTTCAATATTCAATCAAATATTAAGTTACAGGTGCTTTACTGACTCCATGAAAATAAATGATTATGAAGAGAAAACAAATAATTATTTTGTTAATGAAATATGAAGATTCACAAACTATATAGCCATGGCTGTGTTTCAAGACCTAACAAGCTACCTGGGCCCTACAAAATCAGCAAGAGGTTTTTTTAAGTCTCTTATGCTTACCAAGACTTCATTTATTTTGATCAGAAATACAGTAAAAACAGTAATATTGTGTAATATTGTCTTTAAAATAGATGTCAATTATGATCTCAACTGTGCTCATATTAGCCAAGATTCCAAAGTCTGCAATCAAAAGTTCAAATTTCTTTGTAAACATCTTTCTTCCAACATATTATCTGCACTATGTTATCAAGATTAATTTTATAGTGCTCTATACTCTTTTTGTATGTCAGTAATTTGTGTCTTTATTTTGTCTATTTATTTCTCCTATACAGAATTTTAGAAGAAACATCTGAGACAAAGTTCACACTTGGCATGTTTTTTGACATGTAGTGTGACCGCTGCCATCTGAACTTTGGTAACCACCAAACAAGAGCACCGAGACCACTGAAAAGATCCAAAACTCGGATCTTGTGTGGTTCGAATTAAAGGGTTACTTCAGCGATTAGCATTAAGCTTTAACTCCCGGGCATTAACCCAGGAGTATATTCAAATGATTGTACTTTCCCCCCTCATATGACCCTGAGACGAGAGAATTATGTATTTTATTTCTGGAAAAATTCCTCCGATGACGCAAATATTGTCATTTTGCGTCATCTGAGGATTTTTTGGCCAGAGGCTAAAGACTACAGCCAGCAGAGGGCGCTGTTTCCACATGTTTTCAACATCGCACTCACAGCACTCGGCTTGGGGAGCTGCGGAGATTCATGTAAACGGAGCGGTGGAGAGCAAAGTGTTTCAACTTTTAAAATGATCTTAAAGTTAAGCTTCCAAAGACATGAACTGAACATGCGCCAGACTGATCACGCGCTGTGAATGCAGCCGCAGCCGCGAATCCCGTGCGAATCCCGTGCTTACTCTAGCTCATGTGATGAATATAATCCGATCCTGCTGTGTTTGTGCTGTGACGCCCGTGACATTCAATCGACTCACTCATATCGAACAGACACGTTCAGTTTTTAATTGTAGCATCGCTAACTGAACTGATTTTATAGAAAATGAACGCGGTGGGCAAGTGATCCAGTAAGCCGTGCCTAGAGTGCATTCTGGGAATTGTTGTCTTTCATCCCCATGAGACAAAAATACATTTTCTGTGTTTTCTCAGTCTATAAGGCACCAAATTCAAAAATAATTTCATATTTCTACTACATTAATGACCGAGTTTAAATACAGATTCATCTTCCCAGCGCTGAAGTACACCTTTAAATATGAACACAACACGACCAAAGACATGTAAACTAACCAGAAACCGGACATGATGTCACAAGATGCGACCCTAAAAAGGACAAAATGCTCAAGCATACCTATTCTCATCATAGTTACGATGTTGCCCATCACAAGTCGGTACAGACTTCATAACAGCATCTCCTCGCTGTTTTAACTCGCATTTCATAAGCTCTTCACAAGCTCTCAGCCGGTCAAAATACCATCATATGTAGGCTATGCACATACAACAAGAGCATTTAGCTTAGCACACAGCATTGTTTTAGATGTTCGTATGTTCCGTCAAGAAATATAAGTAATAAAAGCTGGCCAAGCAGGTTGTGAACATATCCCTGTGCCTTTAGGTTCGGTGTTAAAATGGCACTGTGAACGCAGCAGACTAAATGTGTTTTTTTTTTGGTCCGGACCAAGCAAACCAAATTACAAGTGTGAACACACCCTTAGTCTACATTAAGTTTCATGAATCATTAATAAGCAATACAAATTTTCCTTCAATAACTTGTAAAGACAGGACTTTAGGAGTCTAGAGGGTTTCGTGTCAAAAGCAACAGAACATTCCAGCACACACACACAACCGGTTCATGTTTCTCCACAGCAGGATTTGGTTTCTCTGTCTCTTAACTGAGATCACCTGCTGAGTGGAGACGTTAAATTAATTTTCTTCTGAAGTTCTCACTTGAATAATGCTTTAAATGTGCCAGACTCACTGCTTCCTCAAGCCTATCTCAACAGCAAGACATAACCTATTGACCAGGAAACTCACTCCTCACTCACAAGGACTCTGATTTCATTGCCATAGTTTGCCGAGCTATAATCCTTCAACTCCACAGACCAAATCTCAGTTTCAACAGCCCATCCTGCCAGAGCTTCCAGCAGCAGTGAAGTTCTTGTTCAATTGTGAGTTTCTCACCAAACCAGCACATGGAGTATATAAGTACGACTTAAACTGAAAGGTCTGGCCATCCTGGATAAGCAATCTTTCGAACATTATGTAATCTATCTTAATTTACAGGACCTCAATCATAATTTACAGACCGCTCAGTCAAAGGTTGCACTAATAGATATATGTGTGCTGGATCGGAACGTGTCATGCTTTAGTTCAGAGAAGGTGAGTGAACTGAAGGACAAAGACACAGAATAGAGCAGTGGGAAAGTGGAAACCTGGAAAAACGATTGACTCTTTCTTAATAACTGTTCTGGGTCTCATTGTGCATGATTGATCAGGATATGTTGTTCTGAGGAAAAATCTTTCATTAAAACTTTCTCTGGCTCTGAAATTAATTTTCTTTACTGACAAAACAAAGGCCAGGCAGACAGGAAAAAACAATATTGGCCAACAACTTTACATTTTTGGTGCTTGCTTATGCAGAAGTCTGAGCCATCAGTCTACAATGCCATAGAAGAACCGTTTTGGGTTCACCAAATTACCGTTTCAAACCATAAAATAATGATTCAAATAACTATTTTCCACTATAAAGAACGTTTAAGATTCTTAATGGAACAATAGATGATGATCTGACTGGTTGCTAGGACAGCCAGCCAAAAATCGAAAGTAGTTGTTACATCCACCAGCTCGAATGCCCATAATTGCCACCAGAGGACACTCCTCCCGTCTCCCTTGCATTCCCATCATGAACTTCAATTCCCATAACCCATTGCCTGGACTCATTATTGTTTAATCACTTCTACCTGTGTGTCATTACTTTGTAAACTATGCCTTTATAACTCTGCCCCTGTGTTTTTAGGCATTCTTTGCTAGGTCTTGTTTGTTGTTACACTGCAATTCTGAGCACTATTCTAACTTCCCATGTTTTGGTTGTGACTCTTTTGCCTGGTTATACAGATTACCCTGTCTGCCTGCTGCCTATTTTGATTGCTTACCTGTGTGTTTGACCCTGTGCTTATGCATTTACAAATCTGGATTACCCTAATAAACGACTATTGGATCCCCAACCGGTGCGTTTCAGAGCAGTTATGTGACAGTAGTACTGCAGCTAACAATTATTTGGCTTGCTTAGTTGGGGACACTAAATAAATAGAAATGAACCATCACTGCACTACACTATTTTCTTCTAGATCGCATTATTTTCCTGTTATCACTGTAAAGCGGTATATAAATAAAGGTGACTTTACTATTTTAAAGGTTATTTCAAAATGTTGTCCTTTAAGACTATGAAAACATATACATTACATTAACAATCAACATGTGTAACATTATGAATGATTAAGGGACAGTTCATCCAAAAATTAAAATTATATTATTTATTTATTATTTACTCATCATGATATAATTCACAACCTGTATGACTTTATATCTTCTGTGGAAAACAAAAGAAGATATTTTAAAGAATGTTTGAACTTTTTTTGTCCATACAACGTGTCAATAGGGTCCAAAACAACAACATCATCTTTTGTGTATACCACAATAAAGGTTTGATATTCATGAAGGTGAGTAAATGATGACACTAATTTTTTCATTATCCCTTTTAATGAAATTTACATGCCTTTCTCCATTGGGTACTGAAATTTAAAAGATGTCAACTGGACTAGAAGAATATAATATATGGGTATCTGTGTGTGTCCATGCAAAAAATGTAAGATATGTGACCCAGTTTAAAGGGGTGCCTAAACAAGTTGTTTGTGAATCAACCCTTGAACTCCTCAAAACTCTGCGGTATTCCAGTGAAGTATTTAGAGTCAAGACCCTCAGTGGGGTTGTATCTCTTAACTCCAGTAGAGCAAACAAGATGGAGGAAAGGAAACCCTCAGGCAAACTGTATCAAACACACTCAGTACACACAGACACATCTTTAAACACTGTCCGCTCAGCACATATTGTAAACCTGTAAACAGGGAAATTGCAGTAATGGACAGTGAAGAGCTTGTTTCCCACGAGTCTCTTCAAACCCAGGAAGATACTGTTGTTTAGAAGAACAGCACAATGTTGAATAAAAAAAAATCTAAATGGAGAGAAACTTTTGGATTTTGGATTCGATTAATTGTGATTAATTGATTTGACAGCAATAAATAATACTAGTTGATAAAATATCTATTTAGTCTCCATTCATTTCATGCAAGATCAATTAAATTGTCCTCTAACAACTAAATAAAAAATACCTCTAAGGCACAGGTGTGTGTTTATATTTATACATTAAAAAACAAACATGAAAACATAGTTAGGCATTGTCATTGTAAGCTCATGACACTTTTTCTCATGTGGAACACAAAATGATTTATTTTGAATAATGTTCACACTGTCTATAAAACATGAGCAGTTGTCAACTGTCAAGCTTCAAATGATTTTAAAACACTATAAAAGTACCATAACTGTAGTCTATCCACATCTTTTATGATACTTTGTGGTGACTTTTCCTTTTTGGAGTTTGACAGCTCCTGGTTTCTTCACTATTATTATATGAAAAAGAACAGCTTGAACATTCTATCGAACATCTAATTTTTTGTTCCACGGAAGACCGTAAGTCCTACAGGTTTGGAACAACATGAGGGTGCACTATTCCTTTACCTTTCTTATTCTATGAATAGTATTCCCTGCTTTCTCTCTCTCAGAAATGTGAGGTGACCGACCACCAGTGGCCTTTAAACACAGCAAATCAGTCAAACAGGAAAGGCCAGCTGAGCTACAGCGCGTCCTGGGCTACAGTGGCAGAGACTATTGAAAGAGAGCACTGTAAAAACATTCTTCCACAAGTAAAGTCTCCAAGTCAAATGAGCTTAATGGGTTTACCAGTCCAACATGGAAAAGACATTTTTCATCACAGTCATTTCACCACCATACTGTTTCGCCATCAGGATTCTGTGTTACGGACATGCAGAAGAAATTTTTAATTTTAGAAACTCTGAGAAAGCATTTTAGGAGCACAAACGCCATCTCAACACAAAACCGCAGGAGGAAAGCTGCTTTAGGCAGATTACACACAAAAATCTCTGAATAAACATAGCGGTTTACTGTTAAGACACGAACATGAAACCTCAGACACATTCTACTGTATGTGAGGCTGCTTCAATGCTCAAAGGCATATTTACTCTGCTGATTTCAACTGAACTTTGCTGTTAAACCAGATAACCAGATCTGGAAAACCAGAACACATTCACACAATGTTTACCAGAACACATACACTCACAATCGACAACTCACAGTGTGAAAACCTCACACGTGCTGTCAAAACAAACCAGGAGGGGCAGGGACAATTGAGAATCTAACAAACCAAAGTGACATTTGCCTGGGAAAACTCACTTTAGTGAACTCACAGGTGGTAGACAGACAATGTGGGAGGAGAAATTCCAGGGAAACTAGCTTCAAAGACACAGATTAACCTCGCCTTAGAAATATACAATGTACAAATGCATAAACACAAACAGCCTGACCCATGCAGCAGACTTAAAACAGATCAATGAAAATAAGACCACGGAACCCATTCTTGAATATTCAAAAGATAAATCAGCCACATGCGCTGAAACGGCACAAAAGACTCACCGTATTGGCAGCGCGTTCCCTCGAACCCTTCAGGACACTGACATAGCTGATCACTGGTCTCAGAGCACTTCCCACCGTTAAAGCAGGTACCAGAAGAACACACTCCTGTTGATAACACACACTCTTCAGATACTGTCTATCCATATCACACACACACATACAGTGTTATGATACTCACTATGAAGACAGCCTCTCTCTTCCCCTCTCTGCATCCATCCTGGGCAGCACCTGTAGACAGTTTGCATCTCCATACTATACGCCTGCCTATACACTGTATAATACCCCGTCCTGAGACAGACAGACATACAGAGAGAGCAATAGATGCAGAAATAGAGTTAACAGGTTCATTATGTGTAGAGGCTGATATAGGCAAAAATAAATGCAACATAATATTGTATAATAAATTCATTGTTTGAGGGTGACAAATGAGACATATATTGCTAAAATAAAAGAACACAATATTTTTGCGCATTTAAAAAGCTAATTTCCTCCATTGTGAGATTTCAAATGCTTCCATACTGTATAGAGTTGTGGTCAGAATTATTGGCACACCTGGTAAATATGATCAATGATGGGTGCCAATAATTGCGGGCAACGTGTTTTTTGAGAACATTTATTTCATAATGTGATACCCCCACCTCCCCACCCCTTTAATATATAAACACCCAATGTATACTGTGAATTATAAATACTGCAATGTTTTATTATTATTATTTACTTAATTTTACCATTTTTACACGGTTACTGATTCAACTGAAAACCCAATGAGATCTTTCATGTGACAAAGCTCAGATTAAAAACAAATTTTCTTTTAAAACTTTTAAGCTACATTTCAGTGTTATCGTAGTTACAGTGTTTTGCCTAATTTTCATGGCTAATTTATTCAGCATGTCAGATAGAGGTCTTATGTTTAATAATAATTAATTTTGGCTGATAGTGTGAAAAGTGTAGGTCTGCTTTCAGAGGGGCAATAGTCAGTTATTATGACTCCTATTAAATCACCATTGCTGGGCAAACCACTTAACCCCAGATTTCCAGAAGAGCTTTCCCGAAAATCAGTGTACTTAAGTCAATGCAAAGCATCTGCTATAGTAGTTGGCAAATGTGGTTCTACTAAATGGTAGGCAATCAAATCTTTTACATAAAAGTCACTGCCTCTGATTTAGGAGATTATTGTTTGGGGGGAGGGGGGTTACATGGAAATAATGTAAATAGTTTTTGTTTGAGTGTGTCTCACCTCCTCTCGTAGCCCATGCACCAGCGCTGAGAAGAGCAGCCCTGCCGCCACACCTTCACCATACGGGTAAACGCCTGAACACACGGTTGCCTCACTCCCAGCATAGACATCTCCTGCTCCTCACACACATTAGGCCTAAGAAACAGTGAAAAGATAATCAACTATACTTCAATACATATTCACACTTTATAGTTCACACAAAAATGTTAAATTCTGTCATCGTTTAGTAACGTTCAAGTTGTTACAAACCTGTATACATTTCTTTGTTCTGACACAAAGGAAGATATTTGGAAGAATTTTTGTATGCAAGCAGATCTCGGCAGCCATTGACTACCATAGAAGAGAATAAAAATGCTATGGTAGTCAATTTTTAGTATATCATACTATATGATCAGTCTATATTGTCTTCCTTACTTTAGTTATGTAACGTTGCATTGAAATCCAGACCAGCCCCAGGCACATTGAAGGGTTAGCTCACCCAAAAATGAAAATTCTGTCATTAATTCCTCACCTTCATGTTGTTCCAAATCCGTCAGACTTTCGCTCATCTTCGGAACACAAATGAAGATATTTTTGATGAAATCTGAGAGATTTCTGTCCCTCCATTGGCAGCTATGCAACTACCACTTTGAAGCTTAAAAAAACAATTTATAAAGAGATCATAAAACTAATCCATATTAATCGAGCGGTTTAGTCCAAATTTTCTGAAGAAACTGAAGAGACAAAGTCTTTGATTGAATTTAGGCTTTTATTCACATAAAAACATTGATCAGCGAACATAAACAAACGCTTAACTGTACTTGACACGCGAGAACAAACCTCATTGGTTCTTGCTGAAGCTCAAACGTGCTGCGTAACACGAGAATGAACCTCATTGGTTCTTGAGATAGCTCAAACATGATGCGTAACTCATGATTGAACCTCATTGGTTCTTACTGAAGCTCAAACGTGCTGCATAATACGAGAATGAACCTCATTGGTTCTTCCTGAAGCTCAAACGTGCTGCGTAACACAAGAGCGAACCTCATTGGTTCTTGCGAAGCTCAAAGCGTGCTCGTAACACGAGAATTGAACCTCATTGGTTCTTGCGAAGCTCAAGCGTGCTGCGTAACACAAGATTGAACCTCATTGGTTCTTGCTGAAGCTCAAACGTGCTGCGTAACACGAGAACAAACCTCATTGGTTCTTGCTGAAGCTCAAGCGTGCTGCGTAACACGAGAACAAACCTCATTGGTTCTTGCCAAAGCTCAAGCGTGCTGCGTAACACAGAATGAACCTCATTGGTTCTTGCCAAAGCTCAAACATGCTGCGTAACACAAGAATGAACCTCATTGGTTCTTACTAAAGCTCAAAGCGTGCTGCATAACACGAGAATGAACCTCATTGGTTCTTGCCAAAGCTCAAGCGTGCTGCGTAACACAAGAATGAACCTCATTGGTTCTTGCCAAAGCTCAAAGCGTGCTGCGTAACATGAGAATGAACCTCATTGGTTCTTGCCAAAGCTCAAGCGTGCTGCGTAACACGAGATTGAACCTCATTGGTTCTTGCTGGAAGCTCAAAGCGTGCTGCGTAACACGAGAATGAACCTCATTGGTTCTTGCTGAAGCTCAAGCGTGCTGCGTAACACGAGAACAAACCTCATTGGTTCTTGCTGAAGCTCAAGCGTGCTGCGTAACACGAGAATGAACCTCATTGGTTCTTGCTGAAGCTCAAGCGTGCTGCATAACAAGAGAATGAACCTCATTGGTTCTTGCGAAGCTCAAGCGTGCTGCGTAACACGAGAATGAACCTCATTGGTTCTTGCCAAAGCTCAAGCGTGCTGCGTAACACGAGAATGAACCTCATTGGTTCTTGCCAAAGCTCAAAGCGTGCTGCGTAACACAGAATGAACCTCATTGGTTCTTGCCAAAGCTCAACATGTGCTGCGTAACACAAGAATGAACCTCATTGGTTCTTGCCAAAGCTCAAGCGTGCTGCGTAACACGAGAATGAACCTCATTGGTTCTTGCCAAAGCTCAAAGCGTGCTGCGTAACACGAGAATGAACCTCATTGGTTCTTGCTGAAGCTCAAGCGTGCTGCGTAACACGAGATTGAACCTCATTGGTTCTTGCTGAAGCTCAAGCGTGCTGCGTAACACGAATGAACCTCATTGGTTCTTGCTGAAGCTCAAAGCGTGCTGCGTAACACGAGAACAAACCTCATTGGTTCTTGCTGAAGCTCAAAGCGTGCTGCGTAACACGAGATTGAACCTCATTGGTTCTTGCTGAAGCTCAAAGCGTGCTGCATAACATGAGAATGAACCTCATTGGTTCTTGCTGAAGCTCAAACGTGCTGCATAACATGAGAATGAACCTCATTGGTTCTTGCTGAAGCTCAAAGCGTGCTGTGTAACACGAGATTGAACCTCATTGGTTCTTGCTGAAGCTCAAAGCGTGCTGCGTAACACGAGAATGAACCTCATTGGTTTTGCTGAAGCTCAAAGCGTGCTGCGTAACACGAGAATGAACCTCATTGGTTCTTGCTGAAGCTCAAAGCGTGCTGCGTAACACAAGAATGAACCTCATTGGTTCTTGCTGAAGCTCAAATGTGCTGCGTAACACAAGAATGAACCTCATTGGTTCTTGCTGAAGCTCAAACGTGCTGCGTAACACGAGAATGAACCTCATTGGTCCTTGCTGAAGCTCAAAATGCTGCGTAACACAAGAATGAACCTCATTGGTCCTTCTTGCCAAAGCTCAAACGTGCTGCGTAACACGAGATTGAACCTCATTGGTTCTTGCTGAAGCTCAAATGTGCTGCGTAACACGAGATTGAACCTCATTGGTTCTTGCTGAAGCTCAAACATGCTGTGTAACACGAGATTGAACCTCATTGGTCCTTGCTGAAGCTCAAACGTGCTGCGTAACATGAGAATGAACCTCATTGGTTCTTGCTGAAGCTCAAACGTGCTGCGTAACAAGAGAATGAACCTCATTGGTTCTTGCTGAAGCTCAAACGTGCTGCATAACACGAGAATGAACCTCATTGGTTCTTGCTGAAGCTCAAACATGCTGCGTAACACGATGAACCTCATTGGTTCTTGCTGAAGCTCAAACGTGCTGCATAACACGAGAATGAACCTCATTGGTTCTTGCTGAAGCTCAAGCGTGCTGTGCAACACGAGAATGAACCTCATTGGTTCTTGCTGAAGCTCAAAGCGTGCTGCGTAACAGAGAATGAACCTCATTGGTCCTTGCTGAAGCTCAAACATGCTGCGTAACACGAGATTGAACCTCATTGGTTCTTGCTGAAGCTCAAAGCGTGCTGCGTAACACGAGATTGAACCTCATTGGTTCTTGCTGAAGCTCAAACATGCTCCGTAACATGAGAATGAACCTCATTGGTTCTTGCTGAAGCTCAAACATGCTGCGTAACACAGAATTGAACCTCATTGGTTCTTGCTGAAGCTCAAACATGCTGCGTAACACGAGAATGAACCTCATTGGTTCTTGCTGAAGCTCAAACATGCTGCGTAACACGAGACCGAACCTCATTGGTTCTTGCTGAAGCTCAAACGTGCTGCGTAACACGAGAATGAACCTCATTGGTTCTTGAGATAGCTCAAACATGATCGTAACTCATGATTGAACCTCATTGGTTCTTACTGAAGCTCAAACGTGCTGCATAATACGAGAATGAACCTCATTGGTTCTTCCTGAAGCTCAAACGTGCTGCGTAACACAAGAGCGAACCTCATTGGTTCTTGCCGAAGCTCAAACGTGCTGCGTAACACGAGAATGAACCTCATTGGTTCTTGCCGAAGCTCAAACGTGCTGCGTAACACAAGATTGAACCTCATTGGTTCTTGCTGAAGCTCAAAGCGTGCTGCGTAACACGAGAACAAACCTCATTGGTTCTTGCTGAAGCTCAAACGTGCTGCGTAACACACGAGAACAAACCTCATTGGTTCTTGCTGAAGCTCAAACGTGCTGCGTAACACGAGAATGAACCTCATTGGTTCTTGAGATAGCTCAAACATGATGCGTAACTCATGATTGAACCTCATTGGTTCTTACTGAAGCTCAAACGTGCTGCATAATACGAGAATGAACCTCATTGGTTCTTCCTGAAGCTCAAACGTGCTGCGTAACACAAGAGCGAACCTCATTGGTTCTTGCCGAAGCTCAAACGTGCTGCGTAACATGAGAATGAACCTCATTGGTTCTTGCCGAAGCTCAAACGTGCTGCGTAACACGAGATTGAACCTCATTGGTTCTTGCCGAAGCTCAAACGTGCTGCGTAACACGAGAATGAACCTCATTGGTTCTTGCTGAAGCTCAAACGTGCTGCGTAACACGAGAACAAACCTCATTGGTTCTTGCTGAAGCTCAAACGTGCTGCGTAACACACGAGAATGAACCTCATTGGTTCTTGCTGAAGCTCAAACGTGCTGCATAACATGAGAATGAACCTCATTGGTTCTTGCCAAGCTCAAAGCGTGCTGCGTAACACGAGAATGAACCTCATTGGTTCTTGCCGAAGCTCAAACGTGCTGTGTAACACGAGAATGAACCTCATTGGTTCTTGCCAAAGCTCAAACGTGCTGCGTAACACAAGAATGAACCTCATTGGTTCTTGCCAAAGCTCAAATGTGCTGCGTAACACAAGAATGAACCTCATTTGGTTCTTGCCAAAGCTCAAACGTGCTGCGTAACACGAGACCGAACCTCATTGGTTCTTGCCAAAGCTCAAAGCGTGCTGCGTAACACGAGAATGAACCTCATTGGTTCTTGCTGAAGCTCAAAGCGTGCTGCGTAACACGAGATTGAACCTCATTGGTTCTTGCTGAAACTCAAAGCGTGCTGCGTAACACGAGAATGAACCTCATTGGTTCTTGCTGAAGCTCAAAGCGTGCTGCGTAACGAGAACAAACCTCATTGGTTCTTGCTGAAGCTCAAACGTGCTGCGTAACACGAGAATGAACCTCATTGGTTCTTGCTGAAGCTCAAACGTGCTGCGTAACATGAGAATGAACCTCATTGGTTCTTGCTGAAGCTCAAACGTGCTGCATAACATGAGAATGAACCTCATTGGTTCTTGCTGAAGCTCAAACGTGCTGCGTAACACGAGAATGAACCTCATTGGTTCTTGCCAAAGCTCAAGCGTGCTGCGTAACACGAGATGAACCTCATTGGTTTTGCTGAAGCTCAAAGCGTGCTGCGTAACACGAGAATGAACCTCATTGGTTCTTGCTGAAGCTCAAACGTGCTGCGTAACACAAGAATGAACCTCATTGGTTCTTGCTGAAGCTCAAATGTGCTGCGTAACACAGAATGAACCTCATTGGTTCTTGCTGAAGCTCAAGCGTGCTGCGTAACAACGAGAATGAACCTCATTGGTTCTTGCCAAGCTCAAATGTGCTGCGTAACACAGAATTGAACCTCATTGGTTCTTGCCAAAGCTCAAACGTGCTGCGTAACACGAGACCGAACCTCATTGGTTCTTGCCGAAGCTCAAATGTGCTGCGTAACACGAGACCGAACCTCATTGGTTCTTGCTGAAGCTCAAACGTGCTGTGTAACACGAGAGCGAACCTCATTGGTTCTTGCTGAAGCTCAAACGTGCTGCGTAACATGAGAATGAACCTCATTGGTTCTTGCTGAAGCTCAAACGTGCTGCGTAACAAGAGAATGAACCTCATTGGTTCTTGCCGAAGCTCAAACGTGCTGCATAACACGAGAATGAACCTCATTGGTTCTTGCTGAAGCTCAAACGTGCTGCGTAACACGAGAATGAACCTCATTGGTTCTTGCTGAAGCTCAAACGTGCTGCGTAACACGAGAATGAACCTCATTGGTTCTTGCCAAAGCTCAAACGTGCTGTGTAACACGAGAGCGAACCTCATTGGTTCTTGCTGAAGCTCAAACGTGCTGCGTAACACGAGAATGAACCTCATTGGTCCTTGCTGAAGCTCAAACATGCTGCGTAACACGAGATTGAACCTCATTGGTCCTTGCTGAAGCTCAAACGTGCTGCGTAACACGAGATTGAACCTCATTGGTTCTTGCTGAAGCTCAAACATGCTGCGTAACACGAGAATGAACCTCATTGGTTCTTGCTGAAGCTCAAACATGCTGCGTAACACGAGATTGAACCTCATTGGTCCTTGCTGAAGCTCAAACATGCTGCGTAACACGAGAATTGAACCTCATTGGTCCTTGCTGAAGCTCAAACATGCTGCGTAACACGAGAATGAACCTCATTGGTTCTTGCTGAAGCTCAAACGTGCTGTGTAACACGAGAGCGAACCTCATTGGTCCTTGCTGAAGCTCAAACATGCTGCGTAACACGAGACCGAACCTCATTGGTTCTTGCTGAAGCTCAAAGCGTGCTGCGTAACACGAGATTGAACCTCATTGGTTCTTGCTGAAGCTCAAAGCGTGCTGCGTAACACGAGACCGAACCTCATTGGTTCTTGCTGAAGCTCAAGCGTGCTGCGTAACATGAGAATGAACCTCATTGGTTCTTGCTGAAGCTCAAAGCGTGCTGCGTAACACGAGAATGAACCTCATTGGTTCTTGCTGAAGCTCAAACATGCTGCGTAACACGAGACCGAACCTCATTGGTTCTTGCTGAAGCTCAAACATGCTGCGTAACACGAGATTGAACCTCATTGGTTCTTGCTGAAGCTCAAAGCGTGCTGTGTAACACGAGACCGAACCTCATTGGTTCTTGCTGAAGCTCAAAGCGTGCAGCGTAACGCGAGAATGAACCTCATTGGTTTCTTGCTGAAGCTCAAAGCGTGCTGTGTAACACGAGGCGAACCTCATTGGTTCTTGCTGAAGCTCAAACGTGCTGCGTAACGCGAGAATGAACCTCATTGGTTCTTGCTGAAGCTCAAACGTGCTGTGTAACACGAGAGCGAACCTCATTGGTTCTTGCTGAAGCTCAAATGTGCTGCGTAACACGAGATTGAACCTCATTGGTTCTTGCTGAAGCTCAAAGCGTGCTGTGTAACACGAGAAGCGAACCTCATTGGTTCTTGCTGAAGCTCAAAGCGTGCTGCGTAACATGAGAATGAACCTCATTGGTTCCTTGCTGAAGCTCAAAGCGTGCTGCGTAACACGAGATTGAACCTCATTGGTTCTTGCTGAAGCTCAAACATGCTGCGTAACAGATTGAACCTCATTGGTCCTTGCTGAAGCTCAAAGCGTGCTGCGTAACACGAGATTGAACCTCATTGGTTCTTGCTGAAGCTCAAACATGCTGCGTAACACGAGATTGAACCTCATTGGTTCTTGCTGAAGCTCAAAGCGTGCTGTGTAACACGAGACCGAACCTCATTGGTTCTTGCTGAAGCTCAAACGTGCAGCGTAACATGAGAATGAACCTCATTGGTTCTTGCTGAAGCTCAAAGCGTGCTGCGTAACATGAGAATGAACCTCATTGGTTTCTTGCTGAAGCTCAAACGTGCTGTGTAACACGAGAGCGAACCTCATTGGTTCTTGCTGAAGCTCAAACGTGCTGCGTAACATGAGAATGAACCTCATTGGTTCTTGCTGAAGCTCAAACGTGCTGTGTAACACGAGGCGAACCTCATTGGTTCTTGCTGAAGCTCAAATGTGCTGCGTAACACGAGATTGAACCTCATTGGTTCTTGCTGAAGCTCAAACGTGCTGTGTAACACGAGAGCGAACCTCATTGGTTCTTGCTGAAGCTCAAACGTGCTGCGTAACATGAGAATGAACCTCATTGGTCCTTGCTGAAGCTCAAACGTGCAGCGTAACACGAGATTGAACCTCATTGGTTCTTGCTGAAGCTCAAACATGCTGCGTAACACGAGATTGAAGCTCATTGGTCCTTGCTGAAGCTCAAACGTGCTGCGTAACACGAGATTGAACCTCATTGGTTCTTGAGGAAGCTCAAACATGATGCGTAACTCATGATTGAACCTCATTGGTTCTTGCCAAAGCTCAAACGTGCTGCGTAACACAAGAATGAACCTCATTGGTTCTTGAGGAAGCTCAAACATGATGCGTAACTCATGATTGAACCTCATTGGTTCTTGCCAAAGCTCAAACGTGCTGCGTAACACGAAATTGAACCTCATTGGTTCTTGAGGAAGCTCAAACATGATGCGTAACTCATGATTGAACCTCATTGGTTCTTGCTGAAGCTCAAACGTGCTGCGTAACACGAGAATGAACCTCATTGGTTCTTGCTGAAGCTCAAACGTGCTGCGTAACACGAGAATGAACCTCATTGGTTCTTGCTGAAGCTCAAAGCGTGCTGCGTAACACGAGGAATGAACCTCATTGGTTCTTGCTGAAGCTCAAACGTGCTGCGTAACACGAGAATGAACCTCATTGGTCCTTGCTGAAGCTCAAACATGATACGTAACACATGAGAATGAACCTCATTGGTTCTTGCTGAAGCTCAAACATGATACGTAACACATGAGAATGAACCTCATTGGTTCTTGCTGAAGCTCAAACGTGCTGCATAACACGAGAATGAACCTCATTGGTTCTTGCTGAAGCTCAAACGTGCTGTGTAACACGAGAGCGAACCTCATTGGTTCTTGCTGAAGCTCAAACGTGCTGCGTAACACGAGAATGAACCTCATTGGTTCTTGCTGAAGCTCAAACGTGCTGCGTAACATGAGAATTAACCTCATTGGTTCTTGCGGAAGCTCAAACGTGCTGCATAACACGAGAATGAACCTCATTGGTTCTTGCCAAAGCTCAAACGTGCTGCGTAACATGAGAATGAACCTCGTTGGTTCTTACTGAAGCTCAAACGTGCTGCGTAACACGAGAATGAACCTCATTGGTTCTTGCTGAAGCTCAAACGTGCTGCGTAACACGAGAATGAACCTCATTGGTTCTTGAGGAAGCTCAAACATGATGCGTAACTCATGATTGAACCTCATTGGTTCTTGCTGAAGCTCAAACGTGCTGCGTAACACGAGATTGAACCTCATTGGTTCTTGCCAAAGCTCAAACGTGCTGCGTAACACGAGAATGAACCTCATTGGTTCTTGAGGAAGCTCAAACATGATGCGTAACTCATGATTGAACCTCATTGGTTCTTGCTGAAGCTCAAACGTGCTGCGTAACACGAGATTGAACCTCATTGGTTCTTGCCTAAGCTCAAACGTGCTGCGTAACACGAGAATGAACCTCATTGGTTCTTGAGGAAGCTCAAACATGATGCGTAACTCATGATTGAACCTCATTGGTTCTTGCTGAAGCTCAAACATGCTGCGTAACACGAAAGCGAACCTCATTGGTTCTTGCTGAAGCTCAAACGTGCTGCGTAACACGAGAATGAACCTCATTGGTTCTTGCCAAAGCTCAAACGTGCTGCGTAACACGAGAATGAACCTCATTGGTTCTTGCCAAAGCTCAAACGTGCTGCGTAACACGAGAATGAACCTCATTGGTTCTTGCCAAAGCTCAAGCGTGCTGCGTAACCGCGAGATTGAACCTCATTGGTTCTTGAGGAAGCTCAAACATGATGCGTAACTCATGATTGAACCTCATTGGTTCTTGCTGAAGCTCAAACGTGCTGCGTAACACGAGAATGAACCTCATTGGTTCTTGCTGAAGCTCAAACGTGCTGCGTAACACGAGAATGAACCTCATTGGTTCTTGAGGAAGCTCAAACATGATGCGTAACTCATGATTGAACCTCATTGGTTCTTGCTGAAGCTCAAACGTGCTGCGTAACATGAGAATGAACCTCATTGGTTCTTGCTGAAGCTCAAACGTGCTGCGTAACACGAGATTGAACCTCATTGGTTCTTGAGGAAGCTCAAACATGATGCGTAACTCATGATTGAACCTCATTGGTTCTTACTGAAGCTCAAACGTGCTGCGTAACACGAGAATGAACCTCATTGGTTCTTGCTGAAGCTCAAACGTGCTGCGTAACACGAGAATGAACCTCATTGGTTCTTGAGGAAGCTCAAACATGATGCGTAACTCATGATTGAACCTCATTGGTTCTTGCTGAAGCTCAAACGTGCTGCGTAACACGAGATTGAACCTCATTGGTTCTTGCCTAAGCTCAAAGCGTGCTGCGTAACACGAGAATGAACCTCATTGGTTCTTGAGGAAGCTCAAACATGATGCGTAACTCATGATTGAACCTCATTGGTTCTTGCTGAAGCTCAACGCGTGCTGCGTAACACGAGATTGAACCTCATTGGTTCTTGCTGAAGCTCAAACGTGCTGCGTAACACGAGAATGAACCTCATTGGTTCTTGCCAAAGCTCAAACGTGCTGCGTAACACGAATGAACCTCATTGGTTCTTGCCAAAGCTCAAACGTGCTGCGTAACACGAGAATGAACCTCATTGGTTCTTGCCAAAGCTCAAACGTGCTGCGTAACACGAGATTGAACCTCATTGGTTCTTGAGGAAGCTCAAACATGATGCGTAACTCATGATTGAACCTCATTGGTTCTTGCCGAAGCTCAAACGTGCTGCGTAACACAAGATTGAACCTCATTGGTTCGTGAGGAACTCACGTTACGTAGCACGTTTGAGCTTCAGCAAAAACCAATGAGGTTTGGTCAAGTATGGTTAAGCTTTTGTTTATGTTTGCTGATCAATGTTTGTTCCTTAGAAACATGAGAGATTTGACAAAAGCTTTTTCAGATTTGACAGTGCATGCAAGAAGCGCTGTTCCGTTCCGTTTTTGGCGCGTTAATGTTTCCTTGGCCTAAAATCTAGTACTGCCACCTTCTGGGGCCACATATATTTTAATAGACAATGTCTCCCCGGGCCGGATTTTGGACACCCTGAGCCCTGCTTTAGGGTAAATCAAATGCATATAGGGGGCACTCATGAGCCACAGACCCACAGCAAGTGTCTAATTTTGAACTTAAAACATCAAAGCCCCTCTTTTAGTAATTGGTCATTTCATCATAAACCCCTCACAGAAGAACATATATGTGGGTTAGCATGTGTCAGCTGACAGAAAACAGACATATGGATATCAATATGCACATATGTTCCTCACTACTGGGATAACCACAAATTCCGGACTGGGGACCACATGTTAAAGTTTAAGAATTGTCTATCAGGAAAAAAGCTATATTGGGGGTAGGGGTGGTTTAATTGCATTAAACAAAGGAAAAAGTGGCTTGTTCTTATAATATATACATTATTTGATCACAAGGCTACAGAATTTATAATGATATTAAGCTCTGTTCAATATGATCCATTGAGGAAATAAATCCAGTGATCTTGCTCTTAGATCTTGTGGCTGCGTAAACAGCTCATTTTAGGATGTTGACAAAATGTTCTCACAACTTGTGGAGTTTGGTTCTCCAAGAACATGCTGAACCACATTTTCCGGATCCAAACGTTCAGTTGCACCAGCACACACATTTACCTAGTTAAATACTGAGATGAGCGCACACGACTTCTATTGTTTTTACATAAAGCTAATGTTCTTCAAGGTTATTATGGTAAACTAAAACTAAAACCATAAAAAGCATTACACTTGAATTAAAATCAATGGCTTTCCTTCACTTCTCCTTACATCCATATCTGTCAGAGTTGATTGAAATATTTCTCATTGTTGTCCAAAGGTTAGAGCACCTCAAACACAGCTCAGAGTATGGAATATCGCTGAAAATGCATTTTAACTTCATAAATACATCAGGGCTGATGATTTGTTTGAATCCGTCTGTGATAGTCTGCCTCTTAAATTCTTTATTTTAGTTTCGAGGGAGGGATGTGTGGTGAATCTGGGCTCTGCCTCAGAGGGTCATGTTCTCTCTCAGGTTGTTTCCTATGACCATCTGGGCTTAATACAGCACATCCTGAGTTAATTAGGGGGCTCTCAGATAAACTGCACAGTCACACGCCGGATCAGCCCTGGAGTCAGTGTGTCAAAGAAACAGCGTGGGGTTCTTACATTCTTACAATGCAGTATTTGAGTCAAGTCTACTCGTAACTCTTTCAAAGCAAGTTGTTAATGTGAATATATATGAATACATTTAAAATATGATAGTAAGTTGTTTACCGAATAAGTTAAATAATTTATTGATCATTTATGTTTGAATATAATTTCACATTTCAAATGGAATCTGGCGCTTTTGGCGACACCTAGAGGGCATCAGAAATAACGCATCTTGATTAGCAGCGCATTTCAAATTATTGGAGACACGGGTAGCTGCAGCTTGGAGTAATGGGCGTGGCAAGACGTAGGGGCGTGGCAAGAGGTAGGGGCGTGGTAAGAGGTTTCTCATTGGTCAAAGGAGCTTCCTCCTGGCAGCTGCGTTGGCCAATCAGCAGTAACCATAGTTATACGTAATTTCCTTTAGCTAAAAAAATCGTTATTTCCTTTAGAAGGAAAAAAGATGACGGGTAATATATGTGCGATATAATTTGTTGGTCTCTTTGCTTGACATTTTTCCCTTTGGTAATTATTTAATTGTTGTTGACAGACACATGTTACAGTGAGAAGAATCTATCTATCTATCTATCTATATATATATATATATATATATATATATATATATATATATATATATATATATATATGCCTTTATACAACAAAAACATTTGCTGTAGTATTATAAAAATAACATTAGTTTTACTTTGTATGTACTTTAAATGAAAGTACAAAATTAGTATGACTTAAATAGTGTCAGGAGACATTTTTATCTTAAAAAATAATTAAAAACAAATTATTTTAATTTTACTATTACAGACATTTCAAGTATAATGCAATAAAAACGATTAATACAAACCATTGTAAATACAGCTCAAAATGTATAAATCAGAGAATAACAAGTATAAAATGAACAATACTAATAAATACAAAAATAAAAGTTTATGAATCAAGGTAGAAAACTGTATTGTGATCTCATGTTTGAAAGGCTTTCAAAGTATACTGTGAGATCAGTCTTATTAAAGGTAATATAGGAGGTTTCTTTTATTTGTGTCATGCATATAAAACTTGCAACATTTAATTATATTTTGTTTTTCAGAAAAATATGGGTTTTGGAAACAGTAAAATGTCAAGAGGTTCTAAATTCTAATAGGAACTTCTATTTTAGGAATATCTATTTTAAAGTCAGTCCAAAATGAAATAGAAAAAGGGCAATACAAAAATAAATGTTTAAAATCTTCAAGTGATGTGTTACAAAAAGTGCATTTATCACAAACAGTATGAATGTTTTTTATGATTGAATCTTAAAAAGTCGCGGTGGTGATGACGTCACGTAACCGCGCCATACAGAAAGTTTCAAGGTAACATACTTTTGAATGTATTCTCAATATCATTATTGCTTTTTTTTCAATGAAAGAAGTGTATTTTGTATAATTATTTGTGTAATTATAGTGATTAAGTTTATGGCTCGCTTTTATGCGGATCAGGAAGCTTTTCGCGTCCAATTGAAAAGACCTTACGGCACGCCCCCATTCCTCATGGCACGCCCCATTTCTTTCCGACCTTATGGAACGCCCATTGCTCCAGCCTGCAGTTACCTCTACTTGAATTATTGCGCAATTTACCAAAACAAATAGCTTACGGTAAGAAACCAAATTGGTTAATTATTATTATTAAACGATAAAAATAGATCAAGACACTATCACAGATACATGTTTCATAAGCGAAATGCTTTCAATTGAATAATTTACACTTTCTTAAAAACACAGGTGACACATTTAACATGTTCAGCCGTGATCATAGGTAGCATTCAAGCACTTTATTATTTGCAATCACAAAAATAGCCAATTTTAAAAAAAATCTGTAGTTCATGTATATTCGTATATTTCCGGCTAGGCTATGACATTGAAAATATTAATTAAAATTGTCAAGAGTGTTTTATTATATGAAAATAGCCTACATTAGTTATCAGGCTATAGGTAATGCTATTATTAGGCTATTGTTAATGGTTTAGCCTAATGAAAGTTATTATAAAGTGTTTTCTTTGATTATAGCCTATTAAACACGTTTGTTTTACATATGTTGGGTTCAGTTTCAGATAACAATTTTCAGTCTTCAAATGCGAATGCAAATATATATATATATATATATATATATATATATATATATATATATATATATATATATATATATATATATATATATATATATATATATATATATATATATATATATATACTGAATGGGCTATATGTTTGAAAATAACCATGACTCATGACTCACATGTCGGGCTGCAGGTCCAGTGATGCAGCGCCGTTCAGAGACACGATCACACAGCAGAGCAAAAGTGCCACGGAGCAGCACATCGTTCACAGCATCCACATGCAGCAAACACTCTTCAGGGCTTGTGGTGAGCAGGTTTCAGGGGCCCACCGTCCACTTTAAAAGTTCCGATCACTTCATTATGTATGGGGCTGTATCTTTGTGAAAGCTCTAAATGTTTTCTCCTTGCACACTGAAATAAACGAGCATCCTAGAGTCCTGAAGCTGGTATCCTCAACTGGGAGCAAACTGAGACAGACTGGACAATCGCTCAGCGCTCTTCCCACCACACACACACACACACACACACACACACACCGCTAGGGGCCACGATGGAAACACGCCGCTCACCACAGCAGTTATTCTGTGATATCCCTGGTGAAAAAAAGGAAACTATACTGTAATAAATACTTTATTGTATTTCAAATATATTAAATTTTCAGTAGCCTAGTAGCCTAGCCTATATTGCAAATATACTAACACTTTTTTCTTTAAATCTTTAATTATATAAAAAGTATATTAGCATCACATTTTCACAATGGAACTTTTAAAATACTTTAAAATAATAGTTTTTATTATATTTTCAAAAATATATATATTTGAGAAAAATATAGCATACTTAATATGAAAGTTCTATGTACTTTTTTAAAGTGTACTTATTTGAACATTACTTTAAAATATAGTTTTTAAAAATTCTCACAATTGTCATTGTTAAAATGCACTGAAAGTATTTTTTTAATACATTATTTAATTTTCTGAAGTTGTAGAGGGACTATATTAAGTTAAATTTGAGTATAAAGTTTAACTTTACTAATTCATGCTTGAAATTCACTTCATCACTTGGCATATTTGTTCTGTAGTCTATATATTTAATCCAATTAATTACACAAAACATTAAGAGTAATCTCTTACGCTACGCTACTTTTTCAAAGTAAAAGTAGCCTAATTAAATTACAGTAGGCCTAATTATGTACTTTTTTCAACATGTTGTGTAGTAGTTTCTAATATAATAAGATTATAATGTTATTTCAACATTAACTGACAGACTGTGGCAATGAACAATGTTTCCCCGGAGAAGAGATAACTCCCCTGAATTTTAAATTAAGTCCCAATAGTGACTTTTATTTTGAAAAGCGCTTCTCTCTGTCTTTCTCTCCTCAGTTCAACAGTGTCTGCCAGCTTCACGCTGATGGTGCGGTCTGGGTTGAGCTGCTCTGTGCTGTACTGTGGGATGAGTCTCTTTTTCTAAAAAACCCTCAAAATAATCGGGTTTTACGATAGCATTCAGTTTTAACGTGTCTAATCCGTCGGTGGATCTGATCTCGGTGAAGGTATGAGTCTAAATCAATGAGGTGTGATGTGATTTTTGAATATGCATTAGCCCTTTATCAGCTGTCATTGATGTAACGTTACTTTAGGGCCCTGGTGTAACGTCACTCATCATTTATTGATTTCACGGACAGTTTTTCCTTTTCCCAAATATGACACTATAAAGGTCCTTTTTATGTATTTTCTTTTTGGTTTGATTGGATCCACCCAAAGATCCAACAAAATATGCAGGTGCTTTGACTGTAGTAAGTTACTGCTGCTCTCAAATGAAAGGAAACCAAAAACGTCCTCATTGACTTTGTTTTTGTTTGAATAATTGCTTGAAACATAATCCACATAAAGCATTCATCCAGTAGGTATGCTTACTACCAGTTTAAACTCTGGAGCTGCCCGTGTGTTGGCATTTTGCTTCCTGAAATAGTTGATCTCATGATCACACCACAAGATACTGATGATTGTTGCTTGCCTTTCTGTGCTTCAGATTAGCCTGAGGGTCTGGGGATGATAGTGGGTGGATTGGTTATTTATCTATATTACATAAATGTAGTAATATTTTTTAGTTGCATTATAAGCAAACTTGCATTCTTATGAGCTCTTTTGGAGGTAAAGGTCACAGGCCAGGTTGGACAACCTGTGATTCCGGTTTTGTTGTATGAGATCTGGATGCAAGGTATTTTCTCCTATAATTAGGAACAAAATCTAAGATTTTATTGGATTTTTTCCCCCTTTAATTTCAGCACAACAGATCATTTAGAGCCATGTTGTTATTGTTAACTGAATCTGAAACTATGAATTGTTTTAAGTAACTGAAATAAACCATAAATAATTTATGGAAAACTCAAACCTAACCCAACGCTCTGCTCTCCATTTACTTTGTATTGCGTGAAGTGAAAATTGCATTGCCTTGTCATTTCTGACTTATAACAAAAAAACAGAACAATGTCTATAAGCTGTTATGTGACAATGTGTACAGCAAACAAGCTAAAAAAACAAACACAGAACTACGTTTTTGTAAGCTGTTGAAAAGTGGATACAGGCAATCGTGAAGCTTCAGCAGGATAAATGGGTAAAATTTGGGATCCTGACACTCAGTATGCCTTCGTGTGCAGTAAACATTTTGTGACTGTTAAGTCAAATATCTAAATGTCAGTTTTAAATATTATATTTCCTGCCCCTGATTACGTTCCCCTCCAGTGGATGTAGTTCTCTGTGTAACATAACATGTCGCGCTCTGTCTCAATTACCTGTATCCACTTTTGTGTCCTTAAACTCTTGTTTTTTGGGTCAACAGCTTATAAAAATTTTATGTTTTTGAGCAGAGAGCGATTGCAATTCGCAACCTCACCTCTAGATGCCGCTAAAATGTACACACTGAACCTCTAAGGCATGACCAACTATGTTTACAAAGATACTCACCAAGACTGACATTTTAATATAATTTTGTGTGAATTAGAAAAAGCGAAAGACAACTCAATTAAGTATTCACAGACTGTCTGAAACATTGATCAAAATATAACATACAGCTGGTACGATTGTTGTTTCTGTTCAGATTAAGTATTTCTTGTATGATTGTTCTTTGTATGTGGATCTGCATAAGAAATATTTGGGTCACCTCTCTCTTGTTTGTGATGTCTGTATTGATGTGTAATGTGTTTGTGATTCGGAGTATGCATGGGGATTGGCACTGTATATATGCCATGAAATGAAGAAAAGTGCAACTGCCATGCTGTTGTGTTTCATGGGCTGAGAGGCCATGGAATTTTCATTACTGTATGTCATCACAGCTGACCTGGTATTTTGTCTATACACTCATCCTCCTCTTTCCCCGTAGATGAGTGGAGCGGCTTTCCCCTCTCCCACAGCCGAGATGGCGGAGATGAACCGGATCCACTATGAGCTGGAATACACGGAGGGCATCAGTCAGAGAATGCGCATTCCTGAACAGCTCAAAGTGGCTCCGTTTGGCTCAGAAGAGCAGGAACTCCTAGAGCATGACACGCACCACACCGCAATGATGCATGTTCGAGAGAATCGTAGTCGCAGGTACGAGATGGGAAGCACAAAATATCTTCTTTTGTGTTACGCTGAAAAAAGAAAGTCATACATGAGGGTGAATTTTTCCTTAAGGCAGTTTGTTCCAGATGAATTATCCACACACATTGAGTGGACGAACATCTGATCGGTCACTCATCTTTCTTTGTAGGAGACGACAGTGATGACATGAAATTTTCTAGAGATCTGGACCTCATCCAGTCCACCCCGTTGCAGTCAACACTGTCCCTCAAGACGCCACCTCGGGTCCTCACACTCAACGAACGGCCCTTCGACTTCCAAGAAATGGAGCAAGCAATCTCTGCAAGTCAGCCTAGTGAAGAAGTAAGTGGGACAGACCCAATTTAGCAAGATGTGCACTGTGAGTAATTACCGTTACAAAAAAGAGAACAGTGACGTGTTAGCTTGGGTTTTGTAAAATGAGGAACACCTATTCACTTTCACTTTCTTCTTCACACAGGTGCGCACGCAAACCAAGACACGTAGAGAACGCTCAGTCAGCGAGAACATAGGTGTGCAACACAATAGCCAGCTCACCAGAAACGACTCAATGTGAGTGCAAAGCCACAAATACACACACATACATACTTTCGTTTCACCTCTGCCCTGTCAACATTGCCCTCTCACTCCATTATATGTTTTTCCTCCTCCCTGGCGTCTCTCTTTCTCCCTTCATGATGCTGACTCAAAGGGGGTGAGTTAGAACCATGCATGTATATTGTTTAATTTCAAGCCCTTTCAGTTTTGGCTTTGTGCTTCTTCTTTTTTTTACCTCTGCAGGTCAGTGCATGATATTGCATGTACAGGAGTGGCCAGATCACACCTGTCAGTCATGGTGAAAACCAATTTTATCACAATATAAAACAGCTTGTGATATGGTTACTGGTCAGTGTAGTTTAGAGTTGCTTTGTCAGTCAGTTTCCCTCTTGCCATGACTGCCTGACAGCTCTATTCTACTCTATTGTACTCTAATGAATGGCCACTCCTGGCATTGAGGAGCTGTTCACACTGAGGGTTTGTACTTAAACAAACAAACAGATCAATCATTCTCCTTCAACCAAATGATTGTTGGCGTGTTTTGACTTTATGTTTTCTGATTGGCTGATCTGTCAATAAAAGTACTTAAACCCGCCAATGATGAGCACCTCTTTTTTTTCTAGACCCCAGTAAAATTAAGACAAGTATGGCTTCTGCTTCTAATCTAAATGTCATGTCCATCAGCCAAACTGTCTTTTAAAAAATGTTAACTCTAAATTTAGACTAAAAAGGACATTTGAACATAATCATAATATTATATTTTTGCTTGTCTTTAAATGTACACTGCCATTTAAAATTTAGGGTCAGTATAATTGTAGGTCCCACTTTATATTAGGTGTCTTTAACTATTATGTACTTACATAAAAAAATGAGTACTATGTACTTATTGTGTTCATGCAAAACACTTTTGCTGATATTGAGGTGGGATACAGGTAAAGTTAGGGACAGGTGTGGTGGTATGGGTAAGTTTAAGGGTAAAGTTAGGGACAAGTGTGGTGGTATGGGTAAGTTTAAGGGTAAGGTTAGAGACAGGTGTGGTGGTATGGGTAAGTTTAAGGGTAGGGTTAGGGACAGGTGTGGTGGTATGGGTAAGTTTAAGGGTAGGGTTAGAGACAGGTGTGGTGGTATGGGTAAGTTTAAGGGTAAGGTTAGGGACAGGTGTGGTGGTATGGGTAAGTTTAAGGGTAGGGTTAGGGACAGGTGTGATGGTATGGGTTTAAGGGTAGGGTTAGGGACAGGTGTGATGGTATGGGTAAGTTTAAGAATAAGGTTATGGACAGGTGTGGTGGTATGGGTAAGTTTAAGGGTAGGGATAGGTGTGGTGGTATGGGTAAGTTTAAGGGTAGGGTTAGAGACAGGTGTGGTGGTATGGGTAAGTTTAAGGGTAGGGTTAGGGACAGGTGTGGTGGTATGGGTAAGTTTAAGGGTAAGGTTAGGGACGTGTGGTGGTATGGGTAAGTTTAAGGGTAGGGTTAGGGACAGGTGTAGTGGAATGGGTAAGTTTAAGGGTAGGGATAGGTGTGGTGGTATGGGTAAGTTTAAGGGTAGGGTTAGAGACAGGTGTGGTGGAATGGGTAAGTTTAAGGGTAGGGTTTGGGACAGGTGTGGTGGTACGGGTAAGTTTAAGGGTAGGGTTAGGGACAGGTGTGGTGGTATGGGTAAGTTTAAGGGTAGGGTTAGGGATAGGTGTGGCGGTATGGGTAAGTTTAAGGGTAGGGTTAGGGATTGGTGTGGTGGTTTGGGTAAGTTTAAGGGTAGGGATAGGTGTGGTGGAATGGGTAAGTTTAAGGGTAGGGTTAGAGACAGGTCTGGTGGAATGGGTAAGTTTAAGGTTAGGGTTAGGGACAGGTGTGGTGGTATGGGTAAGTTTAAGGGTAGGGTTAGGGATAGGTGTGGCGGTATGGGTAAGTTTAAGGGTTGAATTAGGGATATGTGTGGTGGTATGGGTAAGTTTAAGGGTAGGGTTAGGGATAGGTGTGGTGGTATGGGTAAGTTTAAGGGTAGGGATAGTTGTGGTGGTATGGGTAATTTTAAGGGTAAGCTTAGGGACAGGTGTGGTGGTATGGGTAAGTTTAAGGGTAGGGTTAGGGACAGGTGTGGTGGTATGGGTAAGTTTAAGGGTAGGGTTAGGGATAGGTGTGGTGGTATGGGTAAGTTTAAGGGTAGGGTTAGGGACAGGTGTGGTGGAATGGGTAAGTTTAAGGGTAGGGATAGTTGTGGTGGCATGGGTAAGTTTAAGGGTAGGGTTAGGGATAGGTGTGGTGGAATGGGTAAGTTTAAGGGTAGGGATAGTTGTGGTGGCATGGGTAAGTTTAAGGGTAGGGTTAGGGACAGGTGTGGTGGTATGGGTTTAAGGGTAGGGTTAGGGACAGGTGTGATGGTATGGATAAGTTTAAGGGTAGGGTTAGAGACAGGTGTGGTGGTATGGGTAAGTTTAAGGATAAGGTTAGGGACAGGTGTGGTGGTATGGGTAAGTTTGTGGTGGAATGGGTAAGTTTAAGGGTAGGGATAGTTGTGGTGGCATGGGTAAGTTTAAGGGTAGGGTTAGGGACAGGTGTGGTGGTATGGGTAAGTTTAAGGGTAGGGTTAGGTTTAAGGGAAGTGTCAACCATGTAATTATAAATGTAACCACAGAAAATAATCACAGATGTAATTACATGAAGGTATATTTTATGTAAGTACAGTGTATAAACATGTATGTGCACAATAAGTGCACTGTATCAAATTATTATTTAATAATTTAGTTAAAAGTACAACATAGTTAAGGCCACCTAATATAAAGTGGGTCCTAATTGTTTTTTTATTATTAATATTTTTATTCAGTAAGGATACATTAAATTGATCGGAAGTGACAGTGAATACATAATGTTGAAAGATTTCTATTTTTTAAAAATGCTGTTCTTTTGAACTTGCTATTCATTAAAGAATCCTGAAACAAAAGTATCACGGTTTCCACCCAAAAATAATAAGCAGCTTAACTTTTTTTTACAACATTGATATAATAATATAATTATAATTATGATAATACTTTAGCATCAAATCATCATATTAGAATGCTTTCTGAAGGATCATGTGACTCTGAAGACTGGAAAATGATGTTGACAATTCAGCCTTAACAGGAATAACTTGTATTTTAATATTAGATACTGTAAATTGTAATAATATTTCACAATATTATTGTATTTTTAATCAAATAGATGAATGCAGCCTTGGTAAAAGAGACCTCTTCTAAAATCTTACTGACCCCAAACTTTTACATGCTAGTGTTTTTAAATATTTAAGAAAATTGACTAACAATATTAATTAACAATAAACAAAACACACACCATGTCAGTGACAAAATGACTATCAGCAATAAACTTACATCAGTAATCACACGAAAAAGTTCTTATTTCACCTTAAAATCAAAAGAAAGATAAAATAAATTATATTTAGCTTTTTTTTAAAACTTATAGTTCTAATCAACATAATTAAACATGTTTCATGAAATTTACCTATAAAATACCTGAACTATGATTTTGATATGCACTATTTTTAAGGCAGACTGCTGTTAGGATCTCAGAGGTGAAGTTGTGTCTGTTTGGATCAGTGTTGATGGATTCTACGGTTCAGTAAACGGCCTCATCGTTAGTCTGATGTGAGCTCATCCGTTTCTGCTTTTGAGGCTTGTGGTTGTGATGCTCAGACACTGCTTTGTGTGTTTGTGTTGTTAAAATGACGAGAGTGTGCTTGTTTCAGCTTGTTGAAGTGTTTGTATTGGGGATGTAGCTTAATTTTGATATGGTGATATAAAAGGCTGTTGCCCATCTGTTGTATGACATCTCCCCATTTCTCCTGGGCCAGTGAAATGTAGTCTTTATTTTCATTATCCGACTTCTGTTTCTTTCTACTTTTATTTCCTTCTTTCTGAAACCTTACATTTGTTTGACTCTCTCTCTCTCTCTCTCTCTCTCTCTCTCTCTCTCTCTCTCTCTCTCTCTCTCTCTCTCTCTCTCTCTCTCTCTCTCTCTCTCTCTCTCTCTCTCTCTCTCTCTCTCTCTCTCTCTCTCTCTCTCTCTCTCTCTCTCTCTCTCTCTCTCTCTCTCTCTCTCTCTGTGGTGCGGTCAGTATGACTCCCTCCCCCTCTGCTGCATTGCGCACTATGGCTCCCCTCGGTGGTGCCGAGGATGGGTTTAACCTCTTCAGCGCCCACGGTGTCCTTTCCTTCATCCAGTCAACCACACGCCGGGCCTACCAGCAGGTCCTGGAGGTCCTGGACGAGAACCAGCGCAGGTGACCTTTGACATCAGACCCCTGAATCTTCCCTGAAAGAATGACTTTTGGCTAAATTAGAGGTTGCTTCACAGAGTAACTAAACAAAAGTGTTAGATTAAGCCAGGAACAAAGTCCTCTACGACTGATAGACATTCTTGTCATTCTGATGACAAATTGATTAGCTGAGAAAATGCATAGCATATTTGCACTTGCAGACAAACACTTCTCCTCAAAATGTAGTACTTTCAACCACAAAACCCTACATATTTAAGTTTTAGGAGGTAGTTGTTTGATGACAGCTTTGCCGCTGTATTGTTTGCTGTTGGATGTGGACACGCTGCTTCCCTAAGGTCCATTTCTTCCTTCGCCTCTTTTGTTTGATTGGGGTTTGATTTCTAACTCTTTTGTTTGACTCCTTTCTTTTTTCCTGAGCTTTAAGATTTCTGTTAAATTTACACATAAGTTTGTGGCATTGGTAAAATATATATATATATATATATATATATATATATATATATATATATATATATATATATATATATATATATATATATATATATATATATATATATATATATATATATATATATATATATATATATATATATATATATATATATATATATATATATTTTTTTTTTTTTTTTGAAAAAACGTTTATTTGAAAAATATATATTTTTGATCATTATAAATGTCTTTACTGTAACTTTTGATCAATTTAATTCATCCTTGCTGAATAGGTATTCATTTATTTTAAAATTTGACTGACCCAAATATATATACAATATTTTTTTTATATATATTTTTTTTTATTATTATTATTTTTACTTGGGAACAGGTCCAAATAATTTTCTCTGGTAATTGAAATTATGCCACAAACACTGTGAAACGATACATCCTAACTTATTTTGAATCCGGAACATTCCTTTTTTTAATTTTGATTTCCATGGATACCTGCACAGGTGGTATCTGTGAGCTCATTTCCTGTGCTTGGCTTCTGATTTAGAATGGCATTAACTTCGGCTCCACTGACGGCACTAAACTCACCTGTAGGTTTATGTTAAAACAGCATAACAATATTCACTGCTCTATTTTCTTTCTGAAAATAAGAAAAAACTATATTGTGTGTTTGCATCTGTGCAGTTGGCTGGTTCGTCATGAAATCATAATTTCTTTTGCAAGGTTTATTTGATTAAAATGAAATGTTGACAGGGTCTGTGAGACAAAGACCCCTTGCAACATGTACATTTAAAATATTAGTTAAAGCGCATTTGCATGTCATTAAAGTTGTCTGCCTGTCTGTGTCTTCTTTCGTCCTTTCCCTCTCTCACTTTCTCGATATCCGCTTCTCAGCAAGCCATCTCTCAGAGGGGGTTCAACCCTCTCTAACCCCCAGCATGACAACAGGTAACTCTTCTTCTTCTCTCTTCCTCTCATTTCTTCCCTGTCATCTTTTTTTTTTTCTGGCTTTGTTTTTCTCTCTATCCTCAATATGATCTCAATGTCTTATGAAATGAATTATGTTTCTGACAGGTATGCCCTGGCCACGCTGGACTCTACTCTAGAGGGAGGAGCAGACGACATGGCTGTTGTTGACGCCACCTCTCTACGCAGACAGGTATTATTTTACTGTTAAAACAACTCCATATGCTTGATAGTATGCAGTTCCTAAGAAAATAAATGTAGGAATATATTTTATGTGCACTACCATTCAAAAAAAAGTATCTTATGCTCACTATGGCTGTATTTATTTGATCAAAAATACAGTAAAATAGCAATATCATGACATTTATAATAATTCTTATAATATTTTTTATATATTTTAAAATGTAATTTATTCCTGTGATGATTAAAGTTGTATTTTCATCATCATTACTCCGGTCTTCAGTGTGACCAGTCTTCAGAAATCATTTTAATATGCTGATTTGATGATCAAGAAACATTTATTATTATTATTATTAACAATGTTGAAAACAGTTGTGATGCTTAATATTTTTGTGGAAACTGTGATGCATTTTTTCTTCAGGATTGTTTAATGATAAGAAAGTGCAAAAGAACAGTGTTTATTTGAAATAGAAATCTTTCGTACCAGTGTAAATGTCTTTACTGTCACTTTTGATATTTACTTTTAAAATGTAATGACAGAATAAATTAATTTCTTTAAATCCCCCCCTCAGGTCATTTTGACCCAAAATGTATTTCTTTTAATAAAATAAAATAAAAAAAAGCATGTTCATTGGAGTGGTACAAGACTTTTGTCAGTTTTGTCAAATTTGAAATTGAAATACACAAAAACAAATTAATGTCAATGTCAATTTCACCCCCAATAGGAATGATTTTGAAATGAGGGAAAATCTTTTTTTAATTGTCAAAAATCTAGCACAATCCAGAACACACACATACACACACACCTAGAAATTCCCATTAAATGAATGTGGGGCAATAAATGGGGCAATGTTTTTTTTTCTCAAATACAAATCAGTCAGTGACAATTCAGACCACAAAATATTCCAAAAAATTGCATTAAAGGTGCAATATGTAGGAAAACCACCAGGCCAGTGTTAAATATTTTGTTCAGTTGAGTTCTTAAAATGTCCCAAATGTTTCCAACTATTTGTAAATTGTGAGAAAATCGCTATTTTTATTATTGAACCGGAACGTGTGAGCATAATGTGTGAGGAAGTCGCCTGTCAATTGCGTCATATCTGTGTTACCCTCGTTTCCGGTTTTATTTTGCAGAAACACTTTACTCTCACTGGTGTGTGAACAAGTGTCACAGCAGCCGCCGAGCGAACGCACAGAGTAACGTCATGACATCATTTTAAACACACTTAAATGTATCTAATATGATAAACAGAGCTGCGTTACCTCATACTCATGACCGGAAAAGCGGAGATTGAAAAGTTACATAGTGCACCTTTAAAAAAAAATTGGTGTAATTGTTATGTTTCGGGTAACAGTTGGAGAAAGTAATAAATCTTACTGCCCCTAAACTTTTGAACAGTAGTGTGTGTAATTGAGCAATACTTGACCTCACAGATTAATTCATTTCTTTGATTTTGTGTCATTACAGATTGTCAAATTGAACCGGCGTTTGCAGCTTATAGAAGAGGAGAACAAAGAGAGAGCCAAGCGAGAAATGATCATGTATTCCATCACTGTAGCTTTCTGGCTTATCAACAGCTGGGTTTGGTTCCGTCGCTAAAGCAACATGGACTCCACAATGTGGGAGGGGCAAAATCCAAACGCTGCCCTGCTTCTGTGTCAAAATTCAGCCATATTTTTTAATGGCTAAAAAGTTATTTTTGTTTAGTTTTTTTTCTTCACGGCAAAAGCTGTAAAGTCAGGGATGGCTTTTTGTGTTTGAGTTTGTCAGTCTGTTTTTATTTTATTATTATAAATATGTATTTATACACTTTTTTTATTTTATTTGTACAATTGTACAAGTTCTCTTTTTCTTTGTTTTGTATGTTTTTAATTCTTTCTTTTTTTGCATAGCCAAGCATGAACAAGATGTATATATATTACTTTGTGTCTTTAGGCTTTGGCTGTAATAATATTTTCGATAGGTTTACTATACAGATTCGTACAATATTACGTGAACTTTTACAAAGACCAATGGAATCGGACACACTGATATATCATAGACATGGCAAATGCATCAAATTAAATAATAGTATTATTAATGGACTGTTGTGATTTTAGGTACGTTATGTACGTCTGTATGTTACCTTGCAACAACATAGAAACCATACTTGTTAGTGTGAGTTTAGTCCTGGTCATTATTTATGTAAAACCTGCCCATATGCTACTGATGTTATTTCTGCTACAACCTTTTCTGCAGGAGATTACTGAAATTATACAGATAAAGTTTTCCTCTCACATCTGAATTACAAATGCTTTTATTTGAATAAATGACAACAGTAGTGAACTGCACTCTGTCCTGCCTGCTTTTAATCTACTGCATCTGTTTCACTTTCATGTCTG